>LS570453.1:374197-398218 GCA_900490775.1 Pristionchus maxplancki
CGAGAAATTATTACATTTTGAGGGATAGAATTAAAAATGGAGACAACACGGTTTGTAATAAAAGAGTGGTAAAAGGAGGAGGACGAACGGTGTTTACGTAGTTGAAAATTATTTGGTCGTCTAGCACGTAGAGGGGCTAAGATAAGAAAGTCAGGACAGCCAATATCAACGTCGTTGTGAATAACTTTGTATGTGAATGAAAAAAAAAAAAAGGTCTATAAAGGTTCGACGGTACTCAAGAGGCTCTATCTCAAGGAGACGTAGTCTGTCGGGATATGGACGAGTAGGGAGGCCACATTTAAATAGGACAGACTTGGAGAATTTACGCTGTACGCGTTCTATATCGGAGATAAGCTCCTTACTCTGGGGGGACCAAAGCTCGCTACAGTACTTTCGTTGCAGCAGCGGTCACTGATCTTGCCTTGTTGAGTGAACATTATTATAAAAATACAATCTCGATAACAAATACGGTTCGAAAATGGTAGGTCAATATTTAAATGAGATCAATTGCCTATTTGGAAGATCTTCTCATGGAACTTGTGCAAAACAACATCGCAGAATTCCGCCCGTGACAGTTTACTCTGAAAGTAAAATGAGAAATTACGTCGTAAATGGGCAAAAACACCTGAAAGGCGGGCAACTTCACTGCATGAATCCCATGTATATGTTCTGTGTAGTTTTGAGCCCAACTGAAACATTTCCTCTCTATACAACATATTTGAGTGTTCCTACCGATTCCGCTCTTCTCTCCACAATAGCACAATTCTGGCTTTGTCAGCATCGGCCTTGTTGAAATGGCTTTTTTGTTCATAGTTTTAATGTAATATCAATTGAGTGGTTATGTTGATGCGATTCCACTCACCTTTCGTTTGGCAAAATTCGCAATAACTTGGACACAAACAATTCGTGAAAGATCCGCCCCTCGAATGCAATCTGATAGTTCTTCGTTGTTGATCGGATGCAGATGAAAGTCGAATTATTGAATAAAATTCACCTGCGCAAACGTAGATACGAAAGACATGTTAGAAGTAGGAACGTAAATCCAATCGCCATTTGCCCAGCCATCGCCCTGGAATAATGAAAATATCTTTATCTATCTACTAGTAGATCAGGACGACAATGAAAATACGAGGGCATAGCTCTTCGAAATTCTTACGAATTTTTAAATTGTAATTTTTTAGACTCCGTTTTTGTGTTCTTTATTTTCATCTCAAGTTATAAATCATACCACCATGAGATACTGGAAAGGGTCGGCAAGTTGCTTATTCTGTCTATCCACTCTTCTTTCTTTGCTGATCTCAAAATGCAATATTAGAATTCTATTCGACACATTTTCATACCCTTATACTCTGTGTCGCGAGCAAGTTTAAGATTTTTATCGAACCTCTTAGCAGATCGATGGTTCGTTCCATGGAGGCGTAGCCGAATTTTGTGGGCCACCTGAAAACTCTAGTTCTTGAATTTTTGCGGAAATTTCAATCCTCCATCGCCGACCACCACACTGTTCAAGCCAAGTCGAAAATGAATGAAAGTCTACCATTCTTTCGGAAAAGTGTACAAGTGCGTTTAAAAAAATCTAATCCGTCTTTCTAAAATATGAAAAGGTATCGAAAACGAACCAGTAACTACGTCCTGAAAATATTTGCGTTCCTTGCATGATTGAGGTTGAGTGGATTCCAGAAATTGAAAACAACGTCGTCAGAGAACATCGCGTAGCCTTGAATTACGATTGAAATATTTGCACATTTTGAAGCTTCATTTCCTCTACTTTCGCAAGGCAGTAATACATGTAATACCCTTCATGGACCTCAATTACATTGCATTTTAAGAATGCTTTTTTTCCAAGACTGATACTTCTTCGTTAGATAGATCGATGTAGTTGATCGGCCTCTTCAGATTCGGAAATGCCACTGAAAGAGAAATCCATTTCAAACCTCAAGTAAAGGGACTATTTGATGAACGTTTCAAATAATTTTTTTAAGAACATACAATCTCCTTTATCCATGGACTAAATTTTTGTTCAGATTAGCGTTTCGATCTTGCTTTGGGTAGTGACCACAGAAAATGAGCATCGCAAAGTTGGCTGAAAAGAGTATCGTTTCTATCCTGCCAACGTCGATGAATAACTACAAAAGACAATTTCGAAATAATCCATTCACCTTCGTACATTCGTTGCAAGAGACCTATACCCATCTTCCACTGATAATTATTTGTGATTATGGCAACCTGATCTTCAAAATGAACTTTGGCTATGCGTTCAAAACAGATACCGTGTTATGATTGCCAGACAATGTATGGTTTTTCATTGTCGACATAGCCAGTTCACGCGAACTCGGAAAATACCACTCTTTGCTTTTCTTAGAAGGAGAATCGGCACACCATTCCTGCATCAATACAGTTTGTATCACTGATCAGCTTGGAGACCCACTTTGAGATCTCCAAAGTTGTTGACTTTAGCTGCTGCGCGACTCTCTGCGGGAGTATTCAACGGTAGATCATTGAGTAATGAGAGGTGAGCGCGGCTAAGACGGAATATTACTCATAGGTCACATTATTCGTCTCACCGACAATTGCGAAGCAGATCCGTGCCCTTTCCTATTGAATTGTCTGAACGAGCGTTGGGTCGTATCGCGGGGAAAACGTACCTAAAATTGGGCGTGCTAATTGTTCCTTAACATATTGAAACGAACCCGATCTCCTGTAGATCTAGCACCCAATGCGCAACCAGCTGAGCGTCTTCATTTCCCCAGAATCCACGGATAGCGAATTGTTCAGCAAGCTCGATCGTACATCTGAAGATTGATAATGCTCAACCATCTTGACGTTAAAGATAATTTGAAAATGATCTGTCGAGAGTTTGTGCACGACATTTCCACTTGTCAATGAATTTGACAATCTCTCCAGCCTTGTCGTAAACTTCTCTGAAGAGTTTAAAAAATGAAACTGGGATTCCTGATTCATTTCTCTCTTTTGATCATTTTTTGGACCGGACACGTCAACTTGCTAAATACTTTATGCAAATTAAATACCCCAGGGAAATAATATTTTCAAGAATTTATTCAACTTTAAACAAAATCCCGGTCATCGCACTTAAGTATGCCATGAGTAATCAAGACATCTGCATGAATATCACTCAACACTTATGATAACTTGATTCCTTCCCTTTCTGATTCGCCATTCTCCCTATTTACGAACGAGGTTATATGAGTATTCCTAGCTAGATAGGGCTTCTGCACTTAGCTGCACCAGGTACGGCGGCGGTGTGGGGGTCGGAGGGGTGGTGATCTGCGGGCGGGGGCGCTGCTGCAGGTTGGCAGCAGCGTACCTTTGTCTGCTTCGGTCCTCCTTCCCTATCTTCCTCCCTTTCCACATTCCCTCAATATATTACTCATAGCATTGTTATCATAAAACAAAGATCAAAGATCATTCCTCCTTTTTGGATTGACTTGCTCCCACTCACTGTTAAAGATCAGCGCATCTCTATTCAATCTCTCTCCCCCTCTTCCCTATCCCTTCTCCCCTCTGAGCTGGGTAGATCAATGACCTGCCCTCACGACTCCCTCCTCCTCTCTTCCCATCGATCGTTCTTACCCTAGTAGCAGGTCTTCCTTCCTCCACTTTCCTAGTTCAATCCTCGCCCTTCTCCTTTTCCCCAAAATACCTTGGAACTTTTTAAAAAACCTCGTTTGTTTATTTGTTTATCTGTTTATTTGATTCACATTAGATTATTCCCTACGTAAGGTTCGCTTGCGCGCAATTACTCGTTTACGCGTTAGTTGTTTGTTGTTTTCTATTATCTTATTCTCCCATATCTTTACGTTTCCCCACTCACGAGGGGCGTCTTACTGACGAGGTCCACCCTTCGTGAGGCGGTTGGGTGTCTAAGACCCAATGGACCGAAACATCCAACCGCAATTTTGTAGGAAGTCGTTCTCTCTTTTTTACTTACTCTCTCTCTAGCAGTTATTTCTATTCTCTCCTATTTAGTAACCATGATTTCTATTTAATTTCATCATCAAAGTCTTTCAAGTAGCTGTGAGCATCTCTCCGTTGGATAGCGTTGACCGGAACAAATGCAACAGTCTCGCCGGCCGCATGCAAAAGAGCCTACAAGTGTTTTTTTTAATAAAGAGATTCGAAGATAAGATTTTCAACGGACAAGATGATCGTTCTAGTGCAAACCTGAGTGAAATAGCTCCTCCAAATATCCGTCACTCTAATTGTAAAAGCTACGCAAGTCGGCAGAAAGAGACCGAAAAATGCGGAGCGGGAAAATAGTGTGTTCTGTGAGTTCCATGGAGCATACGTTCCTGAATGGATCACTTGAAAATCACGTTATAAATCATCTGTGTTCATTTCAGAAATATTTCAACCCCACGCAAGCGTTTCGGAAAAAATACCTGGAGCGAGAATGACTGGTGGTGCAAACTGATTGAAGGATTCATCCAATCCCGTTTTTTGTTCGGCGTGAAGCAGGCGATAGATTGCGTCTACATCCGGATCCTGAGGTAAATTTCCACCTATTCCGTGCCTAATCATCGATTTATAGAACAACTTTACGGTGTTACTTTTGATTGAGTGCGAAACAAAACTCATTTTTTGTACGATTCCCTGTTGCACGGCTGGAGGTCGCTGCTCTCTGCACAATCGATAGCTTCCGTCGCGATGGTCGTGATTCTGTGAGAGAAAGTGATGATGGAATTTTGAAATGCTGCTTTCTCAGTCAACCATATTGATAGTGAAACCTATCCGAACCTTGATATACTCCAATGGAAATCCACGGGGCCACATATCCGGTCGACCGAAATGTCTGTACGGATTGAAGAGGGAATCTCTTCAAATTCTATATTTTCGAAACTATTCAAAGTTCCAATCTCACTGAATCGACGCATTCGTATTCTCTAGTGCAGTGAATCGAAGACCGCGAGAAGAATTTAAAGCGTATTCGAATTGCTCGAGACCTTTGCCTAGAATTGTTGTTTATAACTTGATCATTATTATTGAAATTTTTCCACCCCTTCCCCCGCATACGCATTTTCACATACCGAATTTATTATCATCGTCTGTATCGTAGATCCACTCGGCTCCATTCATTATCGCGTAAAGATATCTGAAATTTCGGGTTCTAAATAAATCTTGCATCATCGATAAAATGCTACTCACCCTGCATCCTTTCTCGTGTAACTCCTCGAAGGAAGTCGCTGCACCGACCCTAATCCCATCGATGTCTGTTATATTCCATCGCTTGCAAGCATTGCTGCTGATTTGAGAACCGCACCTGCGTTTCTAGAGAAAGATAGTGAACGTCAGTAAAATCCCAGTCTTCGGGAGTTTTCTCGTCACCAACGAAAACCAATCGGCGTAAGAAGCCAGACGCTGAAGGAGAATACTTTAAGCTTAATCTCTTGTCAACGACGATTAAAACATGATCAATAAGCGACGCTAACAGTATTAGCTGCCATACCATCACATCTTCTGTTGGCGCTTGAATAGAAGTCACTACAATCCATTTGGATGTGTTTTTAGAAGGAATTCTAGATCTGCAAAGAACTATCATTAATTGATGACATATGACAGCCAATTTGTGCGCCAGAACTCACTTTGGTTTAGTTCTCATTGTATAAGAGCGCTTCAGTTCGAGCAGAGATCTCATGCCATAATTCAGACTGTTCGATACCGGGCATCCTGAATTAGTCGATGAATAAGGCAATAACGAGATGGTTACTTGGTAGGTCTCGAGAACAATGATGAGAAAAACTATTGGAATAATGAGGAGAATTGCCATTCAGAGATTTTGCCATCCTGAAATTGTCGAGATGTAATTTCGAAAAGCGAAAGGATGAGTATGGGAAAGATGTAGAAGTGGGTGAGATCTCTTTCGCTGTGAACTGGATAAGTTCTTTTCGAAAAAGCTCGCAACGGTGACTCTCATCTAAGCGCGGCAATCATTGAAGCTGAGAAGGAAGATCAGTGAGATTCCATCAAAGCGGAAAGGAGGAGCAAAGTACCGTAATAAGTGCAAATATTTGAAAAGAACGAGATAGCACGATTTTGGAAAGGAGTCTCGATCGAGGAAAAATTGAGATTTATAGGTAAAGGTGAAGTAGCTTCCACAATCAAGGCGATTTTACAGCCTGGTGGTGTACACCGATAAGGCCGGGTACTGCACAGACTTACGTATATTTATAGGACACGAGCTATATTCACCTGGTTGTCTCCCTCATGTTTAGCGTTGTTACTTTCCATGATTTCAAGTGGTTACAGAGGGGAGAGAGGAGGGGTTCCACAGTCATTTAAAAAAAAAGTATTCAAGGAGTCATGCTCCGTGGTACTTCGTTGACTCAAAAAATATTCGCCATTAGGCTATTCTCGCCTTAGAGAGTGGATTTCCATATCTTGAGGCTAGATTGGTGGTGAGTCAAACGTTTCCAGCGAGTGCGCAGATTCGAATCTTGCCCATTCGAGGATCCTCTCTTTCTCTGCTTCTTCGAGCTGCGGATCAAGAGAAGATAATGAGTAAACATTATTATATACACGTATGCGAGTATTTATAAAAATACAAACTCGATAACAAATACGGTTCGAAAATGGGAGGTCAATATTTAAATGAGATAAATTGCCTATTCGGAAGATGTTCTCATGGAACTTGTGCAAAACAAAATCGCATAATTCGGCCCGTGACTGTTTTCTCTGAAAGTAAAAAGAGAAATTACGTCGTAAATGTTCAAAAAAACCTGAAAGGCGGGCAACTTCACTGCATGAATCCCATGTATATGTTCTGTGTAGTTTTGAGCCCAACTGAAACATTTCCTCTCTATACAATGTATTTTAGTGTTTCTACCGATTCCTCTCTTCTCTCCACAACATCACAATTCTAGATGGGTCATCATCGGCCTTTCTGAAATGGCATTTTATTTTTTATTCATAGTTTTAATGTAATTTCAACTGAGGGGTTACAGTGATGCTATCCCACTCACCTTTCGTTGGGCAGAATTCGCAATAACTTGGATACAAACATTTCGTGAAAGAGCCGCCCCTCGAATGCAATCTGACAGTATTTTGTTGTTTTATGATTTTTCTTCTTTTTGTGTTCAGATGCAAGTCGAAAAATTAGTTGCACTTTTTTTGAAAATCACCTGTGCGTGTTCTAAACCAACCAGTACAACGGAGCAGTCCCAGCATAACACGGGAATCTTCAAAATCATACCACCATGAGATACTGGAAAGGGTCGACCACTGGCTTATTCTGTGTATCCACTCTTTTCTCTTTGCCGATCTGAAACTTCAATATAATCGATTCACCTCCATACATGCGTTGCAATAGACCCATACCCATCTTCCACTGATAATTATTTGTGATAATGGCAACCTGGTATTCAAACTGAGCTTTATAAATGCGCACAAGATCCCGTTTTATGATTGTCCGACAATGTCTTGTTTTTCATGGTTGACAAAGACAGCTCTCGCGGACTGGGAACCACTCTTTGCTTTTTTTAGAAGGAGAATCGCCGCACCACACCTCAATACAGTTAATCTCACCGATAACCTAAAAAAACCCACCTTGAGATCTCCAAAATTGTTAATTTTAGCTGCTGCGCGACTCTCTGTAGGAGTATTCAACGGTAGATCATTGAGTGAGGTGAGTGAGGTGAGAGGTGAGCACGGCTAAAAAGGAATATTACTCATAGGTCACATTATTCATATTACCGACAATTGCGAAGAAGATCAGTGTCCTTTCCGATTGAATTGTCTGAGCGAGCGTTTGGACGCATCGCGGGGAAAACGTACCTAAAATGGTATGTGTTCAATGGTTTCTCAAATTATAATTCAAAATAAAGAAACGAACCCGATCTCCTGTAGATCTAGCACCCAATGTACAACCAGCTAGGCGTCTTCATTTCCCCAGAATCCACGGGCGGCGAATTCTTCAGCGAGCTCGATCATACATCTGAAGATTGATAATGCTCAACCATCTTGACGTTAAAGATAATTTGAAAATGATCCAAACCTGTCGAGAGTTTGTGCACGACATTTCCACTTGTCAATGAATTTGACAATCTCTCCAGCCTTGTCGTAAACTTCTCTGTAGAGTTTAAAAAATGAAACTGGGATTCCTGATTCATTTCTCACATTTCATCATCAAAGTCTTTCAAGTAGCTGTGAGCATCTCTCCGCTGGATAGCGTTGACCGGAACAAATGCAACAGTCTCGCCGGCCGCATGCAAAAGAGCCTACAAGTGTTTCTGATTAATAAAGAGATTCGAAGATAAGATTTTCAACGGACAAGATGATCGTTCTAGTGCAAACCTGAGTGAAATAGCTCCTCCAAATATCCGTCACTCTAAAAGCAACGGAAGTCGGCAGAAAGAGACCGAAAAATGCGGGGCGGGAAAATGGTGTGTTCTGTGAGTTCCAAGTTCCTGAATGGATCACTTTAAAATCACTTCATAAATTATCTGTGTTCATCTCAGAAATGTTTCAATCACAGGCAAACGTCTCTGGTAAATACCTGGAGCGAGAATGACTGGTGGTGCAAACTGATTGAAGGATTCATCCAATCCCGTTTTTGGTTCGGCGTGCAGCAGACGATAAATTGCGTCTACATCCGGATCCTGAAAATGAATTGTCATTTATTCCGAAACTAATCTTGGATATTGATCGACACGGATACAATTAGGTTTGTGCTTTATTTGTGTGCGATACAAAACTCACTTTTTGTACGATTCCCTGTTGCACGGCAGGAGGTCTCTGCTCTCTACACAATCGATAGCTTCCGTCGCGATGGTCGTGATTCTATGACGAGAATTATAATGCAACCATAGTGCGGATGAAACTCCCAAATAATTCAGCAATACTGTTTTTGAAACCAATGCGAACCTTGATATGCTCCAATGGAAATCCACGGGGCCACATGTCCGGTCGACCGAAATGTCTGTACGGATTGAAGAGGGAATCTCTTCAAATTCTTTATTTTCGAAACTATTCAAACTTCCAATCTTACTGAATCGACGCATTCGTATTCTCTAGTGCAGTGAATCGAAGACCGCGAGATTAATTTACCGAGTATTTGAATTGCTCGAGACCTTTGCCTAGAATTGTTGTTTATAACTTGATCATTATTATTGAAATTTTTCCACCCCTTCCCCCGCATACGCCATTGCACATACCGAATAGTTTATTATCATCGTCTGTATCGTAGATCCACTCGGGCTCCATTCATTATCGCGTAAAGATATCTGAAATTTCGGGTTCAATTTTAAAAAAAAAGGGTTCAATACTTGCATCCGCGATAAAATGCTACTGACCCTACATTCTTTCTCTTGTAACTCCTCGCTGCACCGTCCCGAATCCCAACTCTGCCTGTTATATTCTATCGCTTGCAAGAATTGCTGCTGATTTGAAAGCCGCACCTGTGTTTCTAGAGAAAGATAGTGTGCGTTAGGGAGATCCCAGTCTTCGGGAGTTTTCTCGTCACCAACGAAAACCAATCGGCGTAAGAAGCCAGACGCTGAAGGAGAATACTTTAAGCTTAATCTCTTGTCAACGACGATTAAAACATGATCAATAAGCGACGCTAACAGTATTAGCTGCCATACCATCACATCTTCTGTTGGCGCTTGAATAGAAGTCACTACAATCCATTTGGATGTGTTTTTAGAAGGAATTCTAGATCTGCAAAGAACTCTCATTTTAATGATGACATATGACAGCCAATTTGTGCGCCAGAACTCGGTTCAGTTCTCATTGTTTAAGAGCGCTTCAGTTCGAGCAGAGATCTCATGCCATAATTCAGACTGCTCGATACCGGGCATCCTGAAATAGTCTATGACTAAGGCAATAACGAGATGGTTACTTGGTAGGTCTCGAGAACAATGATGAGGAAAACTATTGGAATAATGAGGAGAATTATGCGGCTGCCATTCAGAGATTTTGCCATCCTGAAATTGTCGAGATGTAATTTCGAAATGCGAAAGGATGAGTATGGGAAAGATGTAGAAGTGGGTGAGATCTCTTTCGCTGTGAACTGGATAAGTTCTTTTCGAAAAAGCTCGCAACGGTGACTCTTATCTGGGAGCGGCAATCATTGAAGCTGAGAAGGAAGATCAGTGAGATTCCATCAAAGCGGAAAGGAGGAGCAAATTACCGTAATAAGTGCAAATATTTGAAAAGAACGAGATAGCACGATTTTGGAAAGGAGTCTCGATCGAGGAAAAATTGAGATTTATAGGTAAAGGTGAAGTAGCTTCCACAATCAAGGCGATTTTACAGCCTGGTGGTGTACACCGATAAGGCCGGGTACTGCACAGACTTACGTATATTTATAGGACACGAGCTATATTCACCTGGTTGTCTCCCTCATGTTTAGCGTTGTTACTTTGCATGATTTCAAGTGGTTACAGAGGGGAGAGAGGAGGGGTTCACAGTCATTTAAAAAAATATATTCAAGGAGTCATGCTCCGTGGTACTTGGTTGACTCAAAAAATATCCCCCTTTAGGCTATTCTCGCCTTAGAGAGTGGATTTCCATATCTTGAGGCTAGATTGGTGGTGAGTCAAGCGTTTCCAGCGAGTGCGCAGATTCGAATCTTGCCCATTCGAGGATCCTCTCTTTCTCTGCTTCTTCGAGCTGCGGATCAAGAGAATATCGCAGATAAGACAGCGCGAGCTTCTATTTTCAATTCGGTATTTGCGTTTTTTTTCTATTTTTTTGTAAATTTACTTTCACTCCGATAAGCCTAACTACACAAACAAGGGATTATTCATTTCAGGACTGCCGATCATTTTCTAAAGTATTTGTCTCAATGCAGCCGCCAGCACAGACCACTTCCTACCTTGCTTTCGTCATAGTGTCATTGTAAGTTATCACACCTATCATAATTGCTTCGAATTTCAATTGATAATATTTTCAGGATAGTGGTCAGATACTTGAAGGATAGAATTGATTATCTACACGACTTCGTATCACAGCAGAGACCCTCATCGCACGCGATTTACCCATATCGAGCATACTACGACGGACTGTGAGTCGGGAATGATACTTATCAAACTGTTGTTGACGAAATCAAATTAGGAAAGTGAAGAAAAATTGGTTTAGATCTTCGCCTCCAGCATATCGAATACCCGCCGTGAGCAAGTGCTTGTTCGACAATACACAAATATCTCTAGGCAAGTTCTATTGCACTTATCATTTATCTGAGTAAAATAAACGTTTACTTCACAGTTTCTACTTTATAAATAAACGCTATTTCAGTTGTCGAAGGAACGAAACTGACTGTGAATTCCTCAATGTTCGTAGGTGCGGTTTTCTTTTAAAATTTACAGTGAGCAACAAATAATCGTAATAATGGCATAAACTTCACCAATATTCTTCAGATGACGGTAATTGTCCGTATTATCCCCATTGGTTATCGGATTATGCATGGAATAACTTCGAATTCTCAGCTGCGAGCAATGAGAAATCGCATTCAGTGAGTGTGTGCTGTCTTTCCGTAATATTTCGGGAATATTTCAGGTTGAGCTGATCGTTAACAAAACGAGAAAAACGACTCTGCCGGTAGTCGAAAGATCGAGAGATATCAAGAAAGGAAAAGTAGAGGTGTGCAGTGCAATTTATTGGAAAAAGATCCAATGTGTTCAGGTTTGCATCTCCGGTCAAGTGTACTGGTACGATGATTGGCCACGCCTCATCACTTTCTTCGAACTTTGGAGAGAAGCACACGATGCCCATTTCACTGTCTACGCCAATACCATCTCGAACAACGTTCGAATGGTGTTCGACCATTACGCAAAATTAGTGGGATTTGATATGATTTCAGCCATAGATAGATACATTTTTATTTTAAGGGGTTTCTAACCATCGTGCCTTGGCCAATCATTCCCTCCTATCCTGGAACTGAAGATCCAAATATGTTGGTAGCTCACGCAATCAAAAAAATATGGTGTTTGCAGGGGCCTTTACAATCAGGCGCCTCCCATCGCACAGAATGATTGTCTCTGGAGGTCAGCCATATTTTACAGTGATAATATTTTAAGGAAAACAAACCAAAAATGAATATCATTTGAGATCCAACGCAGAAGTTGGAGTGCTGCTAGACTTTGACGAGTTCCTCTTCATAAAGTCAGTAGTGTTCTATCAATGTTTGAATATTCGGTCATGCTAACAACGGCAATAACTAAATAATGGCAAATCCTAATCTCCTGTATCGTTTTGAATCCTAGAATGCGTGTTGCATGCTTACGATGACCTCAAGAATAGATTGATATCTTTCAGAAACAATGTAAGTCTTCTCGAATTCATGAGGAGGAAGAATTCGCAAAATAAAAACGCAGGAGCATTCTTATTTTCGACGCGAGGAATGAAGGTTCGTGTTAGAATAGTATGTAGTTCAGTGCCCGTCGTCGCAAATCGACAACTCATTTTATGGTACTTACATTCTAATATCAATCCGAGCAGATGCCCGCCTTGGACGGAACATTTAATGCGGTTGGAAGGGAGATCATCACTCAAACGGATATGCCTCCGAAGGTATGAGAACTTCCAGCGTGAATGTTATTCAATCCTTGTTCAGGTTGCTTTCTTCCCCACTCGAATCAGCACACTTTGGACTCACGGCGTTCATAAATTTGTTGGTGCTCATAAGCTGTACAAGGTGAGCTAGCAACTCGAGAGCAGTTCCACAAATCGAACTAAGGTCGACATGAGTGAAGCTGTGATGCTTCATATGCGCCAGAATTTAGTGGCCGACGATGACTTTGCCCAAGGAGACGTCGACAAACTGTAAGTAGAATAGTCTGTCTGATGATGCAATGCAATATTCGCAGCCCGTTCTTCACGACTGCTTTCAAGAACAAGTTAGCAACCAGGTAAGTAAGTAACATCCTTTGAAATTAACAATCAATTGTTTCACAGGAGGCGAGAAATTTTCGGCGATTCTCCTCCGCAATTTGTCCCTCGACGAGTTGTGAACGCAGTCTCTGAGTGCTTCCGAAGGATTGCTCGTGCTTTTGGGTCGAGAACGGTCGAGGAACGAATGACTCACACAGCATGCAGAGAGGATGTGAAGGATTTGGACGAGTGGATTGAATACGGAGAGACAGAAGAGTGGAAGTTTCACGTTGCCTGATTGTTAAAGATAGAGAATGTATACCAGCCATGTACAATCATAGCGAAAAAAAGCATGAATTCCATCTTGTTGTACTTTAATAAAAAATTGAAAGTCGTTCATTTGCTTCTGAATGTCCTCTATTTTCTCACAGAGAAGAGATTCTTTGATCGCAATTGCACTTATCTCGACTCTTATCTCGTACTCTCCCTACTCTCTCGAGATGGCTCAATAACTTTTAGAATATCCATCCACTTCAAATATTCAAATGAGCAATTTTAGATCTGAAACCTGTCAAACTAAAAGGGCGAAAATCATTAAGAGGGCATCTTCGAGCGGTAAGAAATACAAATGAGAAACAAATGATGGGGAGAACGAGTAACGTCACTCTTCCTTGCCAAAGAAAATGTCACAAAACAAGAAACTCAAGTGAATCTCAAACATTTTCTGATCCTTGATTGGAATTTGATTGAGAACTGGATCGAGCATTCTTGCCAAAAAAGTTTCCACCAAATATGGAAGCCAAATCAAGATCCCCATTTCTACTCAGAGACGTTTCATTGATGACGAGGAGAGATAGCCAATCGGGAGCAGTACGAACTAATCTCCGATGCACATCTAAGACCCCTTGATCGCGAAAGCTTCCCTAGTGTCAATTAGAATTCAATTTGAGAAACGTCATGAACAGCATTGTCATCAAATAATGTGCAGGAATGTGCCTGCAAATGGTCTAGCATTGTCTATTTACATCACAAAATCGATTTAGAAACTCGACAATTCGACATTGTTTCTTATGACGATGTACATCAAAGGTGGACCCAGGACAGATGCTCATCGACAAGTCAAAAAAAGTCCCGTCCTCGTTCAAGAAGACTGCTTCGCAAGTTTAATCTAAGCCACTCAAGTCAGAACTTCGGCGGCTGTATGGATTTATTCAACACAAACGAAATCAATCGACCGAGAGTGAGATTCAGTTGAGATGATGCATCTAAGAAGATCCCACCCCTTGACCCCTGACGCTTAGATCGATGATCTCAAACCCCACCCGAATGCAACCTTCTGCAGGCCCATTGTCTATTGTCAGAAAAAAGTTAGAAATATGAAATATATGAAACAATCTTTATCAACGAGTGCTCTTACAATTAGCGCGGCCTTGAGATCTCTCCAGATTGAATTCAGGTCAAGTTACAAAAATATTCAGAATGACAACTTAGAAGAGGTAAGAGAGAATGACCCTACTGGAATGGGTGGCGAGAAACCGCGTCTCTAAGTTTGGTCTGGTCATTTAAAGATAGGAAGCCGTTCCAATAAGGATTGGCGATCGTTGCAGTAGTGGAGGATTGAGTGGAGAGACCGCCAATTCCCGATGAAGTGGAAGAATTGCCGAAGGAAGAACCGATGGAAAAGGAGTTGGACGAGTGTGGGGAAGAAGAGGAATTGGCGTCGGAAAAGGCCGAAGAAGAAAGTGATGCAGCAACTGAAAAAAACTAAGGTAATGAACTAATCAATCGAAAGACGTGAGTGTCTCGAAATTCTTCATCCTAAAGGTAAATTCCTAAACTCATAGCAGATTTTCAAACAGGAACTCACGTTGCTCGGCAAAGCTCTTAGCGGCAGACTGATCAGTGTTCATGTCGTCCGTCAATTAGCGAATGGGCTTGAGTGGATCGAGGTGTGGTAGTGCGAGTCTTTGCCTTTTCAACCTAAATAGATATACGCAGCTCGCTGAACCAAATCCACGCTCCCGCCCCTTTCTCCTCTTCTCGAATCTCCGCATGTCACGTAGACTCGAGAGAGCACTCTATCCCTGGAGGGTCGAAGCGCCAAAGAGAGGGATGATGTTTCAATCAGATAAAGTTCCATGTAGAGAGTGAGAGGGTGAAACCGATCTTCCTCCTTCTAAGGTCAGATCTCGGGTAGATTGAGACTTTCAGAAGAGAATGGGAAAGAAAGTGAGAGAATTAATACATGATCCTAAGAATCGAGCCAAATATCGATCCCTGTTAATTTTTGAGAAACCTTTTGAGCAACAAGTTCATTGATGAAAAGACAGAATGGAACGGAAGAAAGGGAAGAACAAGGAACGACACTTTTCACCGACGAGAAATTCTCCTGCAAAACATCTCAAGGAACTGCGCAGATCCTTGACTGAAATTGGATCAGAGAACTAAATCGTGTATTCCTTTCCTTTCCGCCAAAGAAGGAAGCAAAATTGCAATCCCCCTTTCTATTCAGAGATGCGCACTAAGCTCATTGATGACGAGGAGAGATAGTGAATCGGGAGCAGTACGGATTAATCTCCTATCTGCATCTAAGACCTTTTGATCGCGAAAGCTTCCCTAGTGGCCTCGATCACCATCTCGACTCACGTCTTGTTCAATTCCGTTGTCGGTATCTGTGAATCACCCATGGCAATAAAGAGTTCCAGTCCGAAGAATTTAGATTCAGCAAGAATAAACATGGAATAAAGTTTCATTACTGAACTCCTATCTCCACAATGCCTAAAACCGAGTAACAACACTCCTTGGAGTAACTGCGATCGAGAGTTCAGCTATGAAGATCGAAGATAAGAAGGTAGGAAAGAAATGTTCACGATTCCCTGTCTCTCCTCGTTATCAATGAGCTCATTGCGCATCTCTGAAGTCATCTGACAATGGTAAAGAATCAAACGATTGAGAATCCTTTGTTTTTACTACTAAAAAATCCTTTAAATGATATGCTTATTGTCCATCTCTGCAAACTTGATCTATGAATCATCTGGATCGACCCGGGGTCTCGATAACATCTAAGACCGTTTCATCACTCCTCCTTCTCCTCTCTTCCTCTTCCCTCTTTTCTCCTTTCTCCACTCTACCGTTTCTCTCTTCCACCACTCCTCTCTATTCGCCGTTTCTCACTTATGACGCCCCCTCCCCTTTTTGCTATTCAATTTTGTTTACAATGTTTTGTCTACAACTCGAGACTTGCAATTCCAATGGCAACGACCTTTCAATTTGGTGGTGTATTTTATTGAATCACTTCTCGCGGCTGTTAAGTGAATCACTTTGCAGAGCTTCTACTGGAAAGAAGTACTAATCTAAGGCGGATCAAACAAATCTGAAGAGCTCCTCTATGATCGCAAAAAGAGTGAGCTAATAGAACATCGAATTGTTTTATCGTCTTGGACCGTTTTAAAACTTTTTTAAATTTAAAAACCTGATAACTTTCAGTGTACGAAATGCCTTCATCACGGGGTTTCTAACTCGCACGGACCCAGTCTCTGCCCTGTGGCGAAATGTCCTTGCAGAAAAGTGAGGAAAACAATAATGAATCATGCATCTAAATATATCATTGTAGTGTCAGCTCATTGACTGCCGAAGAAATATCGTGAACAAGCTGGTGAAATTGGACAGAGATCTTCGAATTCAGTTTGGAATACGGGTGAGTCCTCATTCGCACTACGGAGTATTTATTTCAACATAAAGTGCACTAAAATTCGCTTACTGGCTTGAAAATTACACTTCCACTGATAAATCTTTTTCAGGACACCAATTCTGCTTATTCATGCTCACGGTGTCGTTACCATGGAACCATTGTTACAAAAAAGGTATTGCAATGCCTTTTGTGACGTTAGCTTTTTATTATGACGCAAAGACTACTAAAATGTTGTGAATCAATATTCTGAAGATTCTGAGGTTTGGTATGATATTTTGCAGAACCACATGCCCTGTCCATTCGCTCTCTGTAAGTGCGAACCTTGTCTCCTTCATGCCGAAAAGAAAATCATCGAATCTGAGCTCACGCAGATGATTAGAACCACTGAAGGTACGATTATACAGGGTGCGGCCAAATTACTGTTACACGGTTTTCATTGAATATCTCACTAACGGATTTTTCCAAATCAATTTGCACAAAGAGATAATATTCTCCTATAATATCTCTAGAAAATATTAGAAGTTGAGGCCAATTGCTTTCATATTGTTTGAGTTGAGATTGATTTTGTATAGCGGAAAAACACGTGTTCGTCGGAATTCATATTTTGAAATGTCGTGTATGTTGGAGTTGCTGAAACCCTATGATTGATATTGAAAATAATAATATATATAAGTATGATCAATTTTGCATACAGTTGCACCATGGTTCTATAGACTCCCATTAGCTTTGAGTGGGCAAAGAAGGTGATTTTAGCTATTTTTGGAAAAACAGCCAAAAATCCATTTTTTGTATCTCAATAATCCCCTTCGAACATCTTCCAAACTCAATGCCAAATTGATTTGGGTCTCAAAAGATGTCATCGTGTATTTTTTCGACGTGGGAAATTAGCGTTGTAGAAAGTTATGGTGCAAAAACCATCGTTTTCCGTTGGCGGAAGGGTCAATTTGAGATATAAATTTTTTTAAGAATTCAGAAAGGCCTCTAGGTGATATGAAGTATGCATTTCATAGTAGCTAATGATCAAACTGATGAGCCTGTGCAGTTTGGATGCCATCGGTAGATTGCTTTTTCTACAGTGAGGCTTTATTTGAAGGACATGTTATGGGAGTTCCGTGAAAATAGCCAGCAACCTTGTTATTTCCTCGATTGTATTTCTAAGGGAAAAGCTCAGATCGCTAAACCGCGTGTACATTTCACACATATAGGTGACTACTGTAAGTGCTCCAATTTTTAGAGCGATCCATCAATCGAGTACTGAGCTAGCACTCTCCAAAGTTGTGTAACAGTAATTTGGCCGCACCCTGTAGAATCGAAAATAATCGGATCTATGATCCTAATGCAGATACGTCGCCATATCAATCTGATTCCGATAGCGAACATTCGATTACGAATGATAACTGTCTTTGGCCAGTCTCCACTCCAGTTCAGGTTGGTTATTGAATAATCTCTTTTTACGCTTTTTTGGAACTCGAACTGAATGTGAACTCCAGGATCAGAAGATCAACTATTCGACGGCGACGAATGTTGAAGAGCTAATGATGGCATCAGAGGATTTATCTCCGGAAGCTAAGGTAAATGAGCTAAAAAGATACATGCTTTTCATCATTTTTTCCAGGTGATCGTGAACTTGATCGAAGTTCTCTCAATGGATCCCAACTCCTTCAATCTCCACACCATCGACACTGAAGCGCTATTCAACTTCTTGAACAGAGAGTCGCTTCTTCTGCCCGATGCGTGGCTTCCCCAACTGGCAAATATCTTTGACTTAGTTCATGAAGCGTTGAAACGACTATGTACGCTCAGCGGTTTCGAATTCCCGACATCATTTCAATTGGTAGCCTGATTCTTTGTCACTGTTCACCCTGTATCACTGAACATTGTCGTAGAGCGTGATCAATTCCACTTTTGTGTTTACATTTGACCTTCGCACTCCATTAAGCACGGTGAAATAAATTGAATGTAGCTAATCTCTCAGTGGATTTAATGCTCGCATCCCAAGTTAAGGCTACGAGCAGCTCAACTCATAGTTGTGTCTCTAGTGTGGGATTGAGTGAGAGAGAGAAGGAAGTGAAGGGAATGGAGATTGCATCACTGGGAAAATCGCATCGTTTTTTTTCTTGGTTCACTCGTCGTAAACAAGTTCATATTTTCGAAATTTGATATTGCATATTATATTGAGTCTTTGGGAGTTGTCGGTAAGTTCCAATGGGCCGGTCGATATGCATAGTTTATCCAATATTGTACAAAGCATAAAGCGATTAGCCTAACATTCCAATGAACACAGAGGCGCTGTTCAGATTCCTTCGTTCACATTATCAAGAGTGAAATCGATTCGATCGAAACGGGGGAACATTTTCAGGGAATTCAGCACCAGTTCAGTAATTTCACTCATACGAGGAATCCACTCATCGGGAAGATACAAGAAAGGTTTAGAGAACAGATCTGATAGAGCCTTGTAGTCGAAATTCTCAGGATCGAAGGAATCGGATGAAAGGGCGTTGATCAAGTCGAGAATCACCTGAAATTGACGGTTAGGGATGAGACTCGAAAAGGAAGAATGTAGTCAAGTATTACCTTTGCATCGGGAAAGTGATCGAGGGAAGAACTGAGACTCATGGAGTCAGAAGGCATTGGAGGTGAGAGAGCTGAATGTATGAGATACATAGGAGACGAATCGCGAGAGAATCGACCACTGCTGTGCGGTAGAACAAAAGTTGTTCCTACCAGCCCCCAAAGTGAACCCAAGGTACTTCGAATGATGCTCTTTCAAACTGCGCTTCCGGAATTTTTATATTGGGTCGAAATTTCGCAATACCAAAGATCAAAGATCAAGTATACAATAGGTTTTCGCAAAATGCTCGTCACGGAAATGATCATAACTCGGCTCAAAATCAAGATATTGACTCAATCTAAGTTGCATTAGAGAGATAAAAGATCGAACAACATTTCGCAATATTGAGACTTATTCCTGGCTGATGCGCTGGTGCGGAGCGGTCGGGTGGCCGACAAAACGGTGCCACTATGGGGATACCGATTTGCCTGTTAAGCCACTATGTTTTTTTCAAAGAACCTATTTATGTCTAAAAAATATCCAAAAATCAGACAAATCGGAGATGGTATAAAAAAAAGCTGGCATTTTTGTCCGCCGGCCCAAAAATGAGTTTCTGAAAAAGTAACGTTACGCATTCCATTTCATGGCATATGTGCTCAAAGTGATCGAATATCATCAGAAACGTTCAAAAAATTTCATTGGAGCACTTTACAGGTCCATTAAAGGGAGAAAAATCGATATTCTGACCCATGGTGACCTACATTTTCAAAGTGCTCTGAATTAGAGCCCACTGAGGTTTATAGTGTTTTTAAAAGTGCCCTCGGAGTAACTTTTTACGTAGAACTCGAAAAACGACCTTAGGAAGTGGTACCATCAAACCCGACCCAGATCCCATGGTACCCACTCCGGAACCAGGGGGTATGTGGTACCGTCGAAATTTTCACTCAAACCTATACATGTGATAGTGAATATTGTAGGTCTTGACGAGATGAACATTTTCTGTGAAGAAAATGAAGGTCTAACTCCTCTTAGAAAAAAGTTGTGTAGGTCGGAATAATTTCATGATGAAATTTTTGGATAGCTGTATAATCGGAATTTCGATATAAATCAATAGTTTTACGATTGAAAATTACTTATCTGCTCATAAATAAAGTTTTTGGAACTTTTGGGTCATTTTGCAAGGAAAAATTTTTTTCCGAAAAAATTCACAACTTGAAAAAAGTCAAAAAATTTATTTTTGCCCAATCCTCTTCAATATTTCTGAAATTATTATTTTGCATCAGATTGATCATTTCTAGCCCAAAAATCAATTGTAGGAACCGAAATTCCGATTATACAGCTATCCAAAAATTTCATCATGAAATTATTCCGACCTACACAACTTTTTTCTAAGAGGAGTTAGACCTTCATTTTCTTCACAGAAAATGTTCATCTCGTCAAGACTTACAATATTCACTATCACATGTATAGGTTTGAGTGGAAATTTCGGTGGTACCACATACCCCCTGGTTCCGGAGTGGGTACCATGGGATCTGGGTCGGGTTTGATGTTACCACTTCCTAAGGTCGTTTTTCGAGTTCTACGTAAAAAGGGCACTTTTAAAAACACTATAAACCTCAGTGGGCTCTAATTCAGAGCACTTTGATAATGTAGGTCACCATGGGTCAGAATATCGATTTTTCTCCCTTTAATGGACCTGTAAAGTGCTCCAATGAAATTTTTTGAACGTTTCTGATGATATTCGATCACTTTGAGCACATATGCCATGAAATGGAATGCGTAACGTTACTTTTTCAGAAACTCATTTTTGGGCCGGCGGACAAAAATGCCAGCTTTTTTTTTATACCATCTCCGATTTGTCTGATTTTTGGATATTTTTTAGACATAAATAGGTTCTTTGAAAAAAACATAGTGGCTTAACAGGCAAATCGGTATCCCCATAGTGGCACCGTTTTGTCGGCCACTCGACCGCTCCGCACCAGCGCATCAGCCAGGAATGAGTTTCAATGTTGCGAAATATTGTTCGATCTTTTATCTCTTTAATGCAACTTAGATCGAGTCAATATCTTGATTTTGAGCCGAGTTATGATCATTTCCGTGACGAGCATTTTGCGAAAACCTATTGTATACTTGATCTTTGATCTTTGGTATTGCGAAATTTCTACTCAATATGAAAATTCCTGAAGCGCAGTTTGAAAGAGCATCGTTCGAAGCACCTTAGGTTAACTTTGGGGACTGGTAGGACAAACTTTTGTCCTACCGCACAGGAGGGTCGAAAATGGGTGATTCTCTCGCGATTCGTCTCATAGATCCTTAGTAACCAATCAACGAATAAGTTTGTCTAACCTTTTGGAGAGTCATTCATTCGAAGTGCTTTAATTTCGCGCTCGATTCGCTGTCTTTCGGTGATGAGGGTGCAAGGCTCGCATTCACACATTGCATATGGACACGGAATGTGGTGCTGAAATGATTGATTAGGAGACATTTCCAATAAAACTGCCAACTCATGATTTTTTAACAGTTGTTCCGCCTCTTCATTTAACGCGCTTTTTCATCGATCGGATAGGAATGAAGAGGCGGAAAATTTATTTTGACAACCCTAAACACGATCACATATTTCTAACCTTCCAAAGAGCGCGAACTCCGTGGTTGCGACACCGCGTGCACATGTATCCACAGTCGTTCTCCTACAGGCATATTTGTAAGTTAAGTGTGATAATCAATCGCTAGCTCACATTGAGTTGTAGTTCAGTTCTTTGCCTTCTTCTCAACCTGATCGCTTGTTTGGCGATGGCTCTTCGCCGGTCGACGAGCGAACACTTGAGAATAAAGATACTGCTATCAAACGCAATTCCACCAACCTTTCGGCAAGAACAAAGCGTCCAAGGGCATTCTTGAGGGCAGCGCATGTAGAGAGTTTCGCCGTGTATGCGACACTTCATGCAACTACGATTCTGCAAGAATATTTTGAAAATGATACACGAGAGAAGCACTCACTCGTCTCGGATTCATTGTCGAAAATAAGGATACACAGTTTAATTGGTTGCAACGTTTCTAGTGTAGCGCAGAGAGAGAATCTACCTTCGATAAGAATCTCGATCCGATTTTGCATATCCAACAAGGGAGAGGACAACGTAAATGACCCACTTTCGATGGAAGCGATGACGCGATTAGAATTTCGGACTATTGAACTCTTCTTACTTGCAAATCATAATTGATAGTTGCAATTCATTTATGATTTAGTGTGCGCCAGGTAATGCGCTCTAAGGCAAAGAATTCCTTAAAATTCAAACAAAATTACGCATTCAACTGCTGATATGGATCTTTGAGAATTTCACGAGATATTGCGTCGCTTGCAATGAATACTGCCCCGGGAGCCCTGGTAGGCCAAGCAAAGAGCATTCTGGCATTGCAGCCGTGATCACGAAAGTCGATGGCCTGTCCCAATACGAATAAAAGGAAATAAAAGTGAAAGTGATGCCAGCAAGACAAAGGAGTTGAACTCCATCTCGCTACGATATTAGCAATTTGCCAACTATTTTTATTTCAGATGAAATGTGAGAATTGCAAACAGTGTGTTTTAGTATCTTTATAAATTTATTTTCAGAGGCGAACGATGGAACGAACAATGTAACACGCAAACATAATATGTTTCGCAAAATCTAATTTCACAAATTAATAACACGAAAGATTCAAAGGCTCGCTTTGAAACGACTCAAAAAATCTATTATTTTGCTGTAGGCGGGTCTGAGTAACCTTGAAATTACGTTGTTTATTTAATTGGAAATGCAATTTTCTTTTTATTACGAAATTGAAAGAAAAACCTACTCCAATCCCTCATTTGTTAGATGAGCTCGATCACCGTAGTAAGCATGCATGTTGTCTCGGTTGTAACTGCAGAATGCATTGCATTCCAAATAAGATACAAAGACTCACAAGTAGCAATACTCTCCAGGACAGAGCTGGTCCTGAACATTGTTCACAATGACATTATCGTGCTTGATTGTAGTCATTCGAGCGATTTCATTTGCGAATTCGTTTTCGTATTCTTTTCTCGAGATTCGCAAATCATCAAATCTTTTCAATTCCATTTGCAGTCTTTTCTGAATTCGGTAGGCGATTCCATCTTTGAAAGGGGGCTTGACGTATTGTTGATCAATGACGACTTGACCGGAGTGCTGGCTGCAATTTATGTGAGATGAGCAGAGCAATTCCTGGAAGACTCTCTAGTCTTCGGAATCGCTCGTTACCTCAAAAAATTGATTGCTGACTGAACGCGCGAAGTGATAGGATCAGTCTCAATTTCTCCTTCGATTGGTTTCTGAAGTGTATCAAAGGAATCCCTGAAAACAATCTTTTGTTTAGTGCAAACTACGTTTTGAGCTCACATTTCAATCAAAAATGTGATATCGGTTTTGAATCTCTCGATAACATTTTTCTCCAATTTATCGAAATGGGTCCGATGTGACTCCAATTCTGTCAGTAAGACACGTACTGAAAAAAAGATGTGTTCACATCATGAATTTTTCTCCAATGATAGCTCACAACTTTTGGTGAACATGCGCAGTGCAATTTCACTCATCGTTCGTCGGTGATGGTGATTGTTGTGTTGAAAAAAAAGATGAAAATACGAATTCCTTCATGAAAGACAGGTAGTCCAGTGGATCAAAGCAATGCAAGCAATGCAAGCATGGAAATTCTATCTAATCAAGTATTGGAGCTGACCGATAAAGGCGAAAAAGATGGAGTCATAATTAGAGAACCTGAAGGAAGGGGGAAGGGCGCGCGGCGACGAATGAGAGGGAGGGAAGGGGAGAGGGAAATGGGCAAACCCTTGCGCAAGGGTTTGCACTTTCCCTCTTCCCTTGCGCAAGGGTTGAGTGGAATGGGGCGTTTTGGAGCGTTCACGATCGCTCTTGCTATTACTAATGGTTTCTAGTGTTGCAACATTGGT
>LS570453.1:406490-419191 GCA_900490775.1 Pristionchus maxplancki
ACCAATGTTGCAACACTAGAAACCATTAGTAATAGCAAGAGCGATCGTGAACGCTCCAAAACGCCCCATTCCACTCAACCCTTGCGCAAGGGAAGAGGGAAAGTGCAAACCCTTGCGCAAGGGTTTGCCCATTTCCCTCTCCCCTTCCCTCCCTCTCATTCGTCGCCGCGCGCCCTTCCCCCTTCCTTCAGGTTCTCTAGTCATGACGTTTCGGAGATCCGAATCTCGTAGAGATGCTATTCGCCTAGATCGAGCACAAGAAATTCTGGCTGATCCGTCACAGGATAAGGGAAAACCGACCTGCTTTTGCCCGCGTTATGCTGTCCTATAGTGCCAAGAATTGCAGCAATCAGAACAGATTTTCTAGTCTATATTCTGCCTCTCACATTATTGGAATTATTGCTTTGAAGAAGTGTACTTTTGCACACTATGATGATTGAGCGATTTCAGTGTATGAAGTCGGACGATCTGCAAGGGTTACGCGGGATTGCAGTCATTGCTGTAGTCGCTTACCATCTCAAGATATCCTTTGTTCGTTACGGATTCCTCGGAGTTGATGTGTACGTTTTTATAAGTTGTGAGTGCAAGCACAGTGATTTTTTTTAAAGATTTTTCGTGCTTTCGGGATATTTCATGGCGCGAGCAATGAGTGGGAAGGAAGTTACCTTCGAGAAAGCAATCGAATTTTATCAACGACGAGTGAAGTAACTATTATCAATTGTTGAATCCGACAACATCTTCAACAACTGAATTCTGAGATTTAATTTCAGAAGACTGTTGCCATCTTTTGCTCTTCTTCTAACACTACTCGTCCTTATTCTGCCATTTTTCTTCATTTTAACGGAATTGGATACGGCAGCCGAGGAAATTTTATATGTAAGTATTTCGATGGTTTCAAAGATAACTTTAATCGTGTAATCAATCGAAACATCATATGGAAATGCTCACTTTTTCAGTCCTTGTCATTCCTAGTCAATTTCAAGTTCGCTGCAGACACAGACACGTACTTCTCCAAGGTTAGACAACATAAAAAGGAGAAAATTTAAAAAATTTCGAAAAATAATAATTATCTTGAAGGGTTTTTCTTCAATCGTGATGCATCTCTGGTCGATTTCCGTTGAGATGCAATTCTATCTCTTCGTCCCTATTATTTTCTTGTTCGTCAATCGTTTTGACAAAAGAGAATACAGAATTGGAATCAATTCATTCCTCCTCGCAGGTAAGAATTTGAGAGTACTGCAATAAGCATTGAATTGAATTTCCCTCCATGATTATATTTTCAGCATCCTTGTTCTCTTATCACTCTGAATCGTCAGAGCACCGACAGTTTTATCTTCTCCACAATCGATTATGGGAGTTTATGGCTGGATTCTTGGTTCAAGAATGCGAATCAGCCGCAACTGGTCTAATGAACGAGAAGCGTGGCAAAGAATGGATCGACGAAAACAAAAGGTGATCATGTCTCAACTTTTATAGTAAGCAGCTCTCAAGGTTCATGTTTGAGCGAACTTCTTGCAGGCCACTTCAAGCAGTGTCACTCATGAGCACATTAGTTCTATTGTGGCTGATGGGCAACTCCCGTTCTGCTGACGTTCTCACGTGCCGAATCGCAGCGATTCTCAGCACTTCTCTCATAATTTTCTGCGCAGGTTTTTGCGGCAACAAACTGCTCAGCATGAAGTGAGTAGGCGATAGTTTCTAGATAAATGTTATTCAACTCTCAAGAACATTTTTCTATAGATGGCTTGTCTACACCGGTGACATCTCTTACGTGCTCTACCTCATTCATTGGCCAGTCATCGTATTCGCGTACTCGTGGGTCCTCATTGACAATGATACCGTGACGAAGCACTATTTATACGAGCCTGGCAAGTTTGATCTGTGTGCTCAGTCCTGGAAATGCAGCTCCTTACTCTGTTTGTAGTTATTCTCGTGTGCCTTGCCATCTCGTTGCTCCTCTCCAAACTCATTCATTATGTTTTCGAAAAGCCATTGCTCCGACATAATTTCAAGTGCGTTGGCAATGAGAGATTTGCATGATTATATTATGAATTATATTTGAAAAGCTTAATTTGTTATTCAGGACATGCTTCTGCATATCTGGTGTCTTTTATTTTTTTCTGCTCGCATCGCTCATATTTCGACTTCCTCAGAATCTATCCGATCGCATCATTCACTACCGTTCGTTCTAAAGCTACAAATAGATACGGCATAAAAATCCCATTGTTGCTCTTTCCAGGTCAGGATGGCAACTCGACAGTCTACAATCTGATGGAATGGAATCATGGACAGGCCAGACACTGCTGCAACACTATTCCAGCGGTGAGAATTCGTAAAAAAAAGTTTTAAAATAACAAAATATTAGGAATTGTATCTAATACTGTCAGAATTGCGTGCGAGACAGAGATGCTTGGATGTGGATTGACTTGGAGGAGGATATGGGTCCTGCATACGTGTGGTTCATATGCAAATCGGTGAGTTTTTATTATCGACACAACAAAAATGAAATGAGCGATTGTGTTTCAGCAAGGAAATGGAACTAAAAGTGTTCTCGTTCTCGGCAATTCTGTCTCTTCTTCTTCTTTCGAAACTGTTCACAGCGCGCTCAATGGACGATACAACGAACTGAGGCTTTTCACCAAATCAGGTTAGCTTGATGAACCCAACATTTGTATTCGCTCGCGAAATCACACTGTAACCACTTGGAAAATGACAATATCATCAGAGATCGCATATTCCAGGTTGCTCGATTCTCGCTGGCACGTGTAGCGATTACTGGGCAAAAGTCCAATCTCTCGTAGAGAGAATGAATCCCGATATCATCATGATCACCGAATAGTGGGTCCTACATAATCGAAAGTGACCTTTATGGTTGCCAAAGCATTGTCTTTAGCACGGGATCACTGAACGAGCGCGAAGGAGATCCCACGGTCATTCAAGGAGCCCAGCAACGAATCGATTATCTACGGTAAGCAGCAACTTTGTGGAGGGTAGACATTTTTGAAGGATGCATTATCAGATCTCACAGTAAGGTAGTCATGGTTGACACTGATTACTTGCTCGTGGACGGAATATCCCATGCTTACGCCCTATCTCACCTATTAGCGAGAGGGTGGACTAAAATGACGGACATTCCGAGACCAAAGATAAAGGTGCGATTTGCGTTGTTGGGTTTCTTTTTTCATCTCTCACTGCAGAATCTGCTCGAGTCACGACGAACTGTTTTCGATCGGATTAACTCACTTCAAGGTAAATGTTTGTGATGTTCTAGATAGAAACTTTCAAATTTTTTTATCCAAAACTCATCTTCATTTCTTGCAGATGTCATTCTAAACAATATCACCTTCGCTCTGTGTCAGAGAGAAGAGGGAGTCTGCGAAGGGTGAGATTTCAGTACATTTTGCTGTTTTTCTTCCGTTATTTCGAAATAATACAATTTTCAGGTACAACCCAGTTACTCTGAAATCGTATACTGAAAGAACGATTCACTTGAACGCTTACGGATACAGGCTCTTAGAACCAATTTACCAAAGAACAATCGACAAAGTTCTTGAGATTGCATCTAGGAGTTGATCGATTTGTCTTGTTGAGGAGGATTGTTGAATTTGAATAACACTGAACATTGTCCATAAAGTGGCAAAATTCTTCCCATTGTAACAGAATAGAATTCAACTTTCTGCCGACGAAGGTCAAAAATGCCGTGGCCTCAGTAAGCGTTTGGCTGCAAGATATCCTAGTTCGTATAGCTAGGGGCCACAACGTTAATAGCCGATTTTACACTATGAGGTCAAAAAAAAGCGTTTGTGAATATCTCATCTCTAACAAAAGTAATGCTCAGAAAACCACGCGCGCAAGGCACACCTGGCGAGAGGGGAAGTGAGAGGGAGAGTGAAGGGGGGCGGAGCCTCTCTCGCGTGTGTCTCTCTCGCTCCCCCCGCCCTCTCGCTCCCCTCTCCCCGCGGTTCAAGCACACCTCGGGGAGACATGATAAAAATCTGAAAAAATGTCTAAAATTCCTGAAATATTCCATTTAGTCAGGAAATCTCTGGCCAAACTCGGTGTCAATACAGGAAGTGGTCGAAATAGCACTTTTAAATTTTCGGATCCATTTTTGACCTACTTATTGAAGTTGCACACAGTTTGGCCTTTGATATTTCGGTAGGGGTAGTAATAGCTATCCAACGCGCTTTTGGACGAGTGATTTGGCTTAGAATGAGCTTTGTGCGCCCTCGTCTCATTTTTTGGCGAAATCATGTCAACACAAAGTGGGCGGAGCTTGTTGCCCCTACGTATAGCAGGTCAACCCACTAACTCACCAAGCGTAGCCGACTTTGAAGATGATCGTTACAATTGCTAGAAGCACCTTTATTCTTCCAAAACTAGTAATTGATTTGTTGCTGCATTAACATGTTTTACACTGAAGAGATTGTTTGTATCTAATGTGACTGGATTCAGAGAATACGATTATTGTTTACTACTTGATCATAATAATAACAACAACGCGAAGTTTAGATCGAAGATAAGAATGCTGATTCGCAAAGAAATGTGATTCGCAAATAAATGTCATGGCAAGGTTAAAAACAGGCTCTTCGAAAATGTGGCAACCAATTCTGATTAATGACCGTTAAACGTTAAGTTGTATCTAAGTTCCATTTCTGAAAATCTTCTTGTAGAATGTATCCAAGACAGCGTCGCAAAATCGTGTGCGCTCGGGTAGCTTCTGGAATATTTGAATCGTATGAGAGAAAAAGTGGAAAATCATACCTGCGTTTTGCTCAGCTTGACTGGATGTATTCCAATTAACGTATCATTGTAGAATTCGTTCCACCTAGGAATTTGATTGTATCTACTGAATAAAGCTGACTTTTGGAAACTGAACTGCGTTGAGTTTGAACATTACAGGCTTACTCACTTAGGACGGTCAGTATCCCACAAGTAGCAGACTCTTACTGGATCCGAGTCGGAAGATCTGCAAATATACATTTTAATTGTTCCATCCACAATTTCGGTATGACGATGCTACGAAATTAGAATGGATCTATTAAAAACTTCCATGCATCTTACCCTTCACTGGGCAGGAGATGTGTGATTTTGTATGTGAAGAGCTCGTGGAACAGTTCGCCTTCGTGAGCCAGCTGTAGAGGAATCCGATTGCATTCCACACACAATTGCCTTGCCTGAGCGAACATGGCCACAATCGAGATATATTTGGCAGGAATGTATATCCAATCTCCGACAACTCTTCCCGGGTGCTGTAGAACAGTTTGTGTTTCATCTATTGCTTTTTATCCAACATACCTCAAGGAGGTTGTGGAAAAATGTGTTCCCGTTGTCGTTTTCTATTACCTGTAACGATTGTTGAGTGTGTGATATTGGTCATCTATTTGAAGTATTTACTTGGTCTTTCAACTGCTCTACGAATAGCGCCACCTCAGCATCATCACTGTATTTTCCTAAATTTCGGTTAATCCGAACGCTTGAAGTTCAATCCGAACGTACTACTATTGAATAACTTGATTGTTCTCTTCATTGCGGGTAGTCCGTAATGCTCCATTCTCCATCTGTGTGAAACGGATTTTTACTTTTCCAGGCATGATTCGAAATACTGCTCATATCTGTCAATAAAACGATGACGAAATACTTACAACCATAGTCCTTTTCCCGGTAGTGTTTTTGACCCCTGAATCACATCAACATTTAGCGGATTCCAGAAGTTGAAGATCATGTCGTCAGAGAACATCACGTAGCCTACAATTGATTAAAATTCAGGAAGTGTTGCTATGCCCTAGAAAAGCTGTGAAAATGCAGTTAGATTCCGTGAAAGAAGACGCTTTAGCAAACCTTTGACATTTTGCAGCTTCATTTCTTCCACTTTAGAAAGGCAATAATATAATAAGTAGCCACCGCGAACCTGTAAATATTCAAATTATAACGATCTCTCGACAATCTCACCTCCTCATTGGACAAATCGATGTAGTTGAATGGCCTCCTTAGATTGGGAAAGGTCGCTGAATATTGTAACAATGATTTCCCAATAATCACTGCCACTTACAATCTCCTGCTGCCATTCCTTCGGGATATCTCTTCTTCTCCGCTTCTCTGCTCTGCTTCGGATAATGCCCGCAGAAAATGACCATCGCGAAATTCGCTGGAAAGCATGTGTACCGGACACTGTCAAAGTAGCGCGTAGAATCAAAATAATAATCTGACCATCGTACATCCTCTGCAGCACGCCCATTCCCATTCCCCACTGGTAGTTGTTTGTGATAATTGCGACCTTGAAAAAAAGGTCAATTGACTATCTGTAGCGATAAAGGTTGTAAGGAAATGTCATTTATTATGCAGATAGCCAAGGCGATGAAATACACTTACATTCTGTTGGTTATCCACTAGTGAGCTATTCGCTGTGGAAGCAGCTAATTTCTCGGGATCTGGAAAGCTCCATTCCTTGCTTTTCTCCGAGGAAGATTCCATGCACCAGTCCTGGAAGACAATGTGTCATGCAACTCCAAGAAACTTTTTAAAATATACCCACTTTGAGGTCTCCATAGTTGTCAATCTTAGATGCAGCCCTCTTCACTGCAGGTTGTGACTTGTTCAGTGGCAGGTCATGCGAGAGAGCAATGTGAGCACGTCTGTTGGTCTTTGAAATAAATATGAATTTATTGATGAGCATACCTGCAGTTTCTCCTCAAATCCGCGTCCTCGCCTATAGGGTAGTCCGATCGAGATTCGCGTTGCAGTTTGGGGAATACATAACTGCAGATTTACGATTATGTAAAGGATACGCGTTTGCGCATCTCACCCTATCTTGTGCAAGTCTCTAATCCATATTTCGACGAGCTCGGCATCTTTTTCTCCCCAGAATCCGCGTGCAGCAAATTCCCTTGCCAGATCGAAAGTGCACCTTGAGAAAGTCGTTTCAATTGAGGGCGAGGCCAGGAAAGATCTCACCTATCTAAGGTTCTGGCTCGGCATTTCCAATTGTTGATGAAGCTCACTATTTCTCCTGCCTTATTGTCACTGGAACATCAAGTTTATGACACAAAGCATGAATTTTCCTACATGTCATCTTCATAATGTTTTGAGTAATTGTGTGCATTTTTTTGTTGGATCGCATTCACCGGCACGAAAGAAACACTTTCACCAGCGGCGTGCAATAATGCCTGAACAAGAATAGTATTTGCATTGAGGATCGATTTGCCAATGAACCTGAGTGAAATAACTCCTCCAGATATCGGTTGTTCTGAAAGACACCGTTGTGGGCAGAAAGAGACCGAAGAAAGCCGCGCGAGAGAAGAGAGTGTTTTGAGAGTTCCATGGGGCGAAGGTGCCTGTGATTCGAAACTCTTTCAACTTCAGACCATCTGTGCTGTACCCGGAGCGAGAATGATCGGAGGAGCAAATTGATTGAAGGATTCGTCCAGTCCAGTAATTGAATCAGCATGAAGTAGGGGATAGATGGCGTCTACATCCGGATCCTGCCATGATATCCTTGAAAGGGTGAACTATTGCCCGGAATCGAACCTTGTGCACGATTCCCTGCTGAACTGCTGGTGGTCTCTGCTCTCTGCACAGTCGATAACTGCCGTCGTGGTGATCATGGTTCTACAATGTCCAATTCCAGATAGTAAATATCGAACAAACAAAATACCATGAGGTGTTCAAGAGGAAAACCTCTCGGCCAAAGATCCGGGCGTCCGAAATGGCGATACGGATTGAAGAGAGACTCCCTAAAATATTTGCACGGTGCAGAATGGTAAATAAGTTGATGAATTCCTTACTGAATTGTTCCATTCTGCCCATCAATAGTGGTGAATCTCAATCCTCGAGTTCTGTCCAACGAATAGTCAAACTGTTCCAGGCCTTTGCCTCAAATTCCAATCATTATTTTCAAATTTTGAGTTGTTTGTATTGATGATATTAGAGAATAACCGTAGGGTTTGTTGTCATCATCAGTATCGTAAATCCATTCCGCATCGTTCGCAATTGCATAGAGGTAACTGAAATTTCAATTTATTTATGAAACGAAAGTTCATCATCATCAAAAATCGGACCGCGCATTCTTCCTCGTGCAGCTCCTAGTAGGCAGATGATTCACAGAATCTATCTCCATTTCGGCCTACAAAGTACGAAAATTGATCCTGTTTCCATGCCAAAATGTCTATTTGAGTCAGCGAAAAGTGTACCTGTGCATCAAGAGACAGATAGTGCACGTCAGGTAGACTCCAATTCAACGGCGTTTTCGTATCTCCAACAACCACTAATGTCCATTCTGGGTACGATGCAAGTTTCTGTAAATTGTTCTTAAACGATTGATCGACCCCACTTCACAAACAATAATTATACAATTGATACCATAACATCCTCTGTTGGTGCCTGTACAGATGTGACGACAATCCATTTGGTCGTCCTTTTTAATGGCATATTTCTGGAGGTTTATGAGTAAAATAATGTGTACTAATAGATTCTCCCACCTTAGTTTGGGAAAATAGTTCCGCGTTTGAGAATTTGCTGAACCATTTGATTTATTCGACACAGTCCATATCAAATCAGTCTGAAAGGTATACTGCATAGAGTATACACCATGTGCATAGAGTATTACACATTAAACAATTACCTCGTAAACCTCAAACAAGATTTTAAGGATAATTATTGGAAACATTAGGCGCAACGTTGACATTCTGTAGTTAATAAGTTTTTACGATACAATTCATGCAATCAAGTTATGAAAAACGTAAAACTCGAAGAATTAGCTGGATGATTCACGCAAAATGGTATACATCCTATTGAAACACGACCGATTTTCGAGCCACTGATGCGTCCGAAAGATAAAACGATGTGGGAAAATGAAAACGGAAAAGGAAACTTGGTTCGCCATTGAAAGTGCGTGATTCTAGAGCGTTGTCCTTCTTTCGGAGATCGAGAGTCGGATAAACCAAATGGAGCTGAAATATCTCAATCGAGAGGACTCAATTAACAATTCTAATTTAACTAATCGCTAGGCAATATCTTCGTTATTGAGAAGTGGTGGATGCCTCTCAATTTATTTTCCTGTCCTCAATTATTAGCAGTTGGAAGGAGGGATTCAGTGGATGGTCAGATTGATTTTCAAAATGGGGGAGTCTATCCTCGAGTTCTCACCATCTAAATTGAGAAATGACTACTACGAGAGCATGAATGATGAGAGATATTCGAGCAATTTTTCCAGCTGGACGAGAGCCACTTTCCGAACTCGGCCAGGGCTTCGTCACGGTTTCTACGGAGATCTCCATCCTAGATAACGAGTGCGAACCTGCTATTGAACTAATCTCCATCGGTAATTTCCTCTTTCTACTAAAGAATATTCGAGAAATTCAGAGAGGGATCGACAAATTCAAAAACAGAATAAAAAATAGTAATTACTAAAAACAAAACGCTTCTGTACCACATTATCCGCGATCTAGCTGAGCAGGATACCAAAGTGTGAAATGAACTTTTACTCTAAGAATTCTCACTTCTCTTGCCTCGGTGGGAGAAATTGACTTGATAGCTGATGAAGCTGAATGTTTATTTGTATTATTTTAGTTCGTGGGACACCTCTTCAACGTATGAGGTACTCTTTAAATGATCCAGGTCATGCATGTAAACGAAAAGTCGAAGATATACGTCGAAGTAACTCCATCTCTTTCTCTTTCTCTCTCTTCACTACCGAAATCTTCCCTTTTGGTGCCACGACATTGCGATGTCCTAGATTCTTATCAACAGATCACCCATCAATGTAAACCTTTGTCATATTAGGCAAATCGGGGAGGAAAAACTCTAACATTTGTGCGATATTTATCTTGCCCATCCCATCATTCGATTCGAGATCTCCGAAAGAAGATGCGACTTCTCCATTACACAGCTTGCATATGCCGCTCACATCCGCCCCGATTGTCATTTCTTTCCTTGCACTTTGCATTTCTGCTGTTCATGCTGAAGCAAACGTTGAGAATATTCCGTCAATTCTCATTTGGACTCACATCTGGGGAGAACAAGATCCAGCATTCATTTTTCGAGACAGATTTAGATTCGAAACGTGTCCATACCAATGCAATTTCGTGTCGAGGCGAGTTTACTGCCGTTTATTTTCACAATCGCAAATGTTCTTTAGACAGGAAATGAAGAAAGAAACCGACTATGATGCAATAATTTTCGAATCGGGGAGCGTCGATCGCAAAGATTTGCCTAAATCAAGGAAGGATCATCAACGCTATTTCATTTTCAACATGGAAGCGCCGGGCCATCGATATGAGGGAAAACTCAGAGCTGTACGTATCTTGCATACTAAAAATATTCTATCTGTACAATAAAATCAGTTCTCTCCTGATTATTTCAACGGGGCAATTGGATATTCACATCTGAACACCTATGTTTATGACTATGATTTTCCCGTCAAATACAACTTCAAGCTGATAAGTGATGTAAGTTATATTTTATATTTTATTTTTCTTCTATTTTCACCATGTCAGACTCAAGTATTCGTTCGAAACAAAACTCAATCAGTAGTGGGAATTATTTCTCATTGCGAAACGGAATCTGGAAGAGAGGAGATCATTAATGAATTACGAGGATACATCAATATCACCCTCGGGTATAGTATTCGAAATTGAAAATTTCTCATTTCATCGTTTTAGCGGTGCTTGCTACAACCGAAAAATGAATGACACAGAATATGTAAAGCTAACGCGTGAGTCTAATCATAATCAACAATCGCAAACATCTAATTCTCAGAGACGCATCGTTTCGTACTATCGTTGTAAAACAAATTGTGTGCAGACTACGTTTCAGAGAAAGGTTTTAGATACAAAGTTAGTTTTAAAACTTAATAAATAATTTAATTAATTCTTCTATTTGAGGATCTGATCGTGCCCATCGTATTATCCCGACGAATAGCAGAAAAGATACTACCGCCTGACGCATTTATTGCCATCAACGACTTCGAAAGCATATCGGATCTCGCCGATGAGCTGAATCGATTACAACAGGACGATATAGAATACACGAAGTACAGTTGAAGCGTTGTCACTCAATAACATTCATACTTCAGATATTTTGCGTGGATCGGAAGCACAGTCTTGGTGTAGAAGGGAGAGGCATCTGTCAGTTGTGCGCAGACCTCCACGTGAGTATTCGATTTTCTCAATGACAATCATGATTTCTCGTTCAGAATAGATCTCGACCAAACCATTCTCTAACTCGCGCCATCTTTCCTGACGAGAAAACGTGCATTCCATCGCCGAAAACCCCATTCTCATTTCTGCTCCCTTTTCTCGAGAATCGCCGAAACCCGAGAATCGGCGTTGTCATTTTTCTGTTTGTGCTCTTTCTTAATATATTCGGTTCACGAACTTCGCCCGGAAAGGCGACTTCTTTGTATCTGCTGTTGTTCGAAATTTTTCGTGATTGATCTTTTCCTAACATCGTTCTTAGTGTTTTCTGGAAGCGACAGTAAAATCCCTTCGGGGGCTGTTGAATGCCGCTCCAAAAATTATGCCAGACATTCTTCTGTAAGAGCGAATGGACATGGAGTGAGGTTCTACAGGGAACCTACATGAACTTTGCAATAAAGCGGATTAAAAAGAAAAAATACAATGAGCTTTTTGAATAATAGATTGAAAAATGAGCTTGAGATGGTGGGATATCGCCGTGGTGTGAGGCGCTGCTCGCAATCGACCCCAAAGGCCAAGGCCAACCTAGCCCCTATCCCTCCGGGGTCGGTAAGTTGGTAGTGACTTCGGTTGCAAAAGGCAACGTGCCCTAGAATCATTGGGAAAGCAAAGTTATCGTATTCCCAGCGAGCAAGTCGGCCCACCGACGAGCATCACATAGCGTAGTCGCTTTCGACTGTAAAATCGCTTGATGTGGCCGAACCTTTACCTTTACCCTTTACCTTGAATAATAACGATTAAGATTGCTTTGTTGCGAACTATTCTTGATGTGAAATCGTTCTCTAAGTTATTTCAGTGGGGATGTAGTGGAGAGATGGGTATCCCACCCTCATTCCACCCAGATCCGTCACCAAACTAGAGACACGATATTCTTTCGAAGCAGCGTAGTTATAGCGTAGCGTAGCGCGCAACGTAGCTCAATGATACTGATAACGAAACGTGCGCGCGACGTCCCTTTATCATCTCTCTCCATCTATGGACTTATTCTTCTTCTTCTTCGGAATAGCTAAAGCCAAGCGTTGACTATTTCTGAATAAAGATGGGAAAGGAAGAGAGAAAGGAAGACCCTGCCGCCCTGCGCGACGAGGAATAAGAGGGAAGGAAGAGGAGAGGGAGGGATTAACTCTTGTGGAAGAGTGAGGGGTCTTGTGGAAGAGCAGATTCAGAGAAACCGTGTTTATGGATGATCTTTGACCGGATTTTGTGATCTTTGATATCGAAGTTGCATAACAAGCATCCTGTGCCCGTACCAAGCTCCTCAAAATTTGACCCTCTTCCCCCAATTTCTCCCCCAAAAACACGCGAGAGAACGCTTGATCTACCCCAAATTTGAGTCTCTCTCGGCTCCTTTTTGAGGGGTTCCCCCAAATGTGAGCGAGAGAGCGTCTCTCAACATGGGAAGAGGGAGAGAATTAGACAGGCTAGAGACCGTCAAATTTTGGAGTGGTCTAGAGACCACTCCAAATTTTTGAGGGTCTCTTTTTCTCTGCGTCTCTGACATAGCTTCCC
>LS570453.1:421555-438700 GCA_900490775.1 Pristionchus maxplancki
ACTTCAACGGGAGGTTGTCGCTATTGCGATAAACACCCGCTTCGGGGTCCCTTCCCATCCCCTCCCCCTCCTCCCTCCTCCTCCTCACAGACACTCTCTCGGGGTCACACACTCTCTCACACATTCACATGATCTACCTCCTCTCTGAGAAGGGCGATAAAGAATCAATTCCGATATCGATTTTCTGACATGGGAAGGGCTAAAGGGTGAAATTTGGAGCTTGGTACGGGCACTGGAGTGTTAGTCGACAACTTTACCAACCGTTCACAGCTAATTTGAGTTTTTGTTGAGATACGTGCGTTTTGAGGATATTTGACTCAATAAATGAGTCTGACGCATTCCTTGTTAGGTTTAGTCGTTAGGTTTGAATAATGAAGTTGTAAAACATACTATGCTTCTTTAAACAATGCTAAAGATCCTCAGAGACAACCATAACTCAAACTAGTGACGCTCATAGCAGTGTGTATTTGATAGAGGAGCTAATTTTTCGAGAGTGGCAACTCCTTGTGTGAAAATAAACCGTTTAGAACTCACAGAGACGTCTATTTTATGATCTTCACTAATCGTTTCCTGTTTTAGGCAATTTTAACCCTCAAAACATATTGCGAATGATGATAGCACAGTTACTTCTGTTTGTACCATGTTCTAAGTGACATCATCCGGAAGAGCGGATGTCCCTCTACAACTTTTCTCTTTCCCACTAATCGCTAAAATGAACGGGAACTTAACTAGTTCTCAAAGTGTGGTTTACTCTTGCGCAAGACCCCTCACTCTTGTGGAAGAGAGGCCATTCCCTCTCACTCTTCCAGAAGAGCGTGGCTCAATTTGCATCAATTCGCCCTCTTCCCTCTTCCTTTCCCATCTCTATTTCTGAATGTTGATAAACGAGACGAAGGAAATCAAAAATAGAAATAAATTATCCACTATCACTGTGTCATATCATAATGTCAATGAGCGAACATCAAGCACTGCATCGGAGGTCATTTGCCAAAGAGTAGAGCAAGATGTGACAAGGATACTATCGAGAAAAATCTTTATTCTCATTCCTCAATGTTTATGTGTAGAAAAGTATTAAATAATCCCATTTCAACGGCCGTCAAAACGCATTCAGTCTATTCAGTGAGATTGAGAAGCTTTCGCGAGTCGCAAGATGGATATCGGAGATTAGTGCGTAGCCCTTCCGTTTCACTATCTATCCTCGTCATCAATGAGTTCAAATAGCTTCTTCCAAGAAAGATAATGACTCTAATTTGAAGTCTCGTCATGAATTTGATCCTGATGTTGTTGAGTGTTGACACAGATGACCATCACAAGACGTGTTTTCCCCTTTCTTTCTCCTTCCTTCTCTATACCGATCATTCTCAATGTACCCAAGATCCCTACGACCTTTGCCGGAGGATAGATCAGTATCATTCTCTCACTCCCTAGTTGATCGTGCATCAATTCTCCAAAGGATAAAGTGTTCTCTAGCTGCATCTATGTCACAAAGTGGGAGGAGGAGGAGACGGGGAAAGGTAGAGGCGGGGGCACTGCACATAAATAGATCGATTTCACACGCATAGAGACACACTTTCGCATCTTGACCCTACCCAAGACCTTTCTCTACACGAAAATCGTTATGAACACTGACCAATCTACCGCCAAAAGTTTCGCCGAGCAACGTGAGTTTTTGTTTGATAACGTTAGTTCATATTGTTAGCTATGATGGTCCACAGCTATGGACAAGGAATGGGCAAAATGCCATGATTTCTCGCTTGTCCGACGGAGCGGTAGAGAATTGAGAAACGAGAGAGATCGAGATTTGGTTTTCCCTGACTTCCCTATGACCTGTCCCAATGACTGATGATGGAGCGGTGCTCCGAACTTCTTGATAAATACCCCGTTCTGGTCTCACTGAGTAACACTCAGTTTTGAACACCTTCACCGTATAGTCTTGAGATAAATCAGAAAGATTCGTTACCATCGATTAATCAGTTCCTAAACCTTGATTATTTCAGTCACTTCATCACTCGCTTCTGCGTCCTCTTCCGATTCCCACTCCTCCTCCTTCTCTTCAAACTCCCATTCCATCGGCTCTTCATTCGGCGGTACTCCGTCGGGAATTGGCGGTCTATCGACAGAATCGCCCGCTGGCTCCATGGTCGCCAATCCTTTTCTCAAATGTCTTTCCTCAGATCAGCAGGCCAAACTACAAGCCGCATGTTCTCGCCACCCATTCCAGTAGTGTATTTGTTGTTTTCATTTTCCAATGATAAGAAGTCGAACAATTCCGAATAGAATGTTGTTTCGGCACTTTTATTTATTAATAATAAAATAAAATAAAATTTATGTTCTTAACCAAACAACACTTCACTAAGAATTCATCTCATCTCTCCCTTCTATAGCTTTGATCGGCATTCCGCTGATATTCCTCATAATGTCCTTGCTTTAGTTTTTGTATTTTGAAAAGTTATCGATAACAATGAAAAATATAGAAGATACGGACTAGTCCAACTTTAACCTTGGTAAGGTAAATAGGCAATTCGAAAACGTTTGCAGTACATTCCTGTAAACGTTTTGTTGTGAGTGCATAGATACTTACTGGAATCGAATACATGACACTCAGTGATGCGAGAAGCGAATCGTAAGATGTAGATCAGAGAATAGAGCGTAGCAGTACCGTTTCACTATCTATCCCCGTCATCAATGAGTTCACGTCGATTCCTCGAAAACGGCGAATGATGGAAAGCTTCTCTTATTGGAAAGTGGAAATGATATACTAAAACATTGTTTCTCCCATTTGAAATAGCGTTCGTAAATGAGACCCGTTTGACGAAAACTTGGATATGGGTCGTTCCTAAAAAAGTATAAAATGAATTCGTTCGTATGTCAGTCTGCTTGTCTGTGGCATGATATAGCGTTGAGTCATCCGTACAGAAAAGCTAGCGCTTATCATAATTTCATGCAGATCCGACACAAAATTCGCAAAAATTGTTTACTTAGCTGAATTTGAAAAGGTATGTAGCATGCTACCTTCTAGTCTAAGACATGCAGCACAACAGATCATGTACGAATTCTTTGCTTTCACTTTCTCTTCCTTCTCTCTCTTCTGATCATACTCAATATACCCGTGATTAGGGCTGGCAAATGAAGAATCGAAATGCATTCTTCATTTGCTCTCACAAAGGAACGACCGAGTCGCCATTCTCTTCATGAAGAGAATAGCGACGCGGTCTCCTCTTCGTGAAGAATAAGAGGGGAGAATGAGGGGGTTTTCCCGTTCATTTTGCTCTCTTCATGAAGAGAAAGAGCGGCCGGGTCTCTCTTCAAGAAGAGATTAATGAGAGGGCGAGAAAATCCCCGCTTCTTTTGTCCAGATTCCCTTCATTTGCCAGCCCTACCCGTGATCCCTGCGGCCTTTGATGGAGGAAAGATCAGTACCACTCTCTCAATCTCTCCATTGAACTTCCCGTATTGTGTAATACGCAATCATAACACAATTGTGAATTCTGATGGCACAAAGTAATAACACGAAAAATTTATAGGCCCTCTTTGAAACGACTCAGAAATTCCTCTATTATTTTGTTGTAGCCGGGCCTGAGTAACCTGAAAAATCTACTGTGATTTCATCGTTTAAGAAATTTTCAGTATGTTTGAGAAAATGAGAGAAGCTTACTCCAATCCCTCACTCGTTAGATGTGCGCCTGTATCACCATAGTAGGCATGCATGTTCTCTCGGTTGTAACTGCAGAGGCAATGAATTACACTTCAAGTATGAGACAAAGACTCACAAGTAACAATCCTCTCCCGGACAGAGCTGGTCTTGTACATTGTTCACAATGACATTATCATGCTTGATTGTAGCCATTCGAGCGATTTCATTCGCGAATTCGTTTTCATATTCTTTTTTCGATATTCGCAAATCATCAAATCTTTTCAATCCCATTTGAAGTCTTTTCTGAATTCGGTAGGCGATTCCATCTTTGAAAGGGGGCTTGACGTATTGTTGATCAATGACGACTTGACCGGAGTGCTCACTGCAATTGATGTGAGATGAAGAAGACTGGAATCTCAACAATTCTACATCGTAATTCAGATGACTCCAAACACCCATTACCTCAAAAACGTGGCTGCTGTTTGAACTTGCAACGTGACAGGATCTGAGCTTCCCACAATTGGTTTCGATAGAGTTCCCAATGAATCCCTGAATATATTTCAGCTCCATGTAGAACACGTATGAACAAACATTTCTATCAAAAAAGTGATATCGGGTTTGAATCTCTCGATAACATTTTTCTCCAATTCCGCGAAATGTGTCAGATCTGATCCATCCTCTGTCAGAAACACACGTCCTGGAACAAAAGAGTTGAGTATTGGTTGCAGTTATGTGATTCTTGAACTCATCCAAGCCATTAACAAATGTTTCTCACCGCTTTTGGTGAACATTCGCATCTGTGAGTACCGTCCTGCGAATAGTCGATGCAAGAGGGGAAACGCACGATATGCGAACGAATTTCCGATCAATAGGACCTTGGCGGTTCCTGTGCCATTCTGGAAATCACAATTTACATAGTGACAAATTCAATCTGGGTGATGAGTAGGATTTAGCAAAATGAGATATAATGAAAATGGAAAAAAACTAACCGAAATACAACGCAGTTGTTCTTCAAGCAAGAATCCAGTCCAGCTGAAGAATAGGTGATTTCAATTGATAGCTGAATCTCACTAACCGTTCGGCTTCAAAATCTCTGCCACAGCCGACTGGATTCTGGAAGTACATCGTGTTCGATTCCGCCTGATTCCATCGAATCGCTTCGAGACGGCGAACTGGAATGACTCCATAGCTAGGGGCCACAACGTTAATAGCCGATTTTACACTATGAGGTCAAAAATGTGGTCAAACTGTGCCTCAACGACCTAATAGCCTCATACTTTTTAGCGTTTGTGAATATCTCATCTCTAACAAAAGTAATGCTCAGAAAACCACGCGCGCAAGGCACACCGGGCGAGAGGGGAAAGTGAGAGGGAGAGTGAAGGGGGCGGAGCCTCCCTCGCGTGTGTCTCTCTCGCTCCCCCCGCCCTCTCGCCCCACTCTCCCCGCGGTTCAAGCACACCTCGGGGAGACATGATAAAAATCTGAAAAAATGTCTAAAATTCCTGAAATATTCCATTTAGTCAGGAAATCTCTGGCCAAACTCGGTGTCAATACAGGAAGTAGTCGAAATAGCACTTTTAAATTTTCGGATCCATTTTTGACCTACTTATTAAAGTTGCACACAGTTTGGCCTTTGATATTTCGGTAGGGGGTAGTAATAGCTATCCAACGCGCTTTTGGACGAGTGATTTGGCTTAGAATGAGCTTTGTGCGCCCTCGTCTCGTTTTTTGGCGAAATCATGTCAACACAAAGTGGGCGGAGCTTGTGGCCCCTATCCATAGCTCACATTTTAACTAAAAACGATTTGCGTATGGGTCGGGATTGAAACGTACCCGAAGCTGGATCGGATCCGATCAATGGATGCGCGTACTCGGAAAATCGCTGAAGATTTCCGAAAGACACGGCGAAAATTATGATTGAGTAAAGAAGTGCGACGAGAATTGAGCAGAAAATAGTGGGGGCAGTGATGAAATAACGTTCGATCGAGTGATGAAAAAGAACGGAGAAGAAAACAGTTACGAAGAGGCAGTTGAGCATATCTGGAAACAAGCATAATTGAAGAAGTATGTTAAAAAGTAAAAAGCCATGAAAGTAACCTGTAGCACTGAGATCCTGAACATCGTTGTAGTACTTGTAGAGCACTATTACAGGCCAGTGAACGAGATAAATGAGATACGAAAGATCACCAACGAAGCTCATCATTCTGCAAGAAAGTAGAGCTCCCTTCAACTTTCTTTGAAGGCCCTACACTAAATTTTCGATGTAAGACAGTTGCAGTGTGAGCAAATAAGTTGTCCTTACTTGTTTGAAGTAATCCAAGTTTGCGTATATTTCCCGAGGATAAGCAAAAGCCCAGAAGCAACTGTGACCTAGGCATCCATTATTCAACTTGCACAACTCTAAAACACCCACCAACATCCTACTCATGGGAAAACCGGTAGTAGGGAACATCACAATCACAAGTAGTGAGACAGAGATCCAACAAGAAAAGAAAGTATGGAGAGATCTCATGAGTTCCAACCACCTCGATTCGCCCGGTTTTCCTATAAACGAGATAGTATCTCCTTTTAAAGTAGATATTTGAAAACTGACCGAGTTCAATTATGTCCAAACCACTTTCCAATTCGAAAGAAATACTTCCAATTAGAAACTGCCAGACCCTGGCAAATAAAAGTCCGAAGGATACTTCATTCGATGACCAGCAGTGGAATGCGAATGATCCTATTACAAGAATTATTATCAACCTAACTCAACTTAGCCAGAATACCTCCAATAATAACAGCGAATAAAATCATTTTAAAGCCTCGAGCTTCCGCAAATCTCACTAAAATCATGATGAAAGGAACGATAATGTAGTATTGAATTTCGACTCCAAGTGACCAAGCGTGAAGGAGAACCGGTGAATTGAAGACCTGTAAACAAGACTTATAATTTTTACAAAGCAAGACTTCTTATTATGAACTCCGATAGAAGAAAATGCGTTTATTGGTTGAGATTGAGTTGACGTCACCTCACTCCAATAATCATGGCTTTCGAGTACATTCCGCATATTCTCAACAAAGGGGAGTGCCCATTTCATTTCAGATATGAAATGAGGCATATCGCTCGGGAGGAATATATAAGGTGTGACAACCTCGACAATAATTCAGTTATTTACGATTAAGAGGAACTCAAAATCTTACCATCAATACTGCAAGCATTATCGAATAAAGCGGTACAATCCTTTTGAAACGACGGATCAAAAACATTTGTATTACTTTGCCATTTAGAGAAGTTTCACGAGAAAGAATTGATGACATGAGGTAACCCGAAAGGACAAAAAATCTAAAACAGAAATAATAACAGTAATAATAGAAAATGCACGCACATGTCTACACCGAGAAATCCGTTGTTGAATTGCTTTGGTGATAGATGGAACATTAATACACCGACGATGGCAATAGCCCGAAGGCCCTATAAACATTTTTTTGTTGTTAAAAATCTATTAGTTTTGCAAATCTATGCACCTGAATGTCATTTCGCTTTTTCTTCGGTACGTTTTCACTCATCGTTCGTCGGTGATTTGGATGACAAATAACTGAAAAAAAATGAATGAACCCATGAAAGAGCTCAACCTAGAGCAAAGCAATACAAAGCAATGCAGTACATGGAATCTCGGATTAATTTTTTTTAAATGGAAGTTGAGAAACGATAAGCGGGGGAACTAATAGGGAGAAAAAGATCATAGAGAAATTTCAAGAAAACGCGCGATCTGGGAAGCAAATGCCCGTTATTTCGGAGATGAAGAAATCGATAAGAATCCTTAGCTCTTCCAAACCTGTGCCAAAAAAAGTAGCATCATCCAAAGGATTTCGAGCCGCTGCGTTTCGGAGATCCGAATCGCGGATATACGCTGTTCGATACGGTGCCAACTTGCTAGAAAATTAATCTCCAACAAACATCTCCAATAGACACAGTGTGAGGCATTTGTCGATTGTACATTAGAAGATTTTTCTAAAATTGTGAATTAAAGGATGAGCATGTATAGGGGCCACAAGGTGGATCGCAGATGTTATCGGATTTTGTCCAAAGATAAGCCAAATTGTCCTCCGGGGACCCAATAACATCATGCTTTTGGCCGTTTGTCGATATCTTTTCTCTGAGGCGCGCTAGAGCCAAAAAGGTGTGTGGACATTCTCCCCTGTAATCTACTCGAAGTCGAGTCGCTAAGCACAGGGGGCGGAGCCTAGAGAGAGGCATCGCAGCCAAATACTCTCTAGAGAGCTAGCGATAACATCCCTTGTTGGCTTAGTGGTAGTGCGTCTGCCTTGGTGACCGCACCTCGTTTGCTCGACTCCACCCCGCAGCAGAAGGTTTTGCCAAGGCCAGAGATAAACAGCGGAAGTCGGAACTAAACAATTACGCGGAGCTTGTGGCCCCTAAGCATGTATCCTCTCGTAATCTTCATGCAACCATCTCCATGCAAAAAATGACAACGGGTCTTTTGGAGAAGGAAGACATGTTCCTTCGTCAGGGAAAATAGCTCGAGTTAGAGTATATCGTGATTTAGATCGATTCTGAAAAGAAATCAGAAATTGCTTTTCGAATGATTTGAGTGATCACATGATGATCAGAACACAACTTTCCCTTCCTTTTGATACAATGACTATCATTCCTTTGGAACAACGCAAAAAAACTAAAGAAGAAATATCATTTAGCTGCAATGTGGTGCCAGGGCGAATTTGAATAGAATTATGGAAATACGATTGAAGAATGGAAAAGTCGCATCTTCATGCGAAGATCCTAATCTCAATGCATGGCTGGAAAGAACAAGCAAAGTCTCGTTTGAGAGACTTGCAATTCTCTAGCAACCCTAACCCACTTCCCTCTGAAGAAAAAACGAAGACCCAATCAAAGACGGCGAGCATTGAATCAGGCAATGGACTCAAAGAATATCAAGTGTTGGCTCTCATGACGGAATTGTGCCTCTTTCTTTCCGCTTTGATCGCATTTCGCTGATCTTCCTTCTCAGCTTCAATGATTGCCGCGCCTAGATAAGAGTCACCGTTGCGAGCTCTTTCGAAAAGAACTTATCCGGTCCAAAGAGATCTCACCTGCATCTACTTCAATTCTTGGCCATATTCATCCTTTCGCTCTTCGAAACTACGACAATTTCAGGATGGAAAAAACTCTGAATAGCAGCCGAATTCTTCTCCTCATCTTTCCAATTGTTTTCCTTATCATTATTCTCGAGAACTTCCAGGTAACCTTCTTTGATAACTTGACTCAACTATCTATTCCAGGCTACCCCGCTATCAAGCAGCCTGAATTATAGTATGAGATCTCTTCTGGAACTGAAACGATCATATACAATGAGAACTAAGCCAAAGTAACTTCAAACTCAGATGTCATTGAATAATGATTTTGCATTCCAGGTGGAAAATGCCTTCCAAAAACACATCTAAATGGATTGTAGTCACTTCTATTCAAGCGCCAACAGAAGATGTGAAGGTACGCTCTCATTCTCAGTGAATACATCGTTGAAGGAGATTTATCTGAATGTAATCTCCTTTAGCGTCTTGCTTCTTACCCCGATTGGACTCTCGTTGTCGTTGGTGACGAGAAAACTCCAGAAGATTGGAATCTGCCTGGCGTACACTATCTTTCTCTAGAAACGCAGGTGTGATTCACACAGCTGCAAGGCGAACGATAGACTATTACAGGCAGAGATGGGTTTCGGGTCTGTGCAGCGACTTCCCACGAGGAGTTACACGAGAAAGAATGCAGGGTCAGTACTTGAGCTCGCCCACGATTACGAGAGATTCAAATAATTATCTGCGTGATCATTTAAATATTTAATTTTAATCCCATGTTACAGATATCTCTACGCGATAATGAATGGGGCAGAGTGGATCTACGATACCGACGATGACAATAAACCATTCGGTATGTTCTACGCGCATTATTTGGAGGTTGACTCTCAAGAAACAACTTGCTCTTTTCCAGGCAAGGGCCTCGAACAATTCGAATACGCGGTAAATTATTCTCGTGGCCTTCGATTTACTGCACTGGAGGATGCGAATGCGTCGATTCAGTCAGATTCCAAAATTTAGTAATTTCGATAATAAAGAATTTGAAGGGATTCTCTCTTCAATCCGTACAGACATTTCGGTCGACCGGATATGTGGCCCCGTGGATTTCCATTGGAGCACATCAAGGTTCGGATAGGTTTCACTATCAATATGGTTGACTGAGAAAGCAGCATTTCAAAATTCCATCATCACTTTCTATCACAGAATCACGACCATCGCGACGGAAGCTATCGATTGTGCAGAGAGCAGAGACCTCCAGCCGTGCAACAGGGAATCGTACAAAAAGTGAGTTTTGTTTCGCACTCAGTCAAAAGCAACACCGTAAAGTTGTTCTAAAAATCAATGATTAGGCACGGAATGTGTGGAAATTTACCTCAGGATCCGGATGTAGACGCAATTTATCGTCTGCTGCACGCCGAACCAACAACGGGATTGGATGAATCCTTCAATCAGTTTGCACCACCAGTCATTCTCGCTCCAGGTATCTATTTACCAGATATTTTGTAACATTTCTGAAAATAACACAAATACATAGATTATCTATGACGTGATTTCCAAGTGATCCATTCAGGAACCTATGCTCCATGGAACTCGCAGAATACCCTATTTTCACGGTCTGCCTTTTTCGGTCTGTTTCTTCCAACTACAGTTGCTTTTCGAGTGACCGATATTTGGAGAAGCTATTTCACTCAGGTTGGTATGCTATCATTAGATAGATACGTTATTTCAACGGATCACTAATCGAAAATAACTTGTAGGCTCTTCTGCATGCGGCCGGAGAGACGGTTGCCTTTGTTCCGGTCAACGCTATTCAACGAAGAAATGCTCACAGTTATTTGAAAGATTTCGATGACGAAATGTGAGTTTTGAACAAGAAGTTCGATTTTAAGTATTTGAACTTTACAGAGAAGTTTACGACAAGGCTGGAGAGATTGTCAAGTTTATTGACAAGTGGAAATGCCGTGCACAAACTCTCGATAGGTTTGCAATATTCATAAAATATCGCATGATTAACAGCAAGAATAGTGATGATTGAATTATCAGATGTACGATCGAGCTGGCTGAACAATTCGCTGCCCGTGGATTCTGGGGAAATGAAGACGCTCAGCTGGTTGTGCATTGGGTGTTAGATCTACAGGAGATCGGGTTCGTTTCAATATGTTAAGGAACCGTTGAGCACGCCCAATTTTAGGTACATTTTCCCCGCGATGCGACCCAACGCTCGCTCAGAAAATTCAATCGGAAAGGAAACTGATCTTCTTCGCAATTGTCGGTAAGATGAATAATGTTACCTCTGAGCAATATTCCGTTTTAGCCGTGCTCACCTCTCATTACTCAATGATCTACCGTTGAATACTCCTGCAGAGAGTCGCGCAGCAGCTAAAATTAACAATTTTGGAGATCTCAAGGTGGGTTATTTTTAGGTCATCGATGACATAACCTGTATTGATGCAGGTGTGGTGCGGCGATTCTCCTTCTAAAAAAAGTAAAGAGTGGTACTTTCCCACTCCTCGTGAACTGGCTACGTCGACAATGAACAACAAGACATTGTCGGACAATCATAAAACGGTAGATATTTTGTGCGCATAGCTAAAGTTCGATTTCAAATTCAGGTTGCTATTATCACAAATAATTATGAATGGAAGATGGGCATGGGTCTATTGCAACGAATGTACGAAGGTGAATGGATTATTTCGAGACCGCCTTTGGTGGCAGGAGAGAAACAATACTCTTTTCAGGCAACTTTGCGATGCTCATTTTCTGTGGTCACTACCCAAAGCAAGATCGAAAAACTAACCTAAACAAATATCCAGGCCACATGGACGAAGGAGATTGTATGCTTTTTTTTAACTTTTCAAGATCAGCAAATAGTTTGTCGCTTGAATGGATGTCTGAAATAAATTCTTTCAGTGACATTCCCGCATCTAAAGAGGCCAATCAACTACATCGATTTATCTAACGAAGAAGTATCAAATTTTGAAGATCAATTTAGATATAAAGCAATGAATTTAAGGTCCATGAAGGGTATTACATGTACTATTGTCTCGCGAAAGTGGAAGAAATGAAGCTTCAAAATGTGAATGGTCAGCCAGGTTTCGTTCAACTGACAGTTCAATCGTTATTGAAGGCTACGTAATGTTCTCTGACGACGTTGTTTTCAATTTCTGGAATCCCCTCAACCTCAATATCTTGCAAGGAACACAAATATTTTCAGGATGGAGTTATTGGTTCGTTTCCGGTTCCACTTTGTTTGGAGACTACCCTGAGGAAGTACCAATAACATGAGTTTTTAGGTGGCCCACCAATTTCGGATATGCGTCCATGGAGCGTACCATTAACCTGCTAAGAGGTTCGAAATAAATCTGAAACAGACAGACCTTATTCTTTGAGCTCTTCAGTCAAATATAAAGGAAATCCTGAAGTATCGCAATTCGTTGAGAACTTGAAGTATGAGGTGAGTTCCGGACGCTCAGTTTATTTTTCTAATTGTATCAAATTAAATTCCACTAATATTGAATTTTCAGATCGGTAAAGAAATAAGAGTGGATAAGCAGAATAAGCTGGTTGACGACCCTTTCCAGTATCTCATGGTGGTATGATTTACAACTTATGATAAACATTAGAGCACAGAGTGAAACAAGAAGAAGGTAGGTTGCCCATAGTTTATTCCGTGCCCGGTAGAATGAATGAGTCGAAGGCCAAACCACAAGTCTAATAGGAACCATTTCGACTCGTTATTCGACAACCTTTTCAGGATTCCTGTGATAGATGCACTAGATACTTACATTCCCACAGGGCGATGGCTGGGCGAATGGCGATTGGATTTACGTTCCCACTTCTAACATCTCTTTCGTCTCTACGTTTGGGCAGGTCAATTTTGATTGCATCCGTTTTGACTTCTGTATGCTACTATAAAAATTGATCATAAAACAACATCAAAATATTTTTAGGTTGCATTCGAGGGGCGGCTCTTCCACGAATTGTTTATATCTAAGTTACTACGAATTTTGCCAAACGAAAGGTGAGTTGGCATGCATCACTTTGTGGGATAGCTCCTCAATTGAGAAATTTATGTGAAAGTAAAATCCCATTACAGGAAAGCCGATGCTGACCCAGCCAGAATTCTCCTTTTGTGGGGAAAAGAACGCAAGAGGTACAAACACCAACAATCTTTTAGAGTGAGGAAATATTTCAGTTGGCCTCAAAAATACACAGAACATCTACATGGAATTCATGCAGTGAAGTTATCCGCCTTTCAGGTATTTTGACCATTTACGAAATCTAAACATTTATTTTTCGCTTTTCAGGGAAAACAGGCACGAGCGGAATTCTGCGATGTTGTTTTGCACAAGTTCCATGACAGCATATTCCGAATAGGCAATTGATCTGATCTTTATAGCACCTAGCATATGTCAACTTTTCGAAACTTTTCAAAATCAGGTGTATTTGTATTTACAAATCCTCATTATAAATGGGTTAATATTCGCTCAACATCGATACCGACATCACAATCTAGCAATCAGCCTGCAAAATCAGTGTGGGAGTGAAATGTTCGTATGAGAGTCTCACAGGGTGATTGTTATCAACAAGTGGTGAAATTCAATAGCTCTTAATTCGTACGAGATCATTGGACAATCCTTCTCTCTACTTTGCTTACCCATGATCTGGACGAGAGATAAGGCAGCTCGATGCGACACATACACATTAGACTACAAATTGATCCTATCACTTCCCATTTCCTCTGACTCTCACAAGAGTAACAACAGCTCTAGTGATTGTAAGATATTATTTATAGCATGTACACCCAATTCTTTTATTCCGAGTGATATCTATCAATCACCTAAATCTATCTATCGCTCGGTCGTGAACCGTGCAGGTTAATTGGGTGAAGGTTTCTCTTCAAAAGTGGAAGTGGAGATCTAATCACCTCCAAAGTGTATCTCCGCCCATACACCAGCACACATTTGAAGATTGCAGCTATTTAGCGATTGCGGCTAGATTGCAACCAAGATGGATCCCGAACAGGTAAGTATCTAAAATCATCAATACTTTTCCCTAATAATGTTTTCATTCCAGTCCAGCCATCCGAACGACATCGATTCCGTGTTGGACCATACGCACCATTGCAACGCAACAGAATGCGGAGAGGTATCGCAAAAGAATAAACCGTTCCGCCTATTTTGATTCGAATGTTATCGTTGATTACGAGGTCTCAGAGTATCGTTTATGTGCTCAATCGATACCTATGGCCTTTAATTGAACGCATGGAGAAGAACGGAATTTTAGAAATAATCAATATTCAAATAGAAAATAAAATGTTCCGTAACGTGCGCTAAACACCGTAGTGACTTTGCTGAGCATTCGAAACGCACGATACTTACATTCCTCCTTGTAAAAAATATAATGATTTACGCTTCAATGAAATAGAGTAGATTACAATTCAATTGTTATGCATTTTAGTGCAAGCTCATCAATGTTTGTCGAAGTATGCTGAACAAACTATCTGAACTGGACAAGGAGCATCTTGCCAACAATTCAAATGACTTGAATATCAAGAAACTTCCGTCTTCTCAATCCGATACATTGACTCCTGAAGCAAAGGTATGAAAAATTAATAGAAATTGAAGGCTTTTGGGTGGCGCTAGTGATTTATTTTTAATTCTCGTTCACTTTCCAGGTGATTCTTGACCTGATCCAAGTTCTCTCTGACAATCCCAATTCTCTCAACCTCGACGAATTCGACACAGAAGCACTTTTCAACTTCGTCAAGAAAGAGTCAATTTTGGTGCCTGACTCGTGGCTCCCCGAGTTAGAGAATATCTTCGTATTAGTTCATGAAGCGTTGACGAGATTCCCTAAACTTAGAGATGTCGTCTTCCAATATGGAATTCCGAAAGGCAAAACCTCCGAGTCGAGAGTTCTGTGATTCGTTTGTGTATCCATCGTTGTTTCGCTGCTTTCATTCTGATATTTTAACATTTATAGCAATGTCTTTGTAATTTATCGCATCTTCAATCACGATAAAAATATCAACAAAAACAAAGCGCTATGTCCCAGAAATGCTGAACGATGAGCAATTTTCATAGGAATTCAATGATGATACGCGTGCACATAGGTACTAAGGAAGCTATTGCGATGAAGGGGTCTTGAGATGCAGATCAGAGATAGTAAGCGTAGTGCTTCCGATGTGTTATCTATCCTCGTCATCAATGAGCTCACTACGCTTCTTCGAAGACAGAGAAAGAGCGAAATTTAGATCCGGAAATTGACACACTTTCCTGATGTAGTTCATTCGGTGAGTCAGTATGTATTATTTTGATTCCTCATCATTGAATATTTTCGGACTATCACGAATAAATTGAGCTGATAATGGGAATAGAGCGACAATTATAAGGCATGGCCTTCCATCCGCCAAAGTCTCATTGTGATGAGATCACTCATGGGTTCCATGCACCGGCAAAAGCCCCTTTTCCTTAACTTTTGATCGATGCGATCCTGACATAGTCGTGCCTACGATAGAGCTCTAAAAAGCAGAAGTCACTCAAGATAAGTGCAATGTCTCTCAAACATTTACTCTCCTGAACGGAAAAATGGATGTTGCAGTTGATCCCCGGATGAAGCCGGATGCATGGAGCCCTAAAATGATCTCAGCATAAACTGAGAAATATTAAACTCGTTGCGTGATTGGAGAAGATGCAGAATGGACAGCAAATACTATCTATGCAATAATTGACCTAGGAAAATATTAAAATCGAAAAAGGTACATAATATGCTAAACTGTAGTCTAAACCCTGATCATGCAGCACAAGACATCATGTACGAATTCCTTGCTATCTTTCTCTCCCTTTGCTCTCTCCTGATCATACTCAATCTACCCGTGATCCCTGCGACCTTTCGCAGAGGAAAGATCCGTTTCATCCTCTCACTCTCTCTTCATTGCATTTCCCGTATTATCACATTTCGACATCATCTTCCCTTCGCGCATCGTCTCTCCTAGGCTAGAGTGTTCTCTAACTTGGAGATGGGAGGGGGAAGGAGGAGAAGGAGGAGGACGCTTCGCACATAAATAGAGAGGCTACACACGCAAAGAGCCAAACATTCGCAACTTTATCCAAAACTCAAGCCTATTCGTTAATTGGAAATCGCAATGAATATTGACCAATCTACCGCCAAAAGTTTCGTTGAGCAACGTGAGTTCAAGTTTGATAATTTAATGTTCAAATCGTATCCCTCGTCGCTTCTCGGCCTCCTGTTCATTGTTCAATTCATTCCCAACCTTCGTCCTTTCAGTCGCTGCATCAATCACTTCATCTTCCTCCTCCGATTCCGCCTCCTCATCATTCCCCGGCTCTTCCAACTCATTTTCCACCGGTTCTTCCTTCGGCAATTCTTCCTCTTCTTCGGGAATTGGCGGTCTATCAACGCAATCCTCTACAACTGTCACCATCGCCAATCCTTACTTCAAAGGGTTTCTCTCCTCAAGCGATCAGGAAAAACTTAAGGACGCAGTAACTCGCAATCCATTCCAGTAGGAAACTGTTTATAGCTGTTATTTGACGAACAATTATGAATGGAATTTTATGCCTTTCATGTTCCTTTCATTTTAAATTATCTAATATTTATTGTTGTTTATAATCAATCAATATTTCACTCAGATCAGATTCCTGGTTACTTGTTAAAGTTTATCTTGTTTCTTGAAATGCTGTTGCTGGGTAGGAATGAAATGACACACACTTACAACTAACAACACATATAAATATTAATCGAGAATCATTGAAAGTAATGAAGAAATGAGTAGTAACAGAAACGAGTAAAAACAAGAACACGAGAACGTTGGGCAATAGATTTTTGCACACGTGAATGTTTCACTTGATGTTACCGTAATCGTATGGCTTCTAGTCCATGACCCTAGGGAAGCTTTCGATGCAAATAGGAAATTAGTGCGTAGTGCTGCCGATTCATTATCTATCCTCGCCATCAATGAGCTCAATACGTTTCTTCGAAGATAGAGAAAGGTAAAGAAAGTGAAATTTATTTCTCCCAGTTACAATACCGCTCGCAAATGAGGGACATTTTTCAACAATCAGACCTAAGTCGTTATTGAAATTCCAATAATGATTAGAATTTATAAAGAGGAGGTGAAGTTCTCATTGGAATCATGTAATCCGACTCACAGCATTCTAACCCTACAGAAAAGGGGGTATCACTTTACATATCGAACTGCAAACTCGAAACTTGGCAGGTTGCTGAAACATATCGCTATCCTCATTCTGAACAAGGGGATTAATTTTTGAATTTTCCCGCGTTGCCGTATTCGCGATATGTTTCAGAGATATCTCAAATTGCGAAAGTGATTTGCAGTTCGAATACGGTAACGCGGGAAAATTCAAAAATTAATCCCCTTGTTCACCCTTATCTGGAGAGAACAAAGGGGGTCA
>LS570453.1:438800-452708 GCA_900490775.1 Pristionchus maxplancki
CTGGAAGTGAATTGCGGAGTGAGAATGATTCCTTTCCCACCTGGGTCGGCTGTTCTCACAAGCTCAAGATACTCGATGCACCGACAGAGAAGGGAGAGGGGCGCCGGTATCTACTTGCGCACTTCTCATGACTTGAGCTGTCCGAGGGAGAGGAACGATGCAATTCGCTCCTTTCTTTCGTGCTGGGGCTATCGGCTCGAGTACTGATCACCCTTATCTTGAGATCTCAATGGGGATCTGAATGTTGTGACTTTGTACGTATAGTGCAAAGAAATGAATTCGATTCCGCAATGCGAAATGAAAGAGTCTCATTTCGCAATTTATTCAGAATTAAGACATATCGAACGAGCAAGAATGAGCATGTCCGAATCACCGCAAATCTGGACAGTTTCCCTTCCAATGTTTTAGCCGCTCTCTTCGAGACGAACAGCGCTCGTTGTCTGCATAAAAGGGTCACTTGGAACGCAGCTTTTCTGGGGAAGGGGCGTGAAATATTTGACATCTATTGCTCACTGAGAGAACGATGATTTCCTAAGGAGTGAGGCACGTGAACCATCCGACAGGAAGATGATGAGAACAACGGAGATCTTATTTCTTCAGTAATCTGATCACAAATATGAGACAAGCAAAACAAAACAACATTATATGTCCATATCACGATTTGAATAGGCTACGGTCAAGTGCAATCCACGAAGAAGGGAAGAAATGAGAAGACTGAAATTGATCGAGCAGCTTCGAATTTGTCGAAAACTCAGAATTATAGAACACCTGAAATGTTTGTCAATGAGACGTTTTATGAGAGAGAGAGAGAGCCTAGAATGTGACTTTTTTCAAAGAACAAAACTTTTTTTAAAAATCTGAACTGACCCTCTGCCCCTTTGATAGATATGCCAACCACCAGCCAAACGTTGAAGAGGAAGCTGAAATAGGAATAAAACATCGAACTTTCAATTTCTTTTTTTAACCAAAATCTTTATTCCTTCTTCAACATCATTCAGAGAGCGCTCTTCTCAAGAATACAACCTCGTAAACCATGGATTAACCTGTTAATAGTACGCTGTCACAATACGTCCTTGAGACGTGCCAGTCCACAACAGGAGATGACGATTTGAATCGAGGAAGAACTTGAACATTGATTCTGCAATTTTTGTTATTTATTAGGGTATTTATTATGTGTATTGTGGCTGAGAATGTGCTAAAGAAAGAGTAAAATGACACTTCGTTCTACGATTACACACGTGAGTTTTTTGCATTTTTATGAACTATTGAGTGCATTACCAACCCTTTATCTCGCAGTGTTTCCTCTATGCTCTTCTGCCATTTGATATCGTCGCCGATGAGAAGAACAAGTGAAGAATTTGTCTCTAAACTTCACGTTGTTTACATTTGTTTGCAAATAATAACTGAAATTAGTCATCAATGTGTCTCACTCTGTGCATGGAATAGATAGTTAGTTGCATCAAGTAGAAACGTGGCATTTGTTGCAGTTTGAACTCTGGATGTGAGGAAATCACCGCGTCTCGAATGAACGCAAAGACTGAAAATAACAGGTCGATATGAACATGAAATAGCATTGTAGGTTCTTAGGATTCGTAGATTTGCACGCTCAGGCACTCCCTTCTCTTCTCTTGCGATGTTTACCCATCTACGCCAGTGGGTATGGGAACTTCGCAGCCCTTCCCATCTCTCTCGACTCTGACTCAGCAGGGAGAGGGAGTGACCGCAGAGAGAGGCAGAGATAGGAAGGGACTGCGAAGTTCCTCTACCCACTTTCATAGTTCTAGTGCGGAAATCACGACTTCACTTACGAATCGGCAAGCCTAGTATGCAATGATCTTAAAAACAGAAACTAACATGTTGTCATAGTCCGAGAGACTACTGGATATTTCTCGTTGTACAGCGGATTGTACTTGAGAGCCCAACTCGAGTCGCGACAGAATCTCGGAACGAGACAAGGACAAAAAATACAAATAACTCTAAATGCAATGAAATTCATAATAATGTCATCTCTACTTTCATACCTGCAAGTAATTCAAATCTGCAGCAAACACAGATTTTCTTGGGTAGTCAATGGAATTGATGATATTGTGATCATATCGGCAACAATCACTGTTCCTTCGATCAATGTGATGGGCGCTTCGAATCTGCAAAACAATTAGATAATTTAGTGAAGGAATTTGGTTATTAAAAATAAATTATGAATAATCCTCACAGTTCCTTTCTCTTCAGGATAAATACCGTCGAGTATATTTACAAGCTCCGGGTGTTGCATGTTGATCTTTTCGTATATCTCACTCGGAAGAAGAAGAGTTCTGATCAGGGATTTGAGTACCTTCCAAGTGATAGAGAGAGACTGATGATGCATACCTTCCAGTCGCTTTGGCGATGCCCACGCTCGATATCAGCTCGAACACATTGTTTCCAATGCCACCTAGCTCAAAAGTCCCTGGTCGAACGAGAAGCAATCGATCCGATTGGTAAGTTCTGAAATTGTAAATCACAATTTTTTCACGCAACGAAGCAGAATTCCACAGCACACCTTATCATATTCGAGTACTCCGCGTGCCGCCAACAACAATATGCTACTATAACGAAAACGCATAGAAGGGACCAGGAAAACATTCGCCGAATCGAGCGCATTTCCATTCCGAAAATGAGCTCCCTTGCGTATCGACAAATCCATCTCAGCCTTTCCCTTTCGATCTAGCAGGCAACTCGCGGAAATCGGAGAATTCGGATAAATTTTGGATTGTCGGAGATCTTATCCATGCCGGTTCGAGCACATTGCAGTGTGAAGCACTCACTGCTTTGCGAAATCGATATTTCTGGAAATGTTGTAGAAATGTACATCAATTGGCATAGAGAATAGAGAATTGTTCGATATGATCGCAGACGAGTAAGTAAAACTGAAATACACTTCCGTACACACAGTTGTGAGAAACAACGATGCTCTCCAACGTTAGCAACATTTGCTCGGTACAACTTTATATTGCTCTTGTGTTTTCTGTTATCGACAGAATCAGAACCAGGAAGTCAATTCCCTCACATTTCATCACATTTTGTGAGGTTAATTTTTAATTAGATAAAAAAATTTGAGCGAATTTCCTTGTCCTTTTTTCGAGCAGTCGGACGCGCCTCGATGGCAACGTGAACGTTCACATTCTGGTCTTCAATTCTGATAGTAAGGGGAACTATGCATGTAATCATTAATTTTGCTTTTTATGATAGTAACTAGGCAAATTTGATAATGAAAAATTGACAGAGAGTATTTATCATTCGATGAAAAGTATTTCAAATGCAGTTCTTCCGTAGGTATTTCCACTTGCTGTTATCATATTCTTCATCTCCAAAATGCGACCGCGCATTTCATCTACATTCGGGGTTGCAAAAACAGGTTCTTCACCTAAAGAACGTCGGAGGATTATTCCCTTTCCTCGACCATACTGATTGAATTTCTAAATGAATAGGATTGAACTGGCTCAGTCGGAGCAAGATGTCGCATATCATCGGGACCCGTCTTCCAACCTTGAAGACTAGGAGAATACACTTTGTAAATGGGATATCGTACTTTTAGGGAACCGCATGCACTTGTAAGGGTAGAGCGCCAGGCGGAATTCGTCGATTCTTCGAGCAGTTTCAGAAATATGTGGAATATTGACATTTCACTCGATGCTAACGACGAATTGTCTTGCGGATCGCTTCATCTATTCTGGCAGTGGACACCGACACAGGTCTTTCTCTTTCAGGATCGTCCTCAGCACCTTGTGATGGCCCAGAATACAGCTTAGTGGATCCGCAAGTCAAGCCTCCCGTGGTTTAAGAACTTGATATTGTCGGAATAGAAGCTATTTGGTTTCATAGCCACCAGAATATTTGATCAATTGACCTGATACAGTACTAGCTCATAGTTCATTCGTCCTAACGATGCAATTGCGGTAGTATCGATCGACTGTAATCTGACGCTATCATGTTACAACAATTATGGCGCATCCTGTATCTATAGTCTCTAGGAATGGAATACGGTGTGGTAAATTTTTTTCATCAAGAAACATCACGTACACTTTTGTCGTAATGACGCCATATCGGCAAATCGATCTTCATTTTCGCGAATGCGAGAAAGCTAGAAACCAGTTGCTAAATCCCGGAATGTGCTCATTCTTTTTTCTGACCATCCTTTGTACCGACGGGCTGACACAATTCGATAAGATCTCTCGGCAGTTTCTAGTCCGCTCCAATGGCCCTCCATAAACATATCAGAGTAGTTCTGTGCTAAATGGTGTTGTGATTTATATATTTAATGTGTCCAAACTCAATATTTTTACTGCAACGCTATTTTTCAGCATGACAGCATGGTCGTTTCTTCTATTGACAGCTGTAATCATTTTCGTTTTAAAGCAAAGCCCCAAGGTACGGTGATCAACTTTCTAACATTGTGTCTCGTAATTACAGATAACGCATACGTCGATTCCACCGGTATTGGATGTGAACGAGGAACGAATGATACAAGAACGAATATTAGAAGATCTGAAAAATCCCAAGTATTTCATAAATATCAGGTCTTGGGAAATTCTCTGACAATTGATGTTGTCCCATGTTCAGCCAGATAATGCCATTGAAGAGAACGCTAAAATGGATTGTGGTCACCTCCATTCAAACACCAACTGAGGATATTACGGTGAACATTAGTTCAATTCATAATTTAGCATGAACATTGTGCATTAGGCGAGCAATACAACTGCGAAAGGAATGAGAATGTTTCAGCGACTCGCTGCTTACCCTGACTGGACGTTAGTTGTTGTCGGAGATTCGAAAACGCCCACTAACTGGGGTCTGCCCGATGTGCACTTTCTCTCTCTGGAAACACAGGTAGTCGGCGCTATATCGAGATGATAAGTTCCTGTTTGCCAATTGCATTATTGCAGAATGCTCTGCACTTTGCTTCGGTGTCGCGACTTCCAACGAATAGTTACACGAGGAAGAATGCGGGGTAAGAATTATTTACTCAGGAATGCTGAAATGTTCCGACACGTCAGTTATCTCTACGCTATCGCCAATGGCGCTCAATGGATCTACGATACCGACGATGACAATCAACCCTATGGTGAGCGCCTTCATTATTCATTCAATAGAATTCGAATTCTGCCTGACCGACAAAATCCCTCTGAAAAAGGTCGAATCTGCTCTGTTTTGAGGGAAAGGTCTCGATCAGTTCGAGTTCGCATTGGATCGCACTCGGGGACTGCGTTTCACAACTCGCGAAGGGATGAATGGAATCCAGTAAGCTATCAATTCCCTCTCCCAGTTTGCGATAAAAAGCCGCTTTGAGGGACTCCCTATTCAATCCATATCGTCACTTTGGTCGCCCTGACATGTGGCCTCGCGGATTTCCGCTTGAGTTCATTAAAGTACGCAATTGTAACTCGAATTTAATCAGACTTCATTGATTCATTCCGTCTATTTTGCAAATGTGCTTCGTTGAAAAATCTTGATTGCAGAACCACGACCATGCAGAGGGCAGCTTCCGTCTGTGTAGAGTGCAGCGACCACCCGCAGTGCAGCAGGGAATCGTGCAGAGGGTGAGAAGAGTTGCATCGATAACTCACCCTCGCTTTCCTTCTACTCGCTCACAAGCAATTGAGAAAAGCAACTGAAAACTCGCAAATGACTTATCATAGTTGTTGATTCAACCGATACTAATGAAGCGCACTAGCTGCGTGTTGAGAGACCTCAGAAGAATTCGCGACTCTTCTCGTCGATACAGTGTGTCCCTTCGAACTGAATCCATTGAGGACCCCGACGTAGACGCCGTCTACCGTCTACTTCACGCCGATCCGACGAAGGGATTGGACGACTCATTCAGCAACATCGCTCCTCCAGTCATACTCGCGCCCGGTACTCACTACAGCTGAAAATAGTTGTCTCGTCATTACACACACTCTCACAAGTCGACCGGGCGAGAGAGTGTGTGAAATAAAGAGACGGCTACCCGTGCTTCGATAGTACGAATCGATGATTGCAGGGACGTACGCTCCGTGGAACTCGCAGAATACTCTCTTCTCTCGATCGGCCTTCTTCGGGCTCTTCCTACCAACCACAGTGGCGTTCCGCGTGACGGACATATGGAGGAGCTACTTCACTCAAGTAAGCAGCGAGTTATAGATTTTTGAGGACCAAACAATCGTCACGGGAGTACTTTTCCCTGATCATCACAGGCCCTTCTCCATGCTGCGGGTGAATCCATCGCATTCGTGCCCGTCAACGCCATTCAACGCCGAAATGCACACGATTATTTGAAAGACTTTGACGAGGAACAGTGAGGAGTTTGCCAAATTGAGAAGGCTGAGTGATGTGTACCGCGTTTCAGTGATGTGTACCGCAAATCGGGTGAGATCGTACGATTAATCGATGAGTGGAAGTGCGCATTCGATACGATGGACAAGTTAGTTACTCGATCAATCTGCCAGTTCCCGACACTGATAATGAAGCTGTTGATATCTCCAACATGCAGATGTGCAATCGAGCTGGCCAGGCAATTCGCCAATCGTGGCTTCTGGGGTGCGGAGGATGCCGATATCGTCGTGCATTGGGTGAAGGATCTACAAATGATCGGGTAAGCCTGGCTCTTCTCAGCACCTCAGTTCATCTCACATTTATTATTACACATGTCAACTTAGCATACGTCATCGACTCAATCCGTTTGACATGTAAGTTCTTTATCCTTTAGGTACGTATTCCCACCTCTTCGACGGGGCGCTCGTGAAGAATATTCTATTGGAGAAGACCAAGATGTGAGGAGGAACTGCAGGTGAAAAGGATAATCGAGATAATATTGCACTCGTTCAACTCAGACGAGCTCATCTATCATTCGCTATTGATCTCTCAATGGAAAAGAACGAGCCCACAGTGAGAGCAGCCGCGAAGATTAGCGACTTCGCCGATCTCAAGGTTATTTCGAAAACAATTCTTTGAATTGATCATATTGTTTAGGATTGGTGCGATGCATCTTCATCAAATAAGAGTGATGAATGGTTCTTCCCATCAGACGAGAGACACGCACGGGCCACACTTCAGAACACGACACTCGTTGATAACTACAAGACTGTACGCTCATTTGGCGGTGCATGGTACAAAAATGTGAAATTCTGTTTTTCAGGTTGCAATAATCACGAATAATTGGCCGTGGAGCACTGGGATGGGCTTGCTTCAGCGTATGTATGAAGGTGTGCGCATTGTTTTGTTCTTTCCATTGATAGAACGGTTCTTCCTTCTCCCAAATGGAATCCGATGAAGCAGTTAGAAGTTCAGTCTAAAGGTCATATGAGCCCGTTTGCGTAAGGATCGGACAAAGGTTGGCACAATGAAAAATAGTCAATTCCGTGAAAATCTGGGTTCGGGGGTTCTTGAGGGTGCTGAAGACAGTGGGCACCATCATTTTGCAAATTACGCCTCCGTTGGCTTCAGATGACGTCACGTCGAAAACGGATTTTGATTCATTTAGATCTTCCCGATTGCTCTAAATTTTCAAGAAAACGGCTCCTGGGGTAGAATTCGATGGCGGTCTCGCCTGTAATTTTTATTTTTCAATAACTTCAAAAATTAATTAATTAGGTTATGTATCTTTTTAATAACTCATTTGCGAAAGTAGAGACCCATGTAGAAACATCCGTCATGAAAAACGGACTGGGATATAATTTTTTCAGATTTTTAAATTCAAATGTTTTTGAGGGAAAAATCAAAATGTTCGAAAATATCGGTCATTCACCCCTCCATCGATACTTCCGGTCTTCCCTTCTCTTGGATCTACCCCTTCCTCGGCCTTCCTCCATCCTCTGCCTGCCTGCGCTCTCTCTATCGCACACACACTCTCGCCCTAGACGAGGGGTAGATCAATGTGAAGGAATCAATGGAGGGAGTGAATGAACGATGTTTTCACACAATTTTTATTTTTCCTCAAAAACATTTGAATTCAAAAATCTGAAAAAAATATATCCCTTTCCGTTTTTCATGACGGATTTTTCTAGATGGGTCTCCACTTTCGCAAATGAGTTATTAAAAAGATACATTTTCTAATTAATTAATTTTTGAAGTTATTGAAAAATAAAAATTACAGGCGAGACCGCCATCAAATTCTACCCCACGAGCCATTTTCTTGAAAATTTAGAGCAATCGGATAAGCCGGCATAAAATAAAAACTGTTTTCGACGTGACGTCGTCTGAAGCCAACGGAGGCTCAATATACAAAATGAATATGCCTATCATCATCAGCATCCTCAAGAACCCAAGAAGCCACAGTTTGAGAAAATCGAGACTTTTTCACTGTGCCAGATGCCTGGGGATTTGTCCGATTCTTAGGCAAACGGGCTCATATATTTCAGCCAACTTCGCGATGCTCATCTTCTGTGGTCACTTCCCTGAGAGTAACGAGCACTCGATGGGCATGACGGCAGACGATTGTTGGTCCCAATTTGAATGCGTAAAAATAATCAATGAATTACAGCATTATACCCAAACCTGAAACGACCAATCAACTATATAGACTTGTCGGATGAGGAGGTTTCCAGCGTTACTTTGGACAAACGATAAAATGCCAATGTCAGGTCCACGAAGGATACTTGATGTACTACTGTCTCGCGAAAGTTGAAGAGATGAAGATTCAGAATGTCAGAGGTATCGTGCTGATCAAATCTGAACCAAATTAAGCAACTACATATTTCTTAAAATTGTCAGAAAAAAATCGCAGGCTACGTGATGTTTTCGGACGACATGGTGTACAATTTGTGGAACCCGTTCAATCGTAGTATCTATCAAGCGATGAGGCGTGGGGGCGGTGGATCGGGGCCATGGTGAGTATCTCCAATTAGAATCTGCTGCATTTATTTTCTCCATTTTTTATGGATTTTCCACAGGTGGGCAGATCGAAAATATGGATTTAACGCCATGAAGAGGACCATTCATTTGTTCACAGGTTCGCTACGACGAGTCTTTAATCGTTTACTTACTATTTTATACTATTTTATCCCATTGCATTCATTTCAGCCAAATATCAGAACGATTCCGAAGTCGTGCAATTTATTGGCGATTTGAAGCGAGCGGTAAGCGAGACATTGATAAAAAATAAGAAAAACGAAAGTACAAATTCTCAGCTCAGCGAGAACGATTCTGCGGGCGGAAAACCACACCAGTATCTAATGGAGGTATCTCAGTTACATCCACTTCATAAATAATCAAATTATAATGCCGTGACTAAAATTATAATTGGATATTCAAGGGAGACGGATGGGCGAATGGCGATTGGATGTACATTCCCGCTTCAAACATCACCTTCGTTGCCATGTTTGCACAGGTATTTTTCGAATTAGTATGGTTTAGAAATATCGTTGCCTTTAATCACGCAGATAAAATGAAACGATTCATCGCTTCATTATTTCAACAAATATTCAAAAATTGAGCTCGCTCACGAGGGCAAACTCTTCCACGAGATATTCGCTTCTAAACTGCTGCAGCTGCTCCCGAGTGCAAGGTAAGAACTGCAATACAAAATTGGTTCTCGAAATGCATAATTTTGTTGATTGAATGAAAAATGGTAGTTCACAATCGCAGAGCACCCAATCAACCACGAATCGCCTCGCTGTGGGATGAAGACCGGTCGAGGTTTGTTCGAAGAATGCCTTCAATGACAAAATCAATCTTCGTCAGATGGTCTCAAAACTATGATGAGACATTGGTTGGATTGCACCCCGTCAAGCTATCCGAGTTCAAGGTCGGTTCGCTAATAGTGGCGCCAATTAAATTGTTCCTCTTGCAGAAAAAAGCCGAACGGGCGAAGTTCTGCGATGTAGTCCTTGACAAATTCTTCCTGAATATCTTCCGATGGAATCGGCAAACCGATGTGCGATTACTGAAAGACTGACATGATTTGCAATAAATTTGTAAAAACCAATCTTATTAGAAGAGTTCATTTGTAAATTGTTTTAGTACCCTTTTCATCATACGCTATTCGTTCGAGATCATTCGACTTCTCTATCTCTAATGTGCTCAGCTGTGATGTAGGAACGAGATCAGACGATTCACTGCAACACATACGCACTATGCACAGGCTTTGTGATGTGGTGGGTCTTCAGTAGAAATGGAAATGGGAGAAGGAAATCCCTTTCACTCTTCCTCAATTTGCATCAACTCGTGCCTTCGTTCGCACTTCCTTTCCCATCTCTTACGACGCAGATCGTAGCCCTTCCGCGTAGCCTTTCCGCTTCATTATCTATCCTCGCCATCAATGAGCTCACATCGCTCCTTTGAAGACAGCAAAAAATCGAAAGTTTTCTACCCTTGTCGGAAAGTGGAAACGATCTCTTTTCTCCCATTCGTAATACCACTCGCAAACGAGGGATGTTTCAAGCGAAAAAATTCAGACATATATTTATATTCTTTCGGTAGCAAAGGGAGGCTCAATATGGATAGCGAGAACGCCCGTCGTCATCAGTAAACTCGAGAACTCCGGGTCAGGGGATTGAGAGATTCAACATTTTTCCTCGGCAATACGGGTCGCCCACACATAAAATATGGACAGGAGCTTCGTCTTCGCAAAAAAGACCTAAAATTGGGTGTAGAGGCAAAAGAGTAGAGAAAAATTTCCGATCCACTCTCTCAAACGAGACTTGCTTGTTCTTTCTAGCCACGGATTAAGATTAAGATCTCCGTGTGAAGATGCGACATTTCCATTCTTCAATCGTACTTCCATAATGCTGCTCAAATTCGCCCCGGCTGCATATTTACTCGCCACAATCATCCTTGTTGATCATGTGGAAGCAACTGATAGAAATATTCCGTCCATTCTCATTTGGACTCTCGTCTGGGGACAACAAAATTCAACTCACTATTTTCAAGATAGAATTCAAAATGAGACGTGTCCTTACCAGTGCAATTTCGTCTCAAGGTGAGTTCAATATTTTTTTATTGTTCATCCAGGTTCGTTCTTTAGATCGGATATGACAAAAGAAATCACCGATTACGGTGCACTTATTTTTGAATCTGGAAGCATCGACAGAGAAGATTTGCCGAAATCGAGGAAGGATCATCAGCTTTATCTCATGTTCAACATGGAAGCTCCGGGACTTAGAGAGGAGGGAAAACTCAGAGCCGTAAGTGTTTTGAATAAAGCCCATATCATATCAAATCAGTTGCCTCCATATTTATTCAACGGGACCATTGGATATTCACGTATGAATACCTACGTTTATGACTATGATGCTCCGGCATCTCCGAAACTGAACTTGGTGAGTGTTGTAGGCAATATTATATCATTCTATCATTTATGAATTTCAGACACAAGAATTCGTTGTGAACAAAACTGACTCAGTTCTAGGAGTAATTTCGCATTGCCAAACAGCATCTGGTAGGGAAGATATTATCGATGAGTTGCGTACATACGTCAACACAACCCTCCGGTATATCATTCGAAATTATCGGTGAAGTCAATTTCTGTTTTTCAGCGGTTCTTGCTACAACCACACATTGCTTAACGACGAATATGGAAAGTTGATGAGTGAGTTCAGAACGTAGATATTTATAACTAATTCTCCTCAGAGTCACACCGCTTTGTATTAGCACTTGAGAACATAGTTTGTGCAGACTACGTTTCAGAGAAAGGATTCAGATACAAAGTATGTGCAGTTGAGAGTTCATTGAACAGATTCATAATTGAGGATCTAATAGTCCCCATCGTCTTCTCTCGTCGAATGGCAAAGGGAATTCTTCCGTCGGATGCATTTATTGCCGTCGACGACTACGATAGCATTAAAGATCTTGCCGATGAGTTGAATAGATTGCAACATAACGATACGGACTATATGAAGTAAGGTCAGCACCTTGCAACTACATGATATTTGTTCTTCAGATATTTTGCGTGGTTTCAAAGGAAAGAAGACCATGGTATCAAAAGGAAGGGAATTTGTCAGTTGTGTTCTGATCTTCATGTGAGCATTCAAATCATTCGGAAAGCAATCTCTGATATCGTTTCAGAATCGATCTAAATCACGCTACACTCTAACTCGAGCTACTTTCCCTGACGAGGGAACATGCCTTCCTTCGCCAAAGGACCCGTTGTCATTTTTGGGTCCAATTTTCGAAAATCGTCGATATCCGAGAATTGGATCTGCTATTATTTTAGTTTTGTTGTTCATTGTATTCGGTGGTCGACATTCCCGTGTTACTCGGAATAGAAAAGCATAATGAATCAGTGAACGTTTGTTTTATCACCAAAAGTGTTCGCGGTGGTATTTCAGAAAAAAAGGAAATATGCCCGATATGAACATTGAGATCAATTGATACGCTGTGTGGCAAATTCGAAAACGGAAACATTATAGATACCAATTAGAAGCTGAACAAGCAAATGAAAGGGTAAACTAGATTATGTGGCGAAACTCCGAGAAACGCTCTTTATTGAAAGCCCGGGTTGTAGTGTTTTAGAGATGAACTGACGGATAAGGGCGTAGCGTGCTCGAACAATCCGATTGCAATAAGAGTAGCGCTGCCTTTGGATGTCGATTCAACGCGTTAGGGTACAAACATGCTTGACAATTAACATCTACTAAATTTGTTTTGTAAAATTACAAAACAAATTCAGGCGACTTTGCAGGCAACAGCGCGGGCTTCGCTCGATTGCAATTTGGTTAGATCGGGAGCGATGATTTACTCTCTCTTCAGCTCTCTGCTGCAGAGGTTTTGGTGGATGCGACGGTAATCAAGGGACACGGACACGAGAAGATTAGCGGTGACAGTAAAAACGGATAATAAATAAGAGCCCGTTTGCCTAAGAGTCGAACAAAGTCCAGACAGGTCAAAATGTGTGTTCCGAGGAAAATGCAGTTTTCGGTACATCTTGAGGTACTCAAAACATGGGCCAAATAGCTTGGTATGCAAATCGATCAGTTACTCAGTACAGTAGGTCAAAGATCAAGCGATTTTTCGCCATTTGGACTCTCATGGGTTATCCGTTATAGATAGAGGAAAGTGGAGAAAAACATAGTGGAGTTATCATTTTAAAACCAACACCAAAATGGTCAGAAATGGTCTTTTTCTACTCTCCCCCATTCCATCCCGCACCGCACCGCGCAGTCAAAGCGAAGAATGGAAGGAGGGAGAGGGAGAGGAATGCAGTTTCTGGCCAAATCGACGTTGGTTTTAAAACCATAACTCCACTATTCTTACGAGTTATGCGAGCTGCCGACGCAGTCGTTTTAGAAATGATATTGCGCACATGCCACAAATGTTTGGGTTCTTACTAATTAATTTCAACTAAAATACAGTAGCGATTACAGATGCAATTGCGAAATTGATAAAATTAAAAACGCAGTTCGGTTCCACATGAAAAATGAGTGTTAGTCTCAGTTGAAAGTTTTCCTCTATCTATAACGGATAACCCATGAGAGTCCAAAAGGCGAAAAATCGCTTGATCTTTGATCTACTGTACTGAGTAAATGATCGACTTGCATGCCAAGCTATTTGGCCCATGTTTTGAGTACCCCAAGAGGTACCGAAAACTGCACTTTCCTCGGAACACACATTTTCAACTATCCGGGCTGCACTGAAAATTGTCCGACTCTTACGCAAACGGCCTCATAACACGCGTTGCACGTTAGATTTTGGTTGGAGGTTGCACATCGAAAATCGCGCCACCCGAGATCTCTTCAGTTTTCGATACCCCTCCACCAGGGGAACCCCCAGTGACAATTAGAGAGCCAGTCGATCATTCGTTTTTCCAGGAGATCACGTCGAAATCCGTCGTCGAGACACCGTTTTTGATTATTAGCTCAGCTCGATGAAAAGATATTCGGTGCATTCCAGGGAATGAATTGTAGCATTTCTCATGCTCTACAAGATAGAATCAGTTGAAACTGAATTTTCGAAAAA
>LS570453.1:454980-489366 GCA_900490775.1 Pristionchus maxplancki
TTTTTCGAAAATTCAGTTTCAACTGATTCTATCTTGTAGAGCATGAGAAATGCTACAATTCATTCCCTGGAATGCACCGAATATCTTTTCATCGAGCTGAGCTAATAATCAAAAACGGTGTCTCGACGACGGATTTCGACGTGATCTCCTGGAAAAACGAATGATCGACTGGCTCTCTAATTGTCACTGGGGGTTCCCCAGGTGGAGGGGTATCGAAAACTGAAGAGATCTCGGGTGGCGCGATTTTCGATGTGCAATGAAATAGCTCATTTGAGTGAATCCTTAGGCGAAACGCGTGATAAACGGGTACCGTCCAGGCTTAGACACTTTCTGCATTTTTTGTGATGAAATTAGCTTATCTGAAAAGCCGAAACACGAGACGCAGATTGTGAGACGGCCCTTTTGGTCGTTGGTCTTTTTTGGTTGCAGTTTCTGGAGAAACGCGTACTTCCATCCTTCGAATTTATATACGCTCTTACTATAGGCGACAACAAAGAAAGCGTTCACCTGCGGGAATTCCCGATTCAACCATTTTCATGTATTTTTTCACCCACCCGATGCTAATATCATCAGTCTGTGCCGAATCCTACGCATCATCCACCCTGCAATCCACCGTGATCTACGCGTATCTCATGGAACAATGAAATTCAGGTGTGTGTGAGAGAGAAATTGGAATGAACTGGACAGTCAACTTCGTTTTCTCCGCTGTACGGAAAGGATTATCTCCAGCCTCATCAAATTCTCCGAAAACGATCCTAATCGGCAAGCATTCGTTCTTTCTCGAGGAAAACGGAAGTTGAAGTATAGAAGGTTAGCAATAACGTGCACACCTGTGACTAAGTGTCGTGTTTTGGCTTTTCGTTCTCTTTTACAATTTTTAAATCATGAAGCGCTTATCAAATAACAACTTAATCGTGTAATTAAGTCCATTCTTCTGCACATCAATTCAGACGCGAGTAAATACTTCATTGACCGAGGCAAACGGAAATTGGAATCCTGATCGAGCCGAGTGTCGAACCTCCCGACATCGAGATACTTTCTCGTCTTCTTATCCGTCATCCCGCTTTGTACGCGAAACTCGATATGGAAAAGATATGAATCATTTGTCCTCGATTTCCTTCGAGCCTAAATTGTTCTCTCCAGGTCTTGCTCATACCGTCATGGAGATTTTGCGTCTTCGCTCTTTCGCCATCAAGTTGCTCATCACCATATCGGTCATATTAATATGCGTCATAATTAAGATGAGAGTGAGCTCTTTTCCGATTCTCTATGTACAAAATATTGCAGTTGCTTGATAGCAACGAAGTGTTCTTAACTACTCCCGAGCCATTTGTGATCACGGCAGAGCCCAGAAAGAATAGAAGGTTTGACTCTATTTTTAATAACGATTAATAGGTATTCTCTGCAGTCTTGAAGTATCGATTGTGATCATTCTCACGAACGGATCCGATGTTGGAGACTATCGATCAGCAATGAACAGGTAAAATATATTGCGACCTTAGAATGTTGCTGTTAACTATGAGCCCGTACGCGTAAGAATCGGACAAGGGTTGGCACATCTCAAAAAGGTCGATTCTCTGAAATGCAGGGTTTTGGGGTTCTCGAGGGTGCTGATGACGATGGGCATACTCATTTTTCATATTGAGCCTCCGTTGGCTCCAGATGACGTCACGTCGAAAATGATTTTTCTGAAATTTCTCCTTCCACGAGGTCGCTAAAATTAAGAAAAAATGTTTCCCGTGGTAGAATTTGATGCTGATCACGCCTGTCTAGTGCATTTTTCATGAATATTATTCATAATTTTGAAAAATGCAACTTTTGACAGAGTGAGTTGCGGGCTTAGCAACCGGCATAGATCGGACCGGCGTCACGAGAGGATTCCAAATATATATTTTGAGCCAAAACAAACAACATATTTTTGAACGGGCAAGCAAAAAGTGATCTGAAATGTGAGGGAAATGGCAGTTTCTCCCTTGTTTACGTCTTCCTGTCTCTGCGCTCTCTCCATATCGCACGCTCTCTCGCCTGTTTACACCAAGGAAGGGAGGAGCAAGAGAGAGGGTGTCTCTTTTCACTGACATTTCAGATCACTTTTTGCTTGCCCGTTCAAAAATATGTTGTTTGTTTTGGCTCAAAATATATATTTGGAATCCTCTCGTAACGCCGGTCCGATCTATGCCGGTTGCTAAGCCCGCAACTCACCCTGTCAAAAGTTGAATTTTTCAAAATTATGAATAATATTCATGAAAAATGAACTAGACAGGCGTGATCAGCATCAAATTCTACCCCGGGAATCATTTTTTCCTTAATTTTAGCGACCTTGTGGGAGGAGAAATTCCAGAAAAACCATTTTCGACGTGACGTCATCTGGAGCCATTGGAAGCTCAATATGGAAAATGAGTACGCCCATCGTCATCAGCACCCTCGAGAACCCTAAAACCCATCATTTCAGAGAATCGACCTTTTTGAGATGTGCCAGATGACTAGTGATTTGTCCAACTCTTACGCGAACGGGCTCCTATATCCTAAGGGGAAACACGAATTGGCATATGTACCACAGTGATACTTAGTTAGGTTAGATACGTGACAAATGGTCATACAGCAGTAGTACTTTTTAAAATTGTGATGAAAATGAATGCATGTATCATACTTTCACGTAAGAAACAGAGTCGCACTTAGCGATAGATTTCATTGATTTCATTCCAGTGTCGAAAAATATTGTACTCTGCACGGATATCGACTTTTAGTTGAGAATGACACCAAATACAAGGAATGTACGCGTCATGTGGACGTGAGTTGACTTCTGCCAGCCTAAGATGCAATATTGATAGTACCCTAATGCACGAATATGATTCTCAAGATATGGCAAGTGTTTCAGAAATTCTTCAGACGACATTGTCATACCCATCAACTCATGCTCAGAGAAGTGATTATTGTTCAAATAATAACAATTAACACATCATAGCACATAAAAATGATCAATTTCAGCTCAAAGAATCTTCCTATGTTCTCTTTATCGACGCAGATGTTGGATTTACCAATCCGAATAAGTTTGAAAGCTGATTGGTTTTAATTTGTTATTAACTAATTATCAGACTCCTCGAAGATTTCATCGAGCCCGAATTCGATATTTATCTTTACAATCGGTTTTATAACTGGGAGGTTCGTGAAAAATAGTCTTCTTCATTCCGGCTTTGATTCTTCACAAAGTGACTAAATTGAACACCACGATAATTTGAATTGGAAACATGTTATTAATAAACACTACAACTGATTCATTAAACATTCTTCAGTCGAGACGATTAGCATTAAAGATGCAGTAAGCTCGTTTCAGTATGCTGCACAGTACCTCATCAAGAACAACGATAGAGGTCGTAAATGGATTGCTATGTTGGCGGAAATGGAATTCACGGTGTGTGTCTCAATGTTGGGAAGACGTGGGATTACAATTCATAAATAACAGCTTCCCAAGTCCTTTCACGGAACTGACAATGGAGCGTTGCACATTCTGATGATGCATTATCTTACCCCTGAAACAGAACGCCGAAACACGAGGTGAAATGTATTCAAGATTATTTATTTGCTGAGATTATTATCTTGAAAGCTTCTGTGCGTGGACCTGACTAATATCACTCCAATTAAATCAATTTTTTAGCTTCAGTCGATTGTGCCTCACTATTTGGGAAAATTCAAAAGCCATATTAGATCTGTTTACAATGCAAGCCTGCACACGAATGGTTGGTCTATCCGGAAATACGTCGATTAAAGTGATGTTATTTAGGTGATAGGCGAGAAGAGCGAATTTCACGAGCAGCACGTCAAGATATTTCCTAAGGTTGTACATTTGTGCCTACGGTTGATAATTAACGATTCTTTGAGGGACAAGGATGGGCTCGTGACATTTGGATACTTCGATCGCGTTGGTCATCGGATGATTTCATGCTACATTCCATCAAAGAACAGGTTGAATCTCAGACGACGATCGTAATTATTCAATGCGTTTCAGAGACTCAAACCCGACCAGATTGCCCAGCGAAAACTAAACTACGATCTTATCTTCACGGAGAAAGACACATTATACAATCCTCTCGCCTTTCCTGTATTGAACATTACTAACTCCGAGGTCTGTATTCTTGATCATGTGTCAAAACAAAAATTATAGACTCAGAACGGCGAGCAACGCTGGATTATGGATGGCCGACTAAAGATAACCAATGCTTTGCGAGCGAAGCTGTTCAATCGAATGTCGATCACGAAGTTGCAAGCCCAAGTAATCTCGCCTACTCCGTTCCTTCCTAAAATGCATCCATTTCAGTACGAGCACTTCGGAAAACATATTTCAACATTTTTGCAATTTGAATGAAGATCGTCGTGATGCCTTCTCATTATTATTTAGAGTAGTGTGTGTGTACTGTATACCGGTAAATTTGTAACAGACGTTAAAAATCGCAAATGAGAATTAAACACATTGGGAGCCCATACAAGTCAATGACTTCATTTTTATCCTTATTATCACACAACTATCTTTTTTGAAAACCGTTTCAAAGTACAATGATTTTATTACTTACAAGGGAAGGTCGCGACCTCGATATGGAGTTTCCAAGCGAGACCTAGCGGAAACAAAAGAGGAAAAAATTCTATGAACAACTGTGATTTTCAAAAGTGCTATACGTTCCTGCAGTGGTCTGGGCTGTAGTGGAGTTTAGGGGTATTTGGGAACATCCTCACAATTGACCACTTCTCCACTCTGAGCCCAGGCTACCAAAGGAACGGTGAAACTTCGCAAACAAATATTTTAAAAGTTTATAATTGAATGAAAGCCAAATATCAGAAACAAGATTCCATACGACAACATTTCTTTGGAGGATGACAACTACAAATAATTGCCTACTGGAATGGATGGCGAGAAACAGCATTCTTCAGTTTGTCCTGGTCACTGGAAGAGAGGAAACCACGGAAAAAGGGATTGGCGGCAGTGAATGTAGATGAGGATTGTGTCGATAGACCGCCAATTCCTGATGAAGAGGAAGAATTGCCGAAGGGGGAACCGGTGGAGTTGGAAGAAGATGGGAATGAAGAGGAGTTGGAATCGGATGAAGTCGAAGAAGTGAGAGATGCAGCAACTGAAAGAGTGAAAGTTGGTAATGATTGGATCAACCGTCAGGATTCAAAATAACGATCTGAGTAACGTTAAGGAAGTAGCAGAATGTGAAACATGAACTCACGTTGCTCGACGAAACTTTTAGCGGTAGATCGGTCAATGTTCATGGCGTTTTCCTCTGAGCGAATGGAGAGTGGATCAAGGTTTTGAAATGCGGTCCTTTGCGTGTGTAAGCTGTCGATTTATATGCAAAGCAAACGCCCCCGCCTACTCCTCCTCTTCCTCTCATTCATCTCGCTTTAGTTTCCCCGTATGTGACATAGATTCTCCTTGGAGAGGCGATGCGCGATGGGAAGGGGATGATGTCGAATTGTGATAATACGCGAAAGTCGAAGATGGGGAGTAGGAAAGTGAGCCTGATCTTTCCTCCATCAAAGGTCGAAGGGATCGCGGGTATAGATTGAGTGTGATCGGAAGAGAGGAGAAAAGAGAGGGGGAGGGAGCAATTCGTACAGGATCTCTTACGTGTCTGATCTGTCTCTGACTAGATTATAGCATGCTATTCATCTTTTCGAACTAAATATTGGGATCATATCATAAATGTACTACATTGCATTTAATGTTTGCAGCAGAGCCTATTCAACGAAATTCTCCAATAAGGAAGCTAAATACCGATCTTGCGCCGTCTTCGAAAAGCACAATGAACTCATTGATGAGAGGAAAAGATAGCGGATCGGGAGGGCTACGCCGACTTATCTTCGATCGTCATCTTGAGAGCCAGTTGGTCACGAAAGGTACCCTGGTAGGAGAAGTATTGCACAATTAGTCGCCGTCGTGTAGATGCACTTAAAATATTGCAAGCGCTACTTTTTTGATAGAACAAAAAAAGAAAACTCCAACTATATTTTTAAAAATAAGCTTGTGTTCTAGAAATGCAGTGTAGCACTGTCGAATAGTCCACTCGGTCGTCTAATCTCTCGCCAAGATCTCCATTGAGCAGAGTAGAGACAAGGCAGTCAATGATCTCGTTCGAATTTAGATTGAAGGTACAACGAATTTGAGTTCTTCATAAATTCTTTACCTTAGGAGGTCTGCTCATGTGAGATAAATAATACAATCGTGAAAGGAACATCAATTATTGGTCAAGAAATTAATCGTTGAAAACGGAGATAAGGGAATAGGACTGGACTCTTCTCAATATCTGGCTGAATATCACGTTTACTCACTGATCATGGTACTTTAGATGCGTGAATTTTACTCATTGTGATGTGCATTTTACCATCCCGGACACAGGGCTTAACGATCTAGATCGGAGTTAAGTTATTTCTCGAATATATTTGATTTTATACTTCTTGTCTCACTACATCACTTCTCATCGAAAATCTTTGTGTAACGTTAGCTTTTCCGAACCGGGGCTACAGAGATGAAGATAGACGATTAGGAAGCGTAGCCTTTCCGTGCCATTATCTATCCTAGCAATCAATGAGTCCATTGCGCATCTTCGAAGAGAGACTATTCTTGTGACTATTCATGTGACTATTCTTGCTGAAAGGCAGATAGAATGCGGGTGGGATACGATAAGATCCATCCCTCCACTACATTTCCAGTTCAAATATCTGTCTTATTGGAGATTACTTTCAAAGGCTGTCAACAAGGAAATCACTGTTAACAGAGGCCCAATGTTTATTTCTTTTTTTTCTGCTTCTTTTTTTAAAATTCTTGTACTCACCTCGCTAAGGTCTTGCTTGTCGCACTCATTTTGCGTAGTACGCTAGCAAGATTCTGAGAAACGAACGATGAACGTTCTCAGTAAAAAACGCAAGTGCATTTTCTGTTTCTAAAACATGAAGACTCTCCTATAAACTCTCAAAAGAGCCCTCCTAGGTCTGAACTATTTACTCCTCTCTTTCTTCCTCTCCATATATCTGGTTCAGTCCCCTCTATATCTTTCTTGCGTATCTATTCTGCGTATCCTCACTTGCTTTCACCCACTCTAAACCCTTCCTCTTTCCACCCTTCACCTTTGTCTCTCGTGTAATGTTACACTTCTCATGTTTATACCGTACTCCAAATAACCATCAATGATTTAATAGGATCCAACTTTAGTCACAAAACGTGCAAATAATGACATTTTTTCAGCGTTATCTGCAAGAGAAGTGTAAGGACATCCAAATCAAGCAAATCAATCCTTAGTTTTCATCTCACTCAATCAAAGGAACTCTTCAATGAATCCGAAAAGGGTGAGAAAAGATTACTTATGTTGTTTTTATAGTTCAAACTCCACCATTTCAGTGCATGAAATGTCTCCTTCACGGTGATTCCACTTCGCACGGTCCCACTCTATGTCCTGTGTCGAAATGTCACTGCAGAAAAGTAAGAGAATTCCGAATCATGTATTATTCAATTCGTAATTTCAGTGTCAGCTTATCGATAAGCGAAGAAAAATCGCGAACAGACTCGTGAAGGTCGATCGAGATCGACGAATTCTCTTTGGAATACGGGTGAGGTTCTTACAACTAGAAGCTTCGAAAATGAATGATCCGCTTCTTTATTCTGCGTGCTCTTTCACAGATGCGCTCGATAAGAGAGCACGTGAAAGAAAAAGCAGATTCTTCTTTTTACTATCGATACACAAGAACGAGTCTTATTCAATCATTTCAGGACACAAACTCGGGCTACTCGTGCTCGCGATGTCGTTCCCATGGTACACTAGTCATCAAAAAGGTACTGCATCAAGAATATTATCCGAATTCGTCAAAAAATACAAGAAAATATCCGTATACATTGAAATAGGGCTATCAGTTATGTAATTCCTCTCAGAACCACACTCCGTGCCCATTTTCACACTGCAAGTGCGAACCTTGTCTTCTTCATGCCGAAAAGAAGCTCGTCGAGAATGAGCTGACGCAGATTTATAGAAGCACAAATGGTAGGACGCGTTAATAGAGAACATCTAAATCTGACATGATCCTGCAGCTGAATATTGCTCTCAATCTGATTCTGACTCCGATCGATCCCCACAAGATAACGGCCGCATCCCGATTTTAGCTGAAGCGCAGGTTTGTTACTGGCTTAATTTTTTAGTGTTAGTACCACCAAGCAATCTATGACCACTTCACTGCATATTTCAGAATCTGAAGTTCAACATCCCGATTGGAACGAATTTCGACGCACTGATTCCGATTTCCGATGAATTGACACCAGAAGCGAAGGTACCGAGTTCGAAAAAGGAAGTCTTGAGAAGTCAATAATTAATTGCAGGTGATCGTGAACTTGATCGAAGTTCTCTCTGTGGATCCCAATTCCTTCGATCCCGACAGCTTCGACACTGAAGCACTGCTCAACTTCATGAACAAAGAGTCAATTTTGCTCCCAGATTCATGGCTTCCCGAGTTGTCGAATATCTTCGACTTAGTTCACGAAGCGTTGAAGAGATTCCCTACCCTTAGAGCTGTCGATTTCCCGACAGGAATTCAGTAATAGCTTGATTGTTCATCATCGAATTATGATTTTCATTATTTCTATGTTTGCTTTATTAAATTCCGCGCAACATGAAGTTACGAACGAACCCCTGAATTTATCTGACAATTGCCAATCGATTGACTTTCTTTTTTCTCCTCAATCACAAAAAAGTCTCGATTTGATCTCATTAATAAAATGGCAAGCATTGGCTACTATTGTAATATTTCATATTTTACCGATCGAACAATGAACAACAATCAAGTAATGTTTTGAGGATATCTTGCGTTGATGAGATTGGTGAAGTATCGTGCCAACTTTTCAATTTTTGGTTCAATCGTAGCAAGACCTGAAATTGATTAATCTATCTTTCAGAGAAACTCTGGAAAATACCAAGCTTAGTGAGATGATCGCCTTTGTCGAAATATCGAAGTCTTTGCGGATTCAACACCTATAACCTTCACAAGTTAGAGCTGATAAAAATATCAAATAAAAATTTAAACTTACACTAAAATTTCCTGCTTCGTTTACAAGTGCTGAATCGATGTCGAAAACTACACATTTGCTGCATCTTTCAGCCAACTGAATTGTAATGTATTGTGAATTGTAATTCATATTGTGATTGGTACCTACAGATGTTTCATAACTGGTCAGTGGAGAATACAATAGAACCGATATCCTGCATTCCGAAATCTATGTGTCTCGTTTTTAGAGCAGGACACGGAAAAATTTCTTTGACCAGAAAACTCGGTTTTCTAGTTAGCGTTCATATCTCATCAATCTATCTTTCCATCATCTCTTTCGCAAGAGAAAATGAATTAATAAGAGGACAAAATCAATGGAAAACTTTCCAATCTGATTTAACTCCGACATAAAATTACAAATCTTCATGTATAACCAACCTTGATCATGCGTTCCTTCATTGGCGTAGCAATTGCATCGTAGCTTTTCTGAATTTTGAAGTTTTTGAGCCCATGTGACTTTCGATTTTCAATTTTTTTTTCTTATTTTTAAAAACATATACTTACTGGCATATATCCGTTTCTCTCCGTTGGTTTATCAAGAATTTCATAACGTCTGGGAACAGGGAAGGCTTGAAGAATAAATACCTGATTCTTCAAGCGATTAATAATAAATACATGCTTTTAGTTAGAGATCACAACGTGATTTTCCGATATGAATCACATTAGGCACAGCAGTTCGTTAGACAACACTAATTATTACAACAAACCTTGTTGGCATGTGCTTCGAAAAATTTGAGGCGATTTTCCATAAATTGAAAGAGTTCATCCTTCTCGATCGGTCTCTGTACGGGTACGTCGGGGTGAATGAATCTAAGTGAATTACATTACATTAATGAATACTGATCAATATGCGTGTATACTCACCTCGTAAGTATGAAAATAACATCAGGCCTCTCTTTCACAACATCATCATCGATTTTCTTATGGATATATTTGTAGTCCCAACAGAAAGGCTTGTCCGTTGGAATGAGCATTTCGCATGCTTCAATTGAATCAAGGTTGAAGCTTAGAAGGTGACGATCGCTATTTAACTCAGATGAACTAGCAAGATACACGCAGTGCACTTCGTGAAAACGTGAAAGCACTCGTTTCAGTTGAACTGCTGTCTATAAAATGAGGACAAAATATAGATATCGCGCATGCAAGTTCACGAGTACAGAAGAAGAAAACGAACATTGAATTGATCTATATTTGAGCCGTCTGTAGTGTGGTTGGAAGTGTTTCTGGATAAGTCCTGCTAGATTAGCTGCGTAGCTGTTTCCAATGATCAGAAAATCCGAAGATCCTGTTCCATTCTAATCCAGAGTTTATTATATTTACAGACTTGGGTTTGAAACTCACTTTGAAATCACAGAATCCGAATGGATGCTTCCCGTCTCTCAGATTGCACTCTTCTTGTGGGATAAAATCAAACCCATCTCGACATTTATTTGAGAGGTATAGATTAATCTTGTCAATCTCATCTTAAATAAATAGATAAATTCATGTCATAAATATAATAAATCTTACCAGTGCTGAGAGAGACATTGCTATCATGTTTCCATTGTATCGATGTGTCATTGAACCCTTGACCTCAAAGTAGGTAATGTTGAAATTGGCAGCTCTGGATTTTACTTGATTTATTTCAAAAATTTCTCAGCGTAGAAAGATATTTTCATGATAATTCACGTACAGGGGGAAACATTGAAGTGTTGACTGCCAACAAGTGCCGCGAAGGAAGCAGTGTAAAGGACGCCAACGAGAAGGAAACTGCCGATCGTAGATAGGGAAAGATACCTGGGAAAGACAAGATGCTTCATTTGATATATGTAATCAGTGCGTACTGAGCAACATCTTTTTATTGATACTACCAAGAGTGGCCGGTACTCGAATCACAAATCTGAATCTGAATCACAAACCATTTTTCGAAGGTGTGGTGGCAGATGATTGCCAACACGATCGAACCGATCAAAGCAACCAGTTTTACTGAGATTATGCTTTTACTAAAATGAACTCTGAGTTTAAAAAAAATACCTTGCCAGATATTAATCTCATAAATTTGCAACACGATAGATACCGGCCAATGAATGAGGTAGAGGCTGTATGAGGCATTTCCTGTATGAAAACAATATTTATAGTCTGAAAATAAATATTACCTATTTGCTGATGCAGTTGACTACACAGAAGAATTGATTTAGTGTGCATAACTAATATAATTGAAGCTAAATACGTAAAACAGAGTCTGGCGGAAGTCTCCTGAAACATTTTGGTACACTTTTCGACAATCTTCCGAATGAAAAGTTTACCATGTCTCCATTGAATATGACCGAATTTGAAGAAACGACAGCAAATAACACCGGAATGACTGAAAAACGGAACTAAACAGTGTGTATGTGGCAAGTCTCTCACTTATCAGGCTCTTTCTCGACTGATCCTTTTTCTCCTTGCATTCCTCATTGACTTCGATCGATTCTTTTTTCGATATCATCTTGGAAGTTATATAACTATCACAATTCAAAAAAGGCAAACCATGTGAATTTCCTGTGCCTTCGATCCCATTACGAACTGCCATAGCCTGAAATGCATTGATTGATGAAAAGATCGCAGGCAAACCTAAAGCTTTTAACAAATAGAAACCTTGCAACTGTGGAACTGAAAACGTCGTTCGGAGGCAGAAGCAAATGATAGAGAAGAGAAGCAGAAGCCACTGTCGTCAGATAAATAGCAGATAATGTGTGATTCTCAGAACGATGCTGGAAATTAACATTTCCTGATATTTCTAAACAGCAGAGTGACTTTGAGCAGATGAAGAAGGAAAGGGGCGATCAGATAGAATTGAATCTCAACACTGAGAGACCAGTAGTGAGTGAAGAAGTCGTTGGCATTGTCCAACTGAAATTAGTGTACGGCACGTATGAAATACTCAACCAACCGCTCTAAAGTAATCCTCGTCCGAATTTCGCTTCGGTTGCAGATTCTTCACAAAGAACATCGAGTGGAGTGCAGACCTTTACGAACAACATTAAAAGTGAACGACAAATGAATCTCACCGTGTCCCAATGTCGAACTCGTATCCAGTAAGTAGAAAGTAATTGATCGCAATACAGATCAAGACAATCTGAGAAGTGTGCATGAATCAAATGTTCTGTGGACGGCACAGCAAGTAAGGAAAACTGGCACTCTGTTGTTTGAAATGTTCGATCTACTCACAACTAGCGCCAGAGGCAGAATTCTTCGTAATCGTTTGTAGTAGAAGTTACGGTACGTTGCACAACATGATGGTTTCCCATGAAGAACGAGAGAGATCAAAAATCCGGAAAGAACGAAGAATCTAGAAAAGTTCACATTGAAACAAGCTCGTTTTACTGGAAGTCCGGGTGAAATTAATCGTTTGCTAACACGAAAAGAACTCACACATCCACTCCCAAATATCCGTAGGGAAGAATGGAAGGAAAGAAGTGAAAGACGATAACAGCGATGACTGCCCACGCTCGCAATCCCTGATAAGTGTTATTCAGAGACGAATTTGATATAAATACTTACTTGGATGTCATCACGTTTATCGTGCATCGCAGGCAATATGCGACTAGGAAAAGGCTGGAGAGATACTGATTGTGATAGAAAGTGGGAGGGCGGAGTCTCAATTAGGAAAGGGCAACTCGAATAAAGATGTGACTCGATGTGTCGTCCTGACCGATCTATAGATCCTCTCTAGATCCATAAAGCCGCCAGATCGACCGTACGATCGTTTGATGCATCAACTGTAGACAACAGTCTGTAGTTTTGTTCAGAACGGAGACCAAACTCGTATATGCATTTTGGGAATAGGATAATACTGAAAATTATGGTTTCATTCCCTTTCACTTTCTAGTTTCAAGTTTTCACTTTCTAGTTTCAAGTGTCGAATAAGAGGGAAATCAGAGAGAGGGGAGATCCACTTTCATGCAAGAGTAGATTCAGAATTCGAATTTTCTCAGAACGTTCACTGCGCATTGCAGACAAGTTTGTACATGCGACAAGCTAGAACCAAGGATAGATACTGATGGTCAATGAATGTGGAATGGGAACTAAGAACTCGAATACGGATGTGTCCTGATGTTCCGCCCTGCTTGCCTCTCCCGATCCGTAAACCCGCAGGATCGATCGCAAGATCATTCAGCGCGCCGATCGGAGGAAAACTTTAAGAGGAACGAGGAAACGTGTGACTTAGGAGATTGATTTGCATAGAAAGAGAATGATCCCTCGCGGAGACCCGATCATAATGTGATCCGCATACATTGTTTTGCGAATTACTCCGTTTCGACGTTAGCTATTCATGATTGACTACAAATCATCTCTTGCATATTCAACGTTTCGTCCGATCTCTTTGGATTTTCCAGTTTTTTTATTTGCAGTAACCAACGACGGACACGTTTTGTTCGTTTTGCGTTCCGTTCTTTTGCACATTTCTCAAGAGCCTTTTCATCCTCAATGTTCTAAACAATCATATTTCTCAAAAGTCTTCTCAAACTTCAGCGAGGCATGCGAGAAGAGATGTTCTATGCGGGAAATAAGTGCTCAAAATGCAATCTATCGAAGCAATTGCTGTGGAATTTAGAAAATCTCGTCACAGTGAACAAACTTGAAGCTGGGGAGTGAAAGTAGGTATTAATCATTGTGTCTTTCAGTATTCTCCTATTCATAATCTCCGAAATGTACGAATGAGTTTAGACCAGATTCTGAAGAAAGCTATGGACGATCCGCTAAATGATCGTACGGTCGATCTTGATCACGCGGTATTGCGGATCGGGAGAGGAACGATCAGCGAGAAACATCGGGATACAAATTTATTCGAGTTGTCCCTCTAGTTCTCACTTCCCCTTTCCCCTTTCTTTCTTTCTAGTCGTTTCCTATGATTTTCAAACATCGCCCTAATTCCAATAATCAATCTCGCAAATCTCACGTTTCATTCTTTTTCGTAGGATCTTTCTGTACTGTCTTGAGAAGAGAGGAGAGGACAGAGAGAAGAGATTTCCGAACATGCGAGAGGGACCGTGGTAATCCAGGTTGAGTCAAAGAATATAGTGTGAATGATGGTAAATGTTCAGTTTCGAGGGTTTCGAGAATAAAAGGATCACTGAGCCTTTCCTATGCTTCTATTTATGCAGCGATAACGAACCGAATGTGAGTGCCTTCTCGGCTCTGTACGGATTTGCCGGACCCAGGCGATTTTTCCGGACCAAGCGATTTTGCCGGACCCAAGCGATTTTGCCGGACCCAAATGATTTTGCCGGACCCAAGCGATTTTGCCGGACCCAAGTACAGCCTTGATGGAAATCATAGATTGCATCATTTTTCACTCCATTGCGTAAGGATGACGTAATATTAGGTAAAATAATGTTCTAAGCGATATCATGTTCTAAGCGTGTAACACGGCTCAGACTCGATGGAGTAGGTTAGTAGAGGTGGCAATCGATGACCCATGTCTGTAAATATTCGAAGAACTATTGCATGACGGTGACGCAATACCCTGTTCTATGAGTGGGGCTCGCTCCAGACTCGACGGAGAAGCATGTTGAAGATCTCATTCGAGATCACACGAGACTCCATTGCAGATTTTATTTGTAATCGCAGAATTATGTAATGATTTTTAAATGCTACGCAATAATCAGTTCTAGGCTGTAGGTACGAATAAGCCACGAGTGACTCTCCCAGGCCTACGAGTAGTCACTCGGGAATCAAATCTGAAATGGGGCCTCTCTCCCGCATGCTTCTCCGTCGAGTCTGGCTCATAACACGCTTAGAGAATTATTTGCCTAATATTACGTCATCCTTTGACAGTAGAGAGAAAATGATGCAATCTGTGATTTTCCATCAAGACTGTACTTGGGTCCGACAAAATCACCATGGGTCCGGCAAAATCGCCTGGGTCCGGCAAAATCGCCTGGGTCCGGCAAATCCGTACAGAGCCGCCTTCTCTTAGCTATGTTGTAGCCTACGTGTAAGGCGTATGCGCTATTAGGCTTAAATTGTTAGGATTGTTAGTCTGTTTTGTAGAGGGAAAGTTTAGTAGAGAGAAAGTATGTCCCTCTTTCTCTCGTCCTGAGTCAACCCTGAAAAGGCGCTGAATTCGGCACGGTTTTCGACGCATTCCATTCACTCTTTGTTTACGTGTTCATGGATAATTTGACTTCCAGATATTTCAGACAGATCATGGATCAAGAATTATCCCTCATCGAGCAATTGCCAGAAGAACTCCTCTTTGAGATATCGGATCTTGCGACCGAGGCATTATTCGCCATGAGAATGGTCAGCTCGAATTTCATGAGCCTCAACAAATAAAATTTCAGTCGTCAAAAATATTGAATGAACGTGTTAATGGATACGCAGGCCAGGCGAGAGCAATTCGAATTGTTGATCGACTGAGAATTACGGGAGAGGTGAGGCACATTTAGTAAAAGTTTCATTCATAAACTACACTAATAAATTTGACAGAATCTCGCGTCGTTCATTTCCATAGACGTTCCTTTTTGTAAGTCGGATCTATTCGAATTACGCCTGAAACGAAACGGATTATCACATCACAGTATTACGCGTATTCAAATCCAAGGAGATTCCGATCCCATAAAGTTGAGTTTGCTGCTCTGGATACGTGGAACTTACTTTAATATACTATAATAATGATAAATTTGTTCAATTTCAGACCTATCGCATGTTTTCTGATGACATTGTAGACAGTGACTCATTGACTCGACTGAGCGTGTGTATTGGAGGAGTCTCCGAAGCGATTGCGATACAGGTAGACGGATCCGGTTCAGCTCTTTCAATTCTACTGATTCCAGAGAGGGTCGATCGGAACAGTGGCGCTATCCGCATGCGACAGCACGATAGTTCTCCAGAACTTTCACAAACTAATCGGAGGGCTCAACTTCAGAAATCTGTCGTTTACTGCTTCAGTGATGAAAGACTTTCAAGTGTCAGCTCCTGTTCCCACTTTGCTGACTAATTCATGTTACTTTCAGTGAATTTCTCCGCCGAATTATAGTCGACCACGGCGTTGAGAGGCTTGATCTGAGTGTGAAGACAAATGCGACATCCGATCCAAGTGAGCAAGAGGAGTCAGTCCCCGAACCTGCCTTTTTGAAAGTTTCGATGGTCTAAACGTGTTGAAGACGAGTGATACGATTTTCAGAAAGCGCCCTTCTCGACTTCTCTTCACTCCTTCGCTCTCTCTCCATCAGCCACATCGAGGACCTCGACTCGATAACCACAGATCTCTTCGGGATTCCCAATCACGATTGGTCCTCGATTATTCTCGAAATGTTCTCTGCGGATCGAAAGTTGGATCAATTGGTCCTGACCAGTTTCCCATCTAAGGAATTTCTCTCGCCAGCAGATGAGCAAAATCTCAAAACGGTGAGACTTCAATAAATACTCAAGTCAGCATTGTCGAATCTCTAAATACATAGCAAATTTCAGTTTCTTCCCAAAATGAGCAAGAAAGTGTGGTTTGAAGCTGATCGTTCTACTCTTGGAGACGAAGTGCAGTACATGGAAAACGAGTACTCTGTCAAGGGTGATTGTTTATTTCCGCCTTCCAAGCCTACGATATTTATCTTCAGCATCGAAAACAACGCTGGAAATAAAGCATTCATCGCGAGCAGAAGTTTACTGAAGGTTCAAGTTGTGCTCATTGCCTTGTAATTATGCAATTCCTCAGAATAAAATTCTCTGTTTTATGGTAACCGGTAATTCATTTTATGCACCTTTTTCACCTAGAGCTCACCTCAGCATTTGCAGTAATCGTGGGCCAAAACAGCGGCGCTCAGGATTTGGTGGAATTTAGCAAAGTGAGATATCAGGTCCTCAATTTGTGATATGGAAGGAAAGTAGCAAGCTATGTACGAGATAATCTTGTATGCACCGCAAAGGAGAGAGGAGATTCAGCATTATGAATAGGAGAAAACGAGATGAGTCATTGCTACTGAACTCTATAGATTGTCGCAGCAAAAACCCGCGGTTCATATTATTTTGAACGATGACTTCGCTATGCCGCTCTTGTTTCAGCTGTCATCTTCGCCCGTTACCCTCCATTCTCCATTCTATTCATGTCGGTGCTCGTCGTGAACAGGAACCTCTCCAGTCTCGCCATTTGAAGCGACGCTCATCTTATGGGGGGGGGGTTAGAGCGAGCAAACACCCCACTATGAAACAATTCTGTACAAGGCAAGGGAATTGAGTGGGGTTACGTGCTGAGCTCGAGAGATTCGTGTACCGATAAGTGGATGAAGAGGAGGAAGATCACGTACGGACAAAGTTTCCGCCCGTTTGATCACTCTTTCATGTCGAGCAATTTTCAACGAACGGCTACACTTGTGGTGGCCACTGCTAAATGCAGATGCAAGACAGAAAGCTATGCCCTCAGTCCATTTTTCCAAGGTACTTACCATTCGCGACCGAGGTGTACCACCTCTCCCTGGAGCAGACGGATGGATCTGCTTCGGCGTAGTGGGAAATAAGTTGACCTCGAAACCTCTCGGATGTCAGACAGCGCCATAGATCACCTCTCCAAGTCGCGAATTAAAATTTAACAATTGCTCGAAACTCAGAACAATTAAATACTTTTAAGAGAAACCCTTAAAGTATCTAGCAATAAACATTTAATTTAGCATTGCACAATTTGGAATTGCATTCATACATTTGAATTCGTTTAAGCCATGGTCCCCTTGTCTCTTTTTGATCTCGATTTCCGATAGGCAATTGACCGAATAAGAGCAGAACATTATCTCACTCGAAATCTCCCTGAATTCTCATTAAACCTCATCTCATTAAACCTTTCGTGCAAGAGGAGACCATAAGTGATCTTAAATCTCTCCCATTTCCCTTATTTGAACTGTTTTCCCTGAATCTATTTTTCTACTTTTGAATCTATTTTTGTATCTATCTTAAAATCGTGATCAAGTATGTATGCACGTGCACAGGGTTCTGACTCCCGATGTTCTCTTCGGAGATTGGGCGACGGGATTTTTTCCATCGAAACCGTCATCGAGCTGCAATACAGTATCGACATTTGAGATATTTCTGAAACATCGAGATTTTCACTTTTAGTTCGGTTTCAGAATGAGAATTGTGAAACGATTGTTTCAGCATTGTTTCAAATTTCGGTTTTGCAGTTTGGATACTTGAAGAGCCATCCCATTTCTTTCGGGGTCGAGTGGTGCGCGTGGGTTGTCGTCTTATCGTGTCGATCTGCATACGAATGCACATTAGTGCTCGGGTGTAAAATCAGAAAAGAACTGAGGATTTCAACAAGAATTTAATTGAATAAAATCAGTTTGGACAACTCAGTGATATTTTCTCTTGATTATCAATTGCCGCTGATCCAAAATTTGTCGTTATGATCTTTTTAATACAGCATTTTAATCTCCGTGGGGGATCGATGGCCTCTATCCAACTGAGCGATCCCGTTTCGCTTCCTCCCCAGAGTGAACTCCATGCACTACCTACTTCGAAATACGAATTAGCGGCTCACATTTTTTTCAGCGCAACATTCATTGATTCTTGAAAGATGTCCAAGTCTCAGCTTCATTGATTCATGCTTTTCCAGTGATTCATGCGCGAAGAGATGTCGTACTCAATACTAGGAATGAAATTCAAGAATCACATTTGGAAGGTAATTATTAGAGCCATTTCTAGATTTTTTTAATATTGAGCATATTTAGATTCTGATCTGCAGTATCAGTTGCATTCTCGTAATCGGTGGTTTCGCCTTCAATGGAATGAGCTTGAGAACGGGAGCAATGAGGGGCGGTTCACCTTTTGCGGAGAGGCAACCGCGATATGAGTAAAGTTGATTTAGCTTTATTTGGTTGATGGTCTTGAGCTTTTGAGGTCATTGAGCCCTAACAGGCACTCCAATGCCGAGAAATCAGATGAACCCTCATCATCCAATGCGCCTTTGCAGTTCGGTGAGAAATACCTTTATGGATAAACTCGACTCTGGGTGTGATGATTATAATGAACGATCTCCCAATGAAAAGCACCGTCTCTCCCCTCACATGGTTGTTCAGGTGACGATGAAAATGTGCTGGACTTGATCAGCGCTGCGTCTGATTTCGATTTAACCCCTGAAGAATTTGATTACAGGTCAGACCGATTACGTGTATTTGAAACTAAAATGTCGAATTGCAGTAGGTGCTCGCTTTTCTCAACATTCAAAGTGTTTGTGCCAACGGCAGACCATCCTCTTGCAAAGGTAAGTCATGCAGATTAGAAACCGTGCTACTCATGTAATTGTGCTCTATTATCCTGACTGCAAATGCCCAAACCCTGAATTATTCTTCGTCACGGCAATATAATTCAGGCACTATCCTCGCATCCCGCTGCGACTTCGCTGAAGAATGAGTCCTGTCTCCAGATCGAATTCGCGAATTTACGTTAGTAGTCATTTTTGAGTACCCGATTGTGTTCCTGAATGCTTCTCATGGTAGACTATTGCAGACAAGTCAGTGTACTCTCGTCCGCGCGATCATTCGAATCTGCTGGTGATCAATCTCGATCAAGATGCAACAGTCTCTGCCACTGCCCCTGTGATGATCGCTCAGAGCAGATACGCACCTGGGTATGGCGTCATTCGTATCAAAAAATGGACCAGACTATTTGACATGATTTCAGAAAGTTTCGAGCCGACCTGGATTTTGCTGTTCACACGAATGTCGGGGCTTTCGATATTGGTCAATGGAAGAACGAGCCGTCCATCCTTCCGGTCAAGAGACAGGTTATCACTTGTTTCCAATGATGATAAAATGAAGTCGAAAGGAGTTCAGATTAAAGTTGCCTACATCACTGCTGAACCGACGAAGCTGGTGAATGACTCCAACGCCATTCAGATAATCTCATGCACGGATCAGCAATGCGGTATGTTTCAGAAGCATTATTTTGCACTTTAAAAAGTTTCGCCCCCATTACAGATATTGGCCTTGATATCGTCTCTTTCTGCATCCTCTCACCCTCGTCGCTTTTCCAGGTACTTCCATGATCGAATAAGTTGTATTCTTTCTATCTCAACAGGCGCATCTCCTTCTCGTTCTTCGCAGTGGCTGCATTCCAGTGGTAATGTCCACCTCGCAGCCCCTCCCCTTCCAGGGTGAGGCATGCTATAAATGAGATTTTCTTGATTTTTATTGTGCTGATTTTACGATAATTTTGCATTTCAGAGCATCTCAACTGGAATTTCGTGGCTCTCCGCGTGCCTCATTCTCTATCCGTCGGTCTTCTGCGCCACAAACTGTCGACCATACCAAAAGGTCTGCAGGAAATCGTAAACTTTGCTGCATTGTTTCTTGTTCGCAGAAGACTTTCTTGAGATGCGCAGACGAGGGATCATCTTCAGAAGGAGATTGGACAATGCGGAGGGTGCGTGTTCTCGAACATCATCGTCATAGTGCAACAGAACTCTTTTACAGCCCTCGCTCGTTCTCTTCTTGCTGCAGTTGCTGCAAAGATGCAGCTGCGGCTTCCCATCGCGCCTGCTGTGAGATAGCATTGGGAACCTTGAATCGGAGCACTTCGTTTCACTGAATAATTGTAGACAAGTGTAGCTTTAGTCCAGGACGAAACCGCTCTTCACTGGCTATGAGAGCACCAGTATCTATCGAGTGGCGTCAGAGCAGAAAGGGCAGAGGATCCCGTCCAAGTTCAATGCCCAGAGACTTCATCGACTGGTAAGGGAGGGACAGGTCCGTTATTGATTATTCTCCAACGAAGAATTTATTCTCGGTTCAGTACTCGGATGATCGATGGATTTCCGGTCGCGATCTCACTTTCACTCCCCCGACGCTGCACGACATTCACGATCTTCCGTCGGAGACCGAGTACTATGACAGCGAAGTTTGCGGCTTCGCTTATTCATCGAAAAAAAGTCAATTCGTAATGATCGTCACTGCAGATCACTCGAACGGCCGGCAGCAAGAACGCTCGTGAATTCTCTCGGGGATTGGGTCTCAATCGAGAACCGGAACAGTTCACGGGTGAGGAAAATGAGAAGATAATGTTCAAAGTCCATATGTGCAGTGATGATGATGACGTACAATCGGGACGAAGGAGTAAAGGAAGTCATTCGAAAACTGAACAATTGCCCACATCTCAACAAGGTTTGCGAGACTGGGAAGAACGAAAGTAGTTCGCTTCTCCAGGTGATAATCATGTGGAACAACGTCGACCGCAACCCCGAAGGCGTCTGGCCGAAGATCCACGTCCCTGTAGAGTACGTTGACTTCAGTGAACTGAAGTATAACGGAGCTTCAGATACATTCGTTCGGAACGCAACAGTATCAACAACCGCTTTCTTCCATTCGATAGAATTGAAACCGAGGTATGTCAACGATTCTTCTCTAAAATGAGCCATTTCGCAGGCAATATTCGCGATCGATGACGACATCAACGTGAGTCACGACGAATTGGTGTACGCCTTCAAGGTGTGGAGACAGAACAGAGATCGAGTCGTCGGCTTCTTTGACCGGTACGTTTGTGTTTGCGGAGAATTGGCTCTGGATCCTGGCTCCGTATGTGTGGCTGAAAAGTTAACCATTGCAGGTATCACTCGTGGTGGGGCGACACATCCAAGTACGGATCGAGCGAGACTTGCGAGTACAGTATGATGATCTCCGCCTATTTTATCGCACACAAGGTTGGAAAACCCATTTTTGCAGGCCCGGAAACATTAATTTTCAGGAATTCCTGTACGAGTACTCATACAACATGCATCCAGCCATTCGAAGCATGGTCGACGACATGGTCAATTGTGAGGTGAGCTGAAATCACTGGATCGAGAACTAGCGGAATAATGTCTCAGGATATCGCCTTCAACTACCTCGTCTCCCACTTGACGAGAAAAGCGCCACTGAAGGTGCACAAAATCATCGATCATTGGTCAGTATCCATTTTTTTCAAATTAATCGTCACTTATTCAGGAACGCAAAGACTAAAGGAGGTCTCTCCACGAATCGTGATCACTACACAGAAAGGGACGGATGTGTGCAGAAATTGAATGCTATTTACGGATACAATCCACTGATGTTAGTTGATTCTGAGAAGTAACTCTCTTATGCAAAATTTCAGGATGTCGCAAGTAAAAGCAGTGCCATCGTTCGAAAGATGCATGGATTCCCATTGAACTCTTTTGTGAAATACGGCCGTGGCAGACATGGGTGGCAATTGATATTCTCCAAATGCATTATTATTCAAATGAACTCGAGCTTAAAAGCAGTCATCATATCTTAAAGGGGTATAGGCACGAATATCTGGCTAACTGAGCTCTCGACGTGAGATGATGGGTCGTCGTTACCCGATTACACTTTCGAAGCTCCCAGACTATCACTTTGAGTTCAAACCGAGATATGATCAATTGGCTGTGTGCCAAATGACCCTGCGGTGCAGGCAACGAGCGAGAGAGCGTGCGAAATGGAGAGTGCGCGCCCAATATACCCTCTGGCTAATGTGACTCTCTCTCTGTCCCCCTTTAATAATTACCACGTGATAAAACTTTCTTAATCTCATGACAATCGAGCATTCCTTCAAGTTTCTATCTATTTTACATCTCTTGGATATTCTCGTGTGAATATTTGATACTTTACTCGTCTCTGCATACAACGTAATATCGGGAAAACAGGGAAACGCGACACGAACTAGACTTGATCTGGTAAACAACTGAAGTGCTGAACATGAATCGGGTTTAGAGGTTTGATATGTGGAGGTAGAAATCAATAACTGTTTCGAATATAATTCTCGCAATCAACAAAATAAGGTGGCTGCTTCAAAATCGTGGTTGCTGATACACATCCATCAATCGAAGAAGTTCTGTATCTTCTGTGATCAGCGATGTCACTCTCTGAAAACCATCCATTTCAAATGTTCATCGTTCGTTCGGGATGAAAAATTAAATCTCCCACCTCATTCGTGACCAGCAGACAGAACAGCTCTCCTATTCTCGAGGCGTAATCGGTCACTCCTCTACTCGAATAGTACGCGTGCAGATCTTGCATGATGGCAGTTCGACTCGCCGTTGCCATTCTATTCAGTCGCTCGTCAGCAAAGGGAGAATCTGCCAGGAATTCGTTGAGTTCCTCTCTTTTTCAGCTGTCTCTTTGCCAGCTTTTAATATGTCTCCTATTACAAGAGCAACGTTCTAGGTCTCGTGCAGAGCTCCTCACATTCCCATCTTTTCCCTCTCTCGTCATTAGAAAACTAAAAATAATAATGATCATACCAGTATTCCAGAACGATAGTGCGAGCATCACGAGGAATTCTTCATCAGTCGGGTCGGTCCTCCTCATCGCTCGTTTGCATCCACTCACTGTCGCGTCCAGATTCCCTTGGAGGGTGCTGAAAAAATAAGATAGAGAGTGCGTCCGTGATTAAACACAGGCTAAAATGTTCTTACGTTCTCGCCTCGGCCGAGTTCACATTCTTCGGGCAATCACTAAGGAAGACGTCGACTGATTCAGACGAGAGAGTCATCGTGTAGGAGACGAATCTGAAGGGAAGAAATTGAATGTCATCTATCATCGCCTGAGCAGAACAACATTTCAGATTTCTCGAGGGAGAAGCATAGTCACTCACACTCTTCCGTCCTCTGGGAATAACTTCGTGCATCGAAACGTCGATTCGATGATGTGCACGCGTTCGTAGCAGCCAGAGATGAGATGCCACTGCAGTGATTACGATGAGTTAAGGCAAAAGGAGCGCCTAGTATCTTATTGTGGGATCAAGGGATACATTCAACAAATGATAATGAAATTTTCACCTTCTCAGTCGCGTCCAGTGTCTCAAATTCGGGAAAGGCGATCGAGGCAAAGTCGAAGAGAGAGGAGATCAGAATCTGTGTGGTTCGGAAGGTCAGACCGTAGGTCGCGGGGATGATTGGCTGCAATTCGATGGTTATCCTCCTTCTACATCGTTGATACACGAACGAATGAATTGTCATCAATCGCAGTCGGGTGCACGAATTTATCGAGTGGTCGCATGCACAGTTCCGTCGACTTTCGAATTCGCGTCATCACACTGAAATATCCGATATTTTATTATTTCGCTCATATACTACACCAGAATTTTACCACTTTCATTCTCTCACTATTGTTCTAAAGCCTACCCATCCTCTCATGGCGATCTTTGAGATTCTCACTTGCAATCGCACTTTGTCACAATAAACATATTTGGCTGCACAGAGATGGCACAGTGATTGATCACAATTTTCACACTTAATTTGCACGTAGTCAAACGCTCTGGTGAACGCTGAGTAAGTAAAAAGGCGATTACCAATGGAAGCGAGACTTTGACTTTTCAAGACTTTTCAAGCGACATCAAGACTTTTTTAAACACACTTTCAAATAACGATAGCAATTCCGTCACTCACTTGTACCCGCATCGAATCCTGTCCAGAACGGGCGTTGAACTTGTCGACGGACCGATGTCGGGACACCTGAAATGAGAAGTTTGCATTCAGAAGGATAAAACTACCGGAATTCGAATATTGTGAAAACTCAAACAAATATATTGCCCAACCATAGTTAGTACCTGATGGGGGAAATGGGTCTCGGTTGCTGCAGCAGTTGCAGCAGTGTCTGTGGTGGCGTCGCCGGTGCATCGGAAGAGGAAGGAGGAGGGGAGAGTTCACTGCTGCATTCGGGTTCGGATCGATGATTCGAGTGAGGAGCAGGAATTATCTCGAGATTCGCCCTCTCGAATATCGAATGCATCACGTTGAAACGACATCGACGACACTCGAGAACGCGGCCTGCAATGGCAATTTTCATCCTTAGAGGTTTCCTCATCTTCAGCCCCTTTCCGAAAGCCAACATTTTTAGACCGCTTTGTGGAAAAGTGAGACGAATTTTAATTGGGTGTTTCTCCTTAAAATAGGAACATTAGAGCACCAATTCCGGATCATACAAAACATTGTGTCACTTTCTCTGTTTACCGGCAACCACTTTCCCTACTTCCTTCTTCATTTTCATGATTGCTGCTCTGCAAAAAAATGCGAAAGCGATTGTGAGATAGAGAACGGGAACTGTTCCCATAAATAGTTCCCGATCTCTATCTCACAATCGGCATTACAGCACATACAGCATTTGGAAGTCTTGAAAACGAGTCAGAACAAGATCTCTCGCGCAAAGACAGGTCGAGGGTCAGCTGGCACTAATTTGCACCTCTCAAGGCCTCTCGCTCGATATCTACTGACTATCAATTTTGCATCCTATCTGTGTTGCAGAGGAGTCAGTTCAATTATTTTTAACAACCTTCTGGGAATGTTCCAGCTATGTCATTGAGCGCGTGTTGTCTACCCTGTGATGAAGCCAAACTCGACACAAAGTGCTGTGCTGAGAGTGTGTCAACTGCCCAGTGCACAGACTAAATGCGCATTTGAGTACTCTCAACACTTTTCCCACTTCTTCTGCACATTTTCTTCAAATATATTAGAGCTAACGAACGAAATTCCCTATTTAGCACGTCTACTACCAACCCAAATAGTGCAATAATAATCTCACCTTCTTGAACACATCTTCCCGTGCTGCTCTTGCAGCGGAATTTGCATTTGGAACGACGGGCTCGCCTGGAATTGGTCTCAGGTTACAATGGAACAAGGTCAATGATTCTCGTGCTTCGCTAGACTTATTCCCCTTAGTGCCACGTCTATCCTCCCCTCCCTAATGACTAGTAACTGTATTTCAGCCCGATCAAACAACATTGTCTGTGCGAATCGTGTAGTGTCAGACTTGTAGGATGAGGGGAGAGTAATTGCACAGAAAGAAATGAGTTACCCGGTATCCCGTGTGATCTCTCATTCAGGAAAAAATTTTCAATTTCTTCCCCAAAGTAAACCCTTTCTTTGTAAAGGTATCTAATTGTGAGTGATCATAGATAAGCAAATCAAAGATACAAAAAAACGATCACCTGTAGAAAACGGCACATGCTCGGCAAGCATCGATGCCCATGTGAATCTGAGTGATCGGCGCACCGCAAATCAGGCATTTTCGGGTCTGAATGGGATCAACAATAAGCAAAATTATTATTAAAAATTAATCTATGCTAAATTTGTTACAAATGTTACAAATAGAAACAAAACTGTGATTTCCAATGAATTTCCAAAAAATTTCCATAGCAATAAAACCCTAAAATACTCGCTAATCACTGACTTTGATCAATAATAGAAATGGGCATGTGATAACGAGATCAACATTTATTAAAAACGCTCAAAGAACGCTGTTTTCAACCAGGAAATGGATAAACAACTGGCCATTTCGATGGTCGGCGGCAATCGGCGTGGAGTGTTGAGTGTGAGCGCGAGTAGAACAGTCACTGTCCCTTTCTCCCCCTTCCACCCTCTTTCCCTCTCTCTTCCTCTCCTCTCTCCACGCTGTTTGCCGCGTATCTAATCGGAACTCACAGGCACACAATCGACACAACGAGAAAGCACGCCCAGCGGGTCATTCGAATAGGATCAATCGGAGTGATCCATTCGAGATAAGAGAAGTTGAGACAGATTCTCGGGACTGAAGCGCAAGAGATTAAGCATAAATCGGAGAATCTCGTTTATCGCATTGTATCATGAAGGCTTTCTGATGGATTACTCGTGTTCTTCATTTCAAGTATGAAGAATGAATGAATGAAGTATGGAAACAAGATAGCGTGGCAAGATCATTATAAGGCGAACATTTTTTAGAGTCACAACGAGCTGTCGAAAAATGGTTCTGGCGTTCTCGAAATTCAAGTCTAATTGTTCAAAATCGTATTGACTTTTCGTTCATGGATGGTTGTTTTTGTAAATGTTGATGCAGATTCATCTCGTGATTCATCATGAAGATTCAGAATCTTGGTTGCTGGCATACGTCCATCAATCGAAGTAACTCGATGTCTTCAGTGATCATCGTTGTTAATTTCTGTAATTCATACATTTTTCAGGTTATGTCGATAATTAGGCTATATGCATCAATCGCCAATCAGGCGTCTCACCTCATTCGCCACCAACAGACAGAATAGTTCTCCTATTCTGGTTGCATAATCTGTGATTCCTCGAGAGGTGTAATAATTGTGGAGATCTTGCATGATCGCAGTCCTACTTGCGATCGCGATCTTGCTCAATCGCTCGTCGTTCGATGGAATTTCTGAAATGAGGATAATGGCTACTTAATTTCCTGTGAATCGCAGATAATAACCGAAACGCACCAGTATTCCAGAAGGACAGTGCAATCAGGACAAGGAACTCCTCATCAGTGGGATTCGTTCTACTCATCGCTCTCTTGCATCTTCTCGGATTGTCCTCGAGATTCTTCATCAACGCTCTGCAATTCACAAAATAAGAATCGAATAAACTGCGATGAGACAAAAATGAGCTCACTTCTTTGCTTCTTCTGAGTTGATATTCTTCGGGCAATCGGAGAGGAAGACATCGGCAGTATCGACAGAGAGAGTCATCGTATAGGAGACGAATCTGTGAGAGTATTATTACTCATTGTATATTCATTCTATTCCTTCTATCTATTTTATCATTGCGTGGCTTTTGCAGAGTGCAAATAAGTGGCCGATCAATGTAAAATGAAGTCTTATCGGGAGTCAACGCCTGTCACTCACATCCTCTCATCATCGGGGAATATCTTCACTGCACGAAACGTGGACTCCATGGTGAAAACTCGCTCGTGACAACCAGAGATCAGGTGCCACTCAAATTACTTTGTAGGACTGAGATCAATGCTGTTAGAGTCGAAACGTGCAAAAAAACGTAACGCAGAAACGCGTACATACTATGTACTACATAGTTTTATTTCGGAAGGGCTGCATGTTTTCACGAAAATGGAATATTGGCTATTCTCGGTCTGCCAAAGATCGTTGCGTAACTCAATAAATGTCATAGTTTTTTTTTAAATTCGTTTAGGGGTTATTCTCACCTTCTCGTTTCTGCTCAGCGTTTCGAAATCGGGAAATGCAATGGAGGCAAAATCGAACAGCGATGATATCATGATCTGCGTAGTCCGGAAGGTCAGACCGTAGGTCGCGTCTATGATTGGCTGCAAAATTTTTGATTTGTTTGTCACAGAGACCGATGGTTACGACCAATGTGAGGATTTCAGAAACCTACGAAAGTATTATCATCAATCGCTGTTGGGTGGACGAATTTGTCGAGTGGTCGCATGCACAGCTCTGCGGATTTACGAATGCGCGTCATCACACTGAAAAGGCATCCGATTACGTATTTCTCTTCTCGATCCATCTCGGACTGCGAGGTGTTCCAAGTTTTCATTCCCAATCGAATAGCATTTGATGATAATGGGCTGTATGGACACACATTGATTGGCTATTATCTTTTTCCCATATCTTTTTCCCATATTATGATAACGTGCGCTGTTAGAAATAATGCTCTAGGTGTTTGGCAGTAGAGGCAATAAACGCCAAATGTACTCACTTGTATCCACATCGAATCCTATCCAGCACGGGCGTTGAACTCGTTGATGGACCGGGTTCAGCGCATCTGAAGAATAAGCGTGAAAAATCATCTTCTTATTACACATTTTCCGATATGGTATTCAATTTCAACACACAATACCTGGGTGAAACGACGACAATCTCTCGCTGAGAGGGTGTCGTAGGAGAATCGAATGTAGATGCAGGAGGGGAGAAATCACTGCTGCATTCGGGCTCGGATCGATGATTTGAATTAGGAGCAGTTGGAATCTCCAGATTCGCTTTATCGAAGATCGATTGCATTGCATCGAAACGACAGCAACGACATTCGAGTACACGACCTGGAAATTGAATTTGTTGTACCGTAATTTTGAAAATTATCAGATACATCGCATGGAGCTGATCTCACACCTTGTTATGTTCACTCCATTACACCTACACAGGACACCCCTCCCTCTCATGAGTTATGAACGTGCCAGAGATACATCTCTCATTATATATCCGTATTTTGTTGCCACTAGAATATCACAGACAATAAATGTCATTAACCTGCGGGATTCCATAAATCTCGCAAACTGTGTGCCGCCAATGCGCCAGCTAAATTGTGTCTCAATAGAGACAACGCACAAGGTATTGCATGGGTGGCGTGATTTCGAAACTAGAATGGCATTCTCACCCTCCTGCACACATCTCCCCGTGCTGCTCCTACATCGGAACTTGCACTGCGACCGACACGCTCGTCTGGAAAATTGAATATTTGAACAGTTCGTGATGCCCCCAGAACATTTCTCTACGAGCTCATGTGAGAGAACACGTCTACTCATGCTCATAAATAGACATGATCAAAAACCGGGCACTGTGTAATTGGTGTGGTGCCCGTTTTGTAGGCAGAGGCGAGAACAACTACGCAGCCGGAAATATCTCGTGTTGTTCGTGTTGAATGAACGAGAAAAATTCTCAGCTCACTCTTTGTAAAAATAGGCAAAATAGTCGTTGAGCAGGCATTTAGGCAAGAATCTGATGTGGAATTGAGACACTAAACATGCGATCACCTGTAGAAAACGGCGCATGCTCTGCAAGCATCGATTCCCATGTGAATCTGAGTGATGGGTGCCTCGCAAATTAGGCATTTCCTGGCCTGAAACGTCATTTATTGTCAAAAACGCAACTACTCACTCATTACTATCTGTCAATAGAGCAAACGAGTCATAAATACCATTCTATGAAAAGAAATACGCGAAATATGCTTACCATTTCGTCGACAGCAAAGGAATGGGCGAGAATAGTGGGCGATACTTGTCCACAGCCACCTTCTCTCCTCTTCCCCTTTCACCCCCTCTCCGTCTCCCTCTCTCTCTTCCTCTCTCTACACGTTGTTTGTATCCAACAGGAACTCTCGTCAGGCACACAAACGACACAGTGGAGGCACGTCCCTTTGCCTATGAGCACTGTCTACCATTGCTGCATCTCACTGGTCAGACAGAAGCAGATTATGAAGGAAATGAAGAGAGTGAACGAAAATGGGAAACAGAAATGTGCGTAAAGGGATGCAATAGAATGGTGTGAAGACTTTTCAATCTACAAGAAGACAATAACTATCTAATTCTCAATTCGTTATCTTATCGTTCATCGGATTCAATGGCTAGGCAACAATCAGATTAATCGGTCGTTGCATTATTCAATTTACCAATGCTAGACCATTTTCATCTCTGTTCGTCCAATAACAAGAGCCAAAAGAGAACCGGATGTACTTGTGGGGTCAACATGACATTCTATCTCAAAAATCCCAGACACCATTTCCCCCTCTGAATCAGATGCTATGACTGATTCATAATCCTCTCGTAGTACTCGCTTGCCAAAATGTGAACAATCTACCCGTAGCATCCATTACATGTGAACCCTTGAGATGCGAGTGCCAAGAGTTTCTGAATTTCAAACTTTATCTATTGTGTCAAACATAGCCAAATTATCAAAATACGAAAGTGATTAATTTTCGATAGAATGAAACAAGTCATCAGAGATCACAAGGGAACCGCAAAAGGGGGCCCTCTTCCCGAGACAATCCATTGTCACCAGGCGAAAGGTACCCCATGTGGAAGTCCAAAACCACTTTGAACTGATTGGGGATCGCTTTCCTAAGAACCGAAAAACGCTTTTGAAAATACGCCTATTTTGTGTGTAAAAATCCAAATCGCCTCGCGCAGGGTAGTGTTAACGAAAGAGAAGCAGGCAAACATGCCTCCGTTGGCGCAGCCGGTAGAGCGCTAGCCTTGCATTTTGCAGGTTGTGGGTTCGAATCCTATTGCGGGAGACCTTTTTTGCTACATTTTTCAAGCGCTCCTTGTAGTTTACTGTGCTTTAAATCTTCTGATTTTAATGATTTCCTCACTTTACGGTGGTACAAAATAACATCAACAGCATCATTCAAAAATTTCATTACACTATTTCCACTCTTATTAACCAGTCGAAATCAGAAGATTTCAAGCACAGTAAATAACAAGGAGTGCTTGAAAAATGTGGCAAAAAAGGTCTCCCGCAAAAGGATTCGAACCCACAACCTGCAAAATGCAAGGCTAGCGCTCTACCGGCTGCGCCAACGGATGCATGTTTGCCTGCTTCTCTTTCGTTAACACTACCCTGCGCGAGGCGATTTGGATTTTTACACACAAAATAGGCGTATTTTCAAAAGCGTTTTTCGGTTCTTAGGAAAGCGATCCCCAATCAGTTCAAAGTGGTTTTGGACTTCCACATGGGGTAGCTTTCGCCTGGTGACAATGGATTGTCTCGGGAAGAGGGCCTCCTTTTGCGGTTCCCTTGTCAATGCGAAAGCGTACGAGAAAAACGATATGAGATACGGTGGAACCGAGTTGGGGTACGGTAATCGTAAGTGTGTCAGATGGGTTCGCGAGACAAGGGGTACGGTGGTTTTGAGGTGGGTACTGTAGCTCACTGGGCGGAGACTCCAGTGGATCCGAAGCCGCCCGCTCCACGCTGAGTCTCGTCCAGAGAAGAGACCTCGACGTAGTTGACCTGAGATTGGGGAAATCATCATGCAGAAATCTCCATATCAATCAACACACATTGAAGAGGATCCACTACTGTAAACCTACTACCTAACCTTTCAAATACTATTATCAGAATCTCAACAGCTACACATGGCTACAGAATATGCTATACATTAGGAAAGGGGAAATATATACCGAAGCGCAAAAAGAGGCGGTTTACTGGTCAAATCAGCCGCAATTCTATCCACTCTTGTGGTACCCCATCCTCAAGCCGATGTAGTGTAATTTTCGGAATGTGATTGGATTGATAAGTGAGGAACACATCTTCTGCTGACATAGTGATGCATACTCCCGTGCAGTGATTGATGCCTCATCTTGGAAACGGCGCGAAATTAGAATTCTTACCGTACACCCGTGCACATCCTCCGAGCGATCCATTCCATCGACGCGACTCTAGTTCGATCTCCACTCATTTCTGTCACGCGGCTCTTGTTTTTCCATCACTTTTCGTTTTATTTTGTCGATATTATTGCTCGATTTTGGTTTCCAGTAAGCTAATTACTGCTATTCCAGGTAACCAACTTTCTGACAATGCCCGGAGACGAGTGCTTCAAGTGCCACCAGTCAGGCCACTTCGCCCGCAACTGCCCCTTCCCAACGCATCTTCCTTTCTTCATCACCAACCGTACCTGGCTGATCTTCTCGCAGATGAGCTGCGCGATGCGGTCGCCCTCCTTCACCTCGAAATCGACGTCAGAGAAGTTGAAGAGGAGCACCTGCAACCAATTTCGATGAAACTAAATACAAAAAAATCCTGTGCATTTTCAATGAACAGGAAAGAAAATGTAATATCATAAACGCAAGAAATTTTGACATACACCACGAATAAAACGTTCCGTTTCCCGACTGTCCGAGGTTTGTATAACCCATTGAACCACCGAAATACTCGCTATGCGCGCTCTATACCTTTTCCAAAATGATTCACCGTAATCAAAATTTATAAAAACACCAAAAATATAATCAATAACAGTGATAAACAAGGTCAAAAGACTGCCGTTTTGTGCGCGTTTGTTGATAGACGCGTGTATCGTGAGCCCGGAACGTTTTATTTCTATGATAGGCAGACTCCACTAATAATAAGAAACATATGTTTTCCTATATATTTTGCCTAGGTTAAGGGGTGGAACCAAGGGAGTGAAGTTTGTTGAAAAATTGGAACGTGCCCAGTATTTTCTATATGACGCTGTTTGTCTAAGAATCGAGCAAGTGCCGGCACAGTCAAAAAAAATATAATAAAAAGCGATTCATTAGAGCGACATCCTTCAGCTACTTTTTTTTATTTAAAGAAAATATAGAAATTACTCTTTCAAAGCCTTCCAACAAAATAAATACGTCAATAATTATTTTCAATGTGATCAAACACGAAATTTGATTGTAAATCTATGATGCTGAATTGTGCTCGCAAACCACAGCCCTAATCTGCCCACCTTGAGCTCTCCTCTGTAGTCGCAGTCGATCACTCCTGCTCCCACGTCGATCGAGTGCTTCGCTGCGAGACCGGAGCGAGGAGCGACGCGGCCGTAGTGGAACTCGGGCAGCTCCAGCGAGAGACCCGTCGAGATCAGAACCTGATAAGGAGAAATTAATACACGAAAGATTGCTGCAGGTGAATAACAGTAAGGATATACTGTGAGAACGAATAAAAAATACAAAAGTGTGTAGCTTGTTTTGATCCATTTTAAAATTTGGCGATGATTATGGCATCTCAAATCAAAAGAACGGTTTTAATTGAAAGCAAAGGGTGCTCGAGAAGATGAGGCATCAATCGGTGTATTCATCACTATTTCCATTAAGCAGAAGATGTGTTCCTCATTAATCAATTCAATCACGTCCCGAAAATTACACTACATCGGCTTGAGGGTGGGGTACAACAAGAGTGGATAGAATTGCGGCTGATTTGACCAGTAAACCGCCTCTTTACGCGCACAAAAAAATTTATTATTGAGACAATTTTGTCCATTTGTTTTACCTTTCCTCTAGCGGGCACGATGGCCGCCTCGGACGCGTGCAGATCCGCGCCGGCCGCGTGAGACGAGCCGTATGCGGGCATGCGTGCCTTCTCCGTGAGGCGCACGAAGCGGACCGCGATCTACAACGATAATTAATCAATCTCACAAAGGGTCACTGTTCAAAGCTTACTCGATTCATCCAAAAGGTGATTGAAAGGAGCGGACGACGAGTTGGTCACAACTCCCGCAATAGCACACACGCAAGCAGTGTGTAATGAATAGCCGCGGTTTCCAACCATCCCACTCACCTTCTCGTCGACGGGCTCGATGCGGGACTTCTTGACCTCGAACTGCTGCTGCTGCTCGGTGGCCATCACGTTCTCCTTCTCGACGAGGGCTGCCATTTCTAGAAAGAGGAACGTTAGACTTTAAAGCGACAGAAAACGCGTAAGAACACGAATAACACGCGTTTCACCTAAGGATTCACTCAAACGGGCGATTCCATTGCACATCGAAAAATGCGCCACCCGTGATCTCTTCAGTTTTTGATGTCCATCCACCAGGGGAACCTCCTGTGAGAATTAGACACCCTGAGGATCATTCATGTTTCCAGGAGACCACGTCAAAGTCTGTCTTCGAGACCGTGTTTATGATTAGTAGCTCCTCTCAATGACATGATAAGTGGCACATCCCAGGGAACGAAATGTTGCATTTTTCATGCTCTTCAAGATAGAATCGGGTGCAATTGAATTTTTGCAAATTTACGACCGCTCTGATTGAACGCACTTGCTAGAAATGGAAACTTCGCAAATTTTAGCTAGATCGATCAGGCTCGTCGAAAGCTTTCGATTGGTATATTGTATGCATATTGAAAA
>LS570453.1:491748-521338 GCA_900490775.1 Pristionchus maxplancki
AGAGGAGCTACTAATCATAAACACGGTCTCGAAGACAGACTTTGACGTGGCCTTCTGGAAAAATGAACGATCCTCTGGGTCTCTAATTCTCACAGGGGGTTCCCCTGGTAGATGGACATCAAAAACTGAAGAGATCAAGGGTGGCGCATTTTTCGATGTGCAATCTCCTATCAAAATCTTACGTGCAACGCGTGATAAAAGAGGGGACAGGAGTACCTCTATGCACACTGCGGGAAGAAAATCCCAGAAGTGAAGAGCGGGTGGCTCTAAGCGCGAAAATGGTTGACCTGCGCGCGAAAGGTTCCCGCCAGTTTCGAATTTGAAATCACCCGCGTACTCCCTTCCCTGAGTATCGCTAGTCACATGGAGCAATTGATCACCCCTCACCTTGACAACGATAACACGTATCACGTCACCCCCCCCCCCCCCCTGTCCCTTCTTTCCATAGATGTATGCATCGATCGATCCTCACGTGTACAATATCAAAAGGGAAACAAAAAATCGTTCATTTACTTCTCCTTTTCAAAACACAAAAAAGTGCATTGAGATCTTGTTTCGAACCTTAACAGCAACAGGGATGTAACAATCATAGTAAGGGGAGAATGCAAATGTTCGAATGTTTCAGTGTGAATGTGGGTGTATAATGGAGGGTTCGACTACTCTTGCAAATGACAAACAGTAATAATGAATTATTAGCAAAAAAACATGGTGATTTGAAGAATTGTTTAAGCTGCGGTGCAGTCACGAGAGATATGTCCAGTTCCCTGGCAGTTGTAACATCTCTTCTCAGATCCTCCGCCGGAGCCGGCCTCGGTGCACTCACGGGAGATGTGTCCGGGCTGAAAATTACAAATGTTCCTCAACTTATTCAAAGTAGATCCAAATAAATGTTTTTAAAAATTACCTTGCCGCAGTTGTAGCACTTCTGTCCACCGCCATATCCACCTCCACGTCCACCTCCGTATCCGCCGCGGGATTCGTATCCTCCGGCCTCCTGGGACGGGCACTCGCGGGCGAAGTGTCCAGTTCCGTGGCACTTGAAGCACTCGGACTGTCCGCCGCCTCTTCCTCCTCCGCGTCCACCTCCGAAGCCTCTGTCCTCACGCTGCTCCTGGCACTCGCGAGCGAAGTGACCAGTGTTTCCACAGTTGTAGCAGGTGGATCCTGGAATAAAATGATGAAATACGAGCCTCGAAATTTTGAAATGGAGACCTGAAACAGCTCCAATAACGCAAAATCTCATACTGTCTCATCACCGAGTCGCCACTCGGTCACATCTCCGCCACCACTTCACTTCCTCCTCACTTCCACGCCTGAACACCGACACCTCACGCGCCACTGTTACCACAGAAACGAAAACTCGGTAATCTTTGGCGTGGTAACAGTGCGCCCACTCGCCTTCATCGCCTCAAGCAACTCCAGTAGTGGTTTTTACCTTTTGGTGTGTAGTGCGGCCGAGGGACGTGAAGAGCGGGTGTGCGACGAGACGGATTTACACATATTTTCCGCTCTAAATCAACACGCATCAATCTCCACCTCCTCCTCCTCCTCCGCCGCCACGGCGTCCCTCGTCCTCGCCGACGTTGGGGCAGTTGCGGGCGAAGTGGCCCGACTGGTGGCACTTGAAGCACTCGTCTCCGGGCATTGTCAGAAAGTTGGTTACCTGGAATAGCAGTAATTAGCATACTGGAAGCCAAAACAGAGCAATAATATCGACAAAATAAAACAAAAAGTGATAGTAAAACAAGAGCCGCGTGACAGAAATGAGTGGAGATCGAACTAGAGTCGCGTCGATGGAATGGATCGCTCGGAGGATGTGCACGGGTGTACGGTAAGAATTCTAATTTCGCGCCGTTTCGAATTCACGCAGGGTTTTGTCAGCGTTTCTCGATGTTTTTGTTTCATTGCCGTTTTTCGCTTTAATATTGCTTACTGTTGTACAAGTTATATATTAAATTGATCGCAAGATTACGATGCATCTCTTACAACACATTCTTGACCATTTTGCGGTTATATTTGAACCTTTTGCCACGTGATTTCTCTTTTTTGCCATTTCCTTTGCTTCTCTATCACGTTTGATTGATATTTATCATTCCAGAAGCCATGGACATGATGGGAGAGGATATGCGCAAGGCCATCCCGGCCCTCGGCTTCTATCCTCAACAGGAAATCAGTACTGGAGTAAGTTCTTTACTGTTGTTCACCTTAATTTGACGATTTGAATGATATATCGCTTTCTTTTACTGATTTCTATTAATGTTTTTAATTCTACTATGCGTATTTATACTATAAATGTTTTCCAGACCACGCTTATCGCCATGGAATACGATGGAGGTGTCGTCATCGGCACTGACTCGCGGACTTCCGCTGGGTTAGTTTGCTACGCTTTTTAAAGTTTTTAAATCTTCTTTAAAAATAAGTATTATTGCTCAACTAAAGTCTTAATTATATGCAATTAACTTGTTACTTGTAGTTCCTTCATCTCTTCTCGTACGACGAACAAGATCACACCCATCACTGATAACCTTTCCGTCCTCCGCTCTGGCTCTGCTGCTGACACCCAAGCAATCGCCGACATTGTAAAGTACTACATCGAGACTTACAGGTATTTATCTATTTCCGATGTATTGTTGATGAGATACATAGTTGCGATGCTTTTCTGCTAGTCGCCGATTTGTCATCATGCTTTACAATTTCAAACATGTGAATTGAATCGGCTCGTTGTGTTTGTTCTTAATATTTTGATAAGAATTTGAATTAGAATAGCTGTCCTGTTTAAAATAAGCATCGAATCTTAGAATATTTTTTGTGATCCATAGTTGTACACAAAGTAATGCACTTTTCGATTTCTTTCACAATTGACCACAGTATATTTATTGCAGTCTGCTCGAGAATGAGCCCGTGACGGTCTACCGATCATCGCAGATCTTTCGTCAGTTCCTCTACCAGTACCGTGATTCCCTCTCCGCATCCGTCATCATTGCTGGATGGGATGCGAAACTGGGAGGACAGGTACTGTTTGTTTCAATGTATCGCAGACACATTAAACTCGTATGACTACATATTCGTTTGCTTTAGTGTACACGTTAGGGTGCTGTTGTCGTTTCTATCTGCTCCAAGTAGATTGCTCTCGGCTATCGAAATAGTGATGAAATTTAGGAAACAGTTATCGTCAAAAAGCGAGACATATTCAGATTTTAATCTACAGTGATATAAATAGGCTACATATTTATAGATAGATTTATGCATGCTAGAGCATGTGGGAAATTTGGGAAGGAGTGAGGGTACCCTTTTTAATGATTCAAAACTAGCAGGATTTTAAACACTATCCTTTAATCAAGCACAATATAACTCGGATAAATAGTTCGCCCCAGCATTAGAACATAATCAGCGCACAGTAAAATTGTCACACTTAAAATTATATTTTAATAGCTTTATTTTTTCAGCTGTACGCCATCCCGATCGGTGGATTCACCACCAGACAGAGATCTACGGCCTCTGGATCTGGATCTTCGTACGTGCTCGTGAGTCCTGAATTGTAATTTCTTTTGGAGATGTATTAATCCTTCTGCTATATTTTTTCCTTTCACTTTTTGGTTGATGATTCCAAATGTTAATTCAGGGATACCTCGACAAGGCGTGGCGACCCAATCTGACCAAGGAGGAGTGCATCGAGATCGTCAAGACCGCCGTCGGACTGGCTGTCTTCCGTGACGGGTACGTGTTTTTGTTTATTATATTTCTTTGAATACTGATACAGTAGTTGCTACTTTTATGACTTTAGTAGAATGTTTTATTGTTTCTGACATTGCCTTACAAAAACAGCTGTTCTTTATAATTGTTCTATTTATTTTCTCTCGTTTTTCAACTAGTTCAGATCCTCGGGAGGAGTGTGCCGTATCGGAGTGATCAACGAGCAAGGCACGACCCTCACCCTCTACCGCCCCGACAAACCCGGATTCCCCACCGTCTCTCTGCCCGAGGCTCATAGCACGTACGCCACTCACATCAAGAACCAGTAAGCAGAGGCGGAGGAGCATTCCCGTTCCATTGATCGAGAACGGTCACTATTTATTGATTGGTCCGTGTTGTATACATTCGGTGTGTAGTCGAGACTTATCGGGCACGCACTCTTTCTCTCTCGTTCGTACTATTCTATTTTCCATCGCGATATCTGGTGTAATCCATGCGGTAAACATAAAGGAGGTCGATTGTGAATCCCGATGTTTCCTCACAACATTGCGAGATCCACAGGTTGGAAAAGTAGCGGTGAGTGGTGAAATGTGACAGGTGGGGTTGTCCGTCAAAGCCCTACGGCTCACACACTGTGTGAGGAGAGGGGAGAGATGGGTAATTATGATGCCTCGCATGGCTGGCTGCATAGTGATGACCAGTCGATTGATTCAACCGGTCGAAAGACTTACTTTTCTCACACTTAGAAAGTGCCATGTGCGACTTAAGTGCAAGGGGAAATGATGAAACTTTATTCCGGTTGCTAGCGAGTAAAATGGTTAGTTATTACAATAGATGACAGTTTATTATAGGGAGTGGTATGTTATTTAGAGAGTAGAAAGACCTAGGAACTGTCAAAGAGTGAAAAATATAATGGGACGACACGTTTCGAACTTGCGAGTGGTGGGCTAAATAATATTTGAGTAGCTATGGTGGATTCTGAAGGCACACTGAATGCCTTGTTTAGTATGAAAATTGCGTGTAAAGCTAGGAACCAAAGCTATGAGAGGAGAGATCTAATGGGTGTGTTGATGAGTAGGGAAGATTAGGGATTGTCAAAAATTTGGCATCGGATGGCTAGATGGGGGGATTCAGAAACAGCTTAGAAACGGCAATCAACAAACTGGAGAATCCTTCCCAGAATGGTCCATGTGTACTGGGAACCGCCGACGTTGGTGCATGTAGCGAGTAGAGAAGGAGAGGCAGTGATCGAGGCACGTTGCTGGAAATATTCATTTAGTATATTTTTGCAGCTTTTTATTTACCCACCATACCACTCAGAACACTAATGCCCATTATGAAAGCAATGTGAGGTCCGCAGTTTTTCGGTCGCCATAGTTGCTCTATGTACGAAAAGCCATTGAGAAGAGGGAGGGCGAGCTACTTTTGCTGCCCCTTCCCTTCTTCGTAACGGGTCTCATCTCTCACCACTACTCCCTTTTTGGCGCACTAAACAACTATACGGATCGTCACGGCAACACGGCGTGTGGTCACTTTTCACGAGAGGAAAGCCATCTGAGATTGTCTCGAGAGGAAGTTAATTACGGTACCTGATCGTAGCCTTCTACCGTAGCCGGCTGGCCTCCGGTAGTGCAAGTGATGGCTACGGTAGCTCCCTGCGAGTGGGTGTTACCGAATGACACATCCGAGTAGTCGAATCTGTGCAGAATACGGTATTGGTGGTGTGAATAACATTTTTGTTACTCGAGTACCGAGTGTCCTTTGTCCATCTACCCTTGCGAGCCTGAGACTTTCATAAGGGAGTAAGATGGTAGAAGAGGGGAGAGTCAGTCATACATGAGGGGGGCAATTATCCCTTATTCGAGCGAGAGGTGACTGTGACTGGCTATTGTGTCGTATGGTTGGCATCGCTATGAATGACGAGGAGAGGGAGATTTCAAGGTAACATGCGAAAAGGATAGACACGCTGGATGTCAGGCATATTTCCGTGTGTTCTGCCGGGTTGAAACAGTAAACGAACACCTACAGGTCCTGAAACCGGACAATTATGGTCCCTACTACTGAGGGGTAAACGAGAGAAAGAGAGAGGAGGCTTGCCTCTCTCACTCATCTCTCGCAGGTAAAACCCAGTCTTCTCTTTTCTCATAAGCCTGTCCACTCGAAAGTGTTCCCAGAACGGACGATACTCCGTATCTGTTGTTGATCTACCGGGAACGTGCGGTTGTGTATCGGCAAACAGACGAACAGTTGGGGTTACGGTAAGGTTCCGAGAGGGTCTCGAGGAGTAAGATACCTGTATTGATCCGATTGATCCACTGCAGCGACCGGGTACAGAATGAGGTCGGAGCAGCGAGCATTGACGAAGGCTGAAAAATGCAATCCGTTTCGAAATTACACTTCGAAATTGTTGAATTCGCTCCAGGGTGCCTAGGTGGAAATCTGTCGGGCTAAACGGGAGAAGTGACAATCGGTCCCTGCCACAAAATCGACCATCCGTCAGTTATTTGGGAGTAGAGATATCTCTTTCGTTACGCATCCTCGTTTTTCCCGCTACTCTGGTACCACATGAATCATGATGAAAATGACTCCATTGGCCCCTTTGAAGAGTACTCCCAAATGTCTGATTCAGTGTGAAAAACGCCTGACTCAGATGTGTTATTTTGATGATACACTGTTTTGCCTGGTGATTCTTTATGCAATATCAAACTAGAATCGTTCGAGATGTCCTCGGTAACCGCAGATGATCGGTTATAGAGAGGGAAAGGGACGAGAGTGAGAGTGAACCTATCCAGCCTCCCCTCTGCCTACCGGATGCGATTGAGACTTGAAAGCACTAGTCGCATATTAATAGGGAGCATGGGACAGATTGTATTCACAAGAGAGAGAGAAGCATCAAGGTCGTGAGATACCGGAGGGACGCTGATCATGGGAAACGCTTGTGATGTGATACGGGGGATACAGTAGATACGGTAAGATGAGTACGGTAGCTCACCTGGGTCAGAACTCTGCACGAATCCAGGCGGAGCGCAAGTGTCGGTCGAATGCAGCATTAACAGCAAGGCTACAGCGGGTCCCACCACCCAACCAGCAGAAACCATCGTAGATCGTCTATCTGGAGGAGTACGGTAACCTACGAGATGTACGGTAGATACGAGGCACGGTAGATCAGGTAACGATCGATAAACTGAATCCGACAGTGGCAAGGAAAGGGAAATGAGAAATGGAAGAAATGAAGTGAGCGAAGGGAGAGAATCGGGACTAGTATTGTCTGCTCGATTCAAGTGAAGGGAGGAAGAGTGAGAGGGGAAAGATGGGGAGGACCCGAAGCTCCGCCCCCAACTTCGCTAGGAGAGAAACATCGGCCTTCCCCCTACTGACGTAACCCTGGTAGTGTTTCCTGTCGACTGAATCCCTCCAGGGAAGGGGGCGAATGATACAGTGGCAGTGTCTCTAAACCGAGGGATCGAGCGATAATCCGCGTTCGAGTTGCAGTACTCGATAGAGAGAGAGAGAGCGTGATCCTTCACCTCGAAACGATCCAAATCCGCGCCTTCGGGTTAATCCGCCAATTCGAGATGGTACACTAGATACAACAACATGACAGTGTCGAGATACGAACGGGAAAGTGGGAATTTCCTGCCATTCTGTATCTGGGGTACAGTAGTCTGGGAGGATAAGAGAGGATTACGGTAGATAGCTAAGACTGCGCCATTTTCTTCCTAGTACCACCTAGATAAATTCGAAATACACATTCTCAATTCGGTGTCAAAATGATCGGAGTCAAAAGAGGAAAGCGCGCATCTCGCTCCAATTTTGCAATGGCAACGGTGAGACTGGATCGCATCATAACTAGATTGGATCTACCCTCTGCCCTTCCACCAGCCTATCTCTGCCACCTATTCAGTCCGCTGGCCCCATAGGCAATATCGAAGGGCGAGGAGGCGATCCGTGACCGGATAATAGAGGGCAGAAGGGAGGGAGGGGGAGAGTGCACTCACTTACTCGCTTTGGCAAAGTCGTGCCGCTCACTGTAATTGAGTGCATCCAAAGAAGGCATAGTACATTTATTAGTTACATCATCATCATTTAAATTACAGCATACTCTGGGCTAAAAATGTAGGGCAAAGTGTGAAGCTAAAACTCTACTACGGTATGTCAATCAATCGATATGGGAGTAGGTCATGGACGACACGGGAAGTGCGTCAATCAGTAGGCTGGCGTGATCTTGGTGTGATCTCTGACGTACTTGTCGTACTTGTGGACGAAGCCAGTCTTGGAGAACCAGGAGACACCGAGGGTCAGTCGCTGGTAGTACGAGGTCACGTACGGTTCCATCCAGTGCAGAAGGGTTCTGTAAAGCAAAGTTCTGAATGTATTATCGGTAAAAAAAAGAAGTAAAGTCAAAATGAATTAAAAGAGTTTTCGGAACCAGCGAACTGTTGCAGAGAGGCATATACAAATGAAGATCAAGTAAACTACAGTCCTCTCACCTGTAGATGAACAGATACTGGGTAGGACTCATTATCGCATGGCGACGCTGAAGTCGAGTGAACAACGAGGAGACGAACACCACCTCCTGTGGCTGAGGGGATCCTGCAGGGAAGAGTTACAGTAGAATGTGTGTTATCGATCACAGTCGTATTCTCATTGTTAACATTACAATACGTCATTACAAGTGGTTCAGTGAATAATAAGGGTGATTTGTCGGAAAATCGATACAATTGTTACCGTACCTCTGATGAACTGCATGAGGGCGACTTCGATGGTCACGAGTGCGCCCGTCCGACCGCAGCCGTCCATGCAATGGATTACGGTAGGCGAGTTGGAGAGACGGGCTCTGCAATTCGATAAATGAAACATACTGTAATCGATAGATGCCGTACCTTCTCAGGATCCTGAAGGGCCAGTGGAGATCGGCGTACGAGCGCCAGTCCCACTGCCAGTGCTGCAGCAGCAGCGGCTGCAAGATCGATCGATATTATTACTCTACCGTAACCCGGTCTTCGATAGACACTGCCGTACCTCGCTTCTCGGATCGTCGCTCCTGCGCACCTCGAGATGCGTCACGTTGAACAGCGGATCGGCAGTTCCGTCCACCTAGAGGACAATTAACCAATGAATCGATAATTTCCAGCGTATCACTCAATCTATAGTCGAGTTATTCTCGACTCGACTCGTTACAATAAAAGTGAATTTCAGACTATTACTTACCCTCAAATTCTTTACGCTGATGCTGCCAAATCGGAGCGTCTGACCCTCGACCCTGCAATGCATAGTATTAACAAGGGAACCCCATAAGTGGGCAGACCTCCCGAAACAATCCGTTGTCATGAGCTCAAAGGGACCCCATAGGAGAGTCCAAAACAGCTTTGAACTGATTGGATATCACGAGTCTTCTGAGAGATTGCATGATCCCGAGGAACAGATGGCAAAAGTTTGAGCTACGTTTATGATTTTTTGAGGACAGAACATAGTGGAGGAGAGAAACTTTTTAGCGTCGGCCGATTTTCCAAAAACCGGCTTTTAGGTACTTTCCGGCTCTACCTCCGGCTCTGACCTATCTCAGCTCCCCGATGAGCTAGAAGGTTCTACCCGGGCTCAAAAGATGCGAAAAAATATTCCAAGAAACTTTCATGTTGACGACTTTTGCGAAAAACCACGTCTTCAATATGAAAAAATCGAAAAACCGGTGACACAACCATTAAAAAAATTCTCCTGATCCGGTATGCCCCCTCTTTAAGAATCTGGAAAGCAGTTTCTGAATCTTCAGACTCACTATAGTTCAGAAAAAAATAGAGCTCGGAATTTCATTCGTGCGTTGAAGAGTTGTACGTCAGCAAACATCGAAAAATCGACTATTTTTGAAAATATTTTTCCTAGATTTTTGTAATTTGACGTCCATTCTTCATGAAATTTTGCAAAACATTTTTTTATATTATTTCTAAGTCAGTTTCCACATTTTCATGTGGTTTTTAGAGCGATCCGCCGATATTCATTTTTTCGGAAAAAATTTCGTGAATTTTTCCGAAAATCGGAAACTCAGCTAGAATGCAACCAAATGAAGTCAAACGGTGAACTAACATTACCCAGGGTTAATTATATAGAAATACTCACTTATTTAGCCAAAAAAACATACTTTAAGAAAAATCTCATTTTTCATGTACTTGGCCCGACATGAATTTTCAGATCTATGGTTTACACATCAGAAAAGTACTTTAGATTGAAGAATACACCCCAATAATCAAATTTTTGTGCTGCACGAGCGCTGTTCAAGCCATAGAATATATGTTACATCACCGCGAACTTTACTTTCACACACACAAATTACGAAATTTATGGGATCCGAAATTGCAGCTAATGACCACAACAATTCTTTTAAATGCTTTAAAATTGTTAATTGGGGTGTATTCTTCAATCTAAAGTACTTTTCTGATGTGTAAACCATAGATCTGAAAATTCATGTCGGGCCAAGTACATGAAAAATGAGATTTTTCTTAAAGTACGTTTTTTGGCTAAATAAGTGAGTATTTCTATAGAATTAACCCTGGGTAATGTTAGTTCACCGTTTGACTTCATTTGGTTGCATTCTAGCTGAGTTTCCGATTTTCGGAAAAATTCACGAAATTTTTTCCGAAAAAAATGAATATCGGCGGATCGCTCTAAAAACCACATGAAAATGTGGAAACTGACTTAGAAATAATATTAAAAAATGTTTTGCAAAATTTCATGAAGAATGGACGTCAAATTACAAAAATCTAGGAAACATATTTTCAAAAATAGTCGATTTTTCGATGTTTGCTGACGTACAACTCTTCAACGCACTAATGAAATTCCGAGCTCTATTTTTTTCTGAACTATAGTGAGTCTGAAGATTCAGAAACTGCTTTCCAGATTCTTAAAGAGGGGGCATACCGGATCAGGAGAATTTTTTTAATGGTTGTGTCACAAGTTTTTCGATTTTTTCATATTGAAGACGTGGGTTTTCGCAAATGTCGCCAACATGAAAGTTTCTTAGAATATTTTTCCGCATCTTTAGAGCCCGAGTAGAACCTTCTAGCTCATCGGGGAGCTGAGATAGGTCAGAGCCGGAGGTAGAGCCGGAAAGTACCTAAAAGCCGGTTTTTGGAAAATCGGCCGACGCTAAAAAGTTTCTCTCCTCCACTATGTTCTGTCCTCAAAAAATCATAAACGTAGCTCCAACTTTTGCCATCTGTTCCTCAGGGGGGCTGGTTTCCTGCATTCTCTCAGAAGACGCGTGATATAGGTTTCCTAAGAACCGAAAAATGATTTTGAAAATACGCCTATTTTGTGTGTAAAATTTCAAATCGCCTCGTGCAGTGTTGTATCAGAGAAAGAGAGACAGGCAAACATGTCTCTCTTGGCGCAGTCGGAAACGCGCTTGCTTAGCATTTTGAAGGTTGTGAGTTCGAATCTTTTTGCCGGATACTTTTTTTGCCGTATGGGGTCTGCCCACTTATGGGGTTCCCTTGTAACTACTTTGAAAATGATTATTTGATCGTTCCACAACGCTCCCTTCCCACTCACTTGGGCCAGTAGTAGGGACAGTAGTTGAGGGGTCGTCGATCGAGTGGTCCGAGGGTGGCTGTCTCCACTGCCGCACACAGCATCACGATCAGACCCGTCCGCTCCTGCAGCACCATCCGCCAGAAGTCAGTCTGCAATGAGGGAGATGAGTAAAATGAATAGTTTATTATCCGAATGGCAAGATTCTGCAAGTAAGTTTACGCAAAAACATAGCATCTAGCAATTGAAGATCATAAAAGTTGATAATTCTTATTAGTTCCCGGGTGTCAGTCATCGATCCCCTCTCCTCTCCCTACCGTACTCTACCTGGGTGTGCTCGAGGGGCGCCTGTGTGCAGATGAACGTGTTCATCAGTGGGCCGCCACGCACGTACGATGCGTGGATGAAGTCGGAGGTGCCACTGGAATACAGTAGTTGTATCGGGGAACAGCATCCAATCAATCGATCGATAGATTCACTCACTAGACTGCGGTACCGTCGCTGACCTCCGGCACCTGACCGTCGTTCTCGAAGATCTCCTCTGCAATTCAAATTTTGGTGGCTTTTACGGTAATTTTTTTTCTTTTTCACCGACAATGAATCACAGTGACTTTCCATAACCTAAAATTATTGTTTTTATTACAATTGGGCATTAGTCTCACAGGGAAAATGTATAGCATTCTCAAATTATTAGACTATCGTCCACTCCTCACCAATCAATCTGCTCCTTCTGAATTGCTCGTCCTCCACTGAAACTTTCCCATCGGCGTCTCGCAGTGGTCTCAGCACGACGCGCGTCGAATCGCCGCACGAGAGTACTGTAGATGGATGATTTATTGACTTTTATACTGATAAATCGCAAAGGCCACGTAAAGAGCCATTCAGTAACCAATAAGGAGGAAAATGAATTTGTCACGGACAGAAAATAAGCGTTTGCCAACTCACACTTGGACCTCGCCTTGGTGAGGAAGTTCTTGTTGAAGGCAGTCTGGGCTGCTTCCACGGGCGTCAGAGGATTGTTCGAGAAGAAGAACTCGAGACGAGAGTACTCCCCGATGAACTCCTGGGAAGAAGGATAAGGTAATCGATAGAATAACTACCGTACCGAGAGATGGCAACTGAGCGTGCCGGGCTCCATAAGCAAACTCCAGCCGACCTGTAAGTAGACTATCTATTAGTACGATGACGTCATCCGCCCACCTTGTTAGCCATGGAGGCAGCGGTCTGCTGCACACATCGAATGACACGAGAGACGACGTCTGTCGAGTCATTCACCCAGTTGCAGAGGGGATCGAGCTGAAGGGAGGTGTTGATTCGAAAAAAAAGAAAATAGACGGTAAGTAGATTTATGAATCGATAACTACTCACTGATCGTAGTCTGTTGTATTCGTGGGTAGCTCGATCGATCAATTGTCCGCATTCGGAGACGGAAGGAAGGAGACGGTCGAGCAGCCATGTGGACAGCTCACCACTGAGAAATATGGGGTATTGTAAACCAGCTCGTGAATGATGGAAACTAGTGTAACACAACTCGTTCCTATGGTAACCGCATTGTCATGATTTGAGACCGCCTTTCTGTCTCTACTATTCACATCTTTTCAGGACAGAAGAACCCAAACTCCACCGTCCCTGTTAACGAAGGAATACAGCAAGTGCGAGCAGGATTGGACAAGAACAAACGACCATCGAAAATACTGCCAAAGAACGATGACTAGACAGAACGAGAACGCCTCGCACTCGACAAAAATAAACACATAAAAAGTTGTTTTTTAAAACACCAATAAATATCAATCTCGATTACCGTACCCGTACTTCCTCCTCAATTCGGCCTCGTGATCATCTGCCGTCTGCTCCCTTCCACTGAGTAGCATCTTCTCGATGAGCACCAGACGAGTCTGCTCGTCGCAAACGATCCCGTCGATCTGAAATAAGGAGACAATTGAGATTGTTTGAGATTGACAATTGTTCCGATAGCCAATATTAATTTTTTTTTAAATATTGAACAAAAACCAGAATTAAATAGTAATTTGTGGATAGGACCACGTCACCAAAGATAGAATCCGATAGTATGTTCCTTTGTCAACTTCTTTAGTGGTCGCACTAAATAAAAACCCAAGATAATTCCAGGTTAATACCCACATTTGAAGGACGCATACGATGAAGTCCACAAACAAGGCGAGGCCCAATAATAATGATGAAATAAAGATCATTGGCAAACCTTGAAAAGCTTCTGTGCGATGAACATCTTGAGCTCGGTGTGCTCAAACTTGGCCTGCAAAATCATTGGTCAAGCTCAGGCAAATACAGAAAATGTGGTTAGGGCACAAAACGCTAGACAGATCACGTCCCGTCCCTATTAATTATTCGTAGTTTTGTGACAAATACGGTATTCTCTTGTTGTATCCACATCACTGTCGCATCGCACCACAATAACGAAACAAACACGCACGATTCTGGCAAGTAAGGCACGATCGTGAGCTGAGGAGATCCATCGCTCGTAGAAGGGAGGCTCGTCTTGGGCATCCGGCGATTGAGAGGCCAGCAGGGGCTTTAGACCCGTCGGCACCTAGATGGTAACTATAGAAACTGTCAAGATCAGTCACAAGATGACAAAGAACACAATGGTGAACGGCATGACAGCAAAAGATTACAATTTCGTCATCAATGGCTTGTTTGGGTGTCTACTTCCGTTTTCTCAGCGATTACACTTTATGCGATCGTGATCTCACCTGTGAGTAGGGTTCTCCCGCCACGAACCACGACTCGTCGATCAGTGCGTCCTGAAAAACAACGAGATTAGCCGGGATTCGACAGCCTGAAAAACAAAAACGAAACGTGCGCGACAACTCCGACCTTGATCTCGATACTGCTGGTGTCGGAATCCGCCATTGTCGAAGAAATCGAAGAGCAAGAAGAAACGCCGAAAAGAAACAGAGAAGCGAGAAGTGTACGTGCGAAAAAGAAGCGCGCGAAATGAAGTTTCGCGACACGTTTCGAAAATTTTGCAGTTCACCGAAAACGACTTATCGTACTGTCCCGCATACAGTATTTCTTGTCTATCATACACTGATTATTATATATTTTAAAATTTATTGATCTTCAAATTATTCACAAACAACATGGCAGGAATTGCACAAAATTGGTGGAGCAATAAACTATTACAGCTCGACAGGGCACTCAAGGCAGCTCTTCATCGGGAGGCAGGCGTCAACCCAGTAGTGGTCATTCGCATATTGCTTCTGAAAATCATTCGATTGGTGCGATTCACAGTATCATTGCCTCACCTGAGTTCCGTCAAGATTGTTGATGATCTCCTGAGACGCTTTGAGCTCACCCTTCTGAAATGGAGATTACTGTAGGTGGTTGTGATAGTGATGTTTTCTCGGATGGAGAATATCGTAAAGCAGTATCTCATGCAGTAAATGCAGCTGATTAGTACCTGTACATTCTTGATCAGCTTATTCATGGTAGTTTTCATTTCCTTGTTGCTCTCCTTCGAGAGCGTCTGCAGCAGTTGCTCGCCGCACTTCTCTGAATAATCAATATTGATTGAGAAAGTAATCGATAAGCGAATGATACCGTACCCATCTGAGGAGTGAGCTTGACGGCGTCCACTACGAAAGTGATTGCGATGAAGCAGAGGGCAGCAAGAACGATTCGGGACATACTGTAACTGAGGACTATCGATCGAGTGAACTGAATCGACAACTGACGATGGTCTCTTAGCCTCTCTTTTATACTCCACTCCGTGGATACTTCCTCGATAACAATCCATCCTCTCCCTTTCCACTCTCCCCATTACCGTACTCTCTTCTCGCTGGATCGACCAGGGACCACAGGAACTATTATGGATCCGCCTGGTGAGCAATGAGCTAAGCCCCTGTTATGGCATCCCCCGGATTCCCGTCGTTTTTCTCGTTACATTTCGACCTCCTCGATAAGTGTACTATCTCGACTTCAGAGATTATGAACACATAAATCGGGACCATAGTACTTTACGTTTTTATATGCTCTCAATAAACATTTTGCCTTACGAATCATTTCGAGATACAATACATGACTAATGTATAAAAAAGTAGGCATCATGTTGGAAGACTTTGAGCACAATTATCTGTATTATACACTTTACCGTCGAACAAATTTATTTCAATTTTTTATGAAACGTTCGTGTATAAAAATGCAGAACCGAGCACGATTATCATGAAGTGCTCGCTCACAAAGCGGATCACACTGAATCTGAAAGGGTATCCTAGCGCACTTCTGCACTGCACATGGATCGGTGTAAGCTGAGGACATCATAGCCCAAATCTCTTCGGACTCTCCTCCTGGGATGGAAACTCTGTGCAGGAACAAGGGAAGCAAGAGAGGATTGGTGGATAGAACTGAACAGAGACTACAAATTATTTACTTGGTTGATGGTTTGCTCAACATTTCTTGGTGACGGGAGAATGGGATCTTTTCAAGCATCTTTTTCCGTCTCGACTCATTGATCACATCTGCCATCGCGATGTCCTTTCCAATCTTGGACTCACTATGATCGAAAATTTCTCTTCAGATACCCATTAGCGCGGATGCTCCGACTCTTGAAGAAGCGGATGAATTACTCCTTCGCTCACTGTACCTATCTATTACTCTCGGATCAAGGAAACAGTGAAAACGTAACAAGCGAAAACGACGAAGGATTGGGTGGGATGGGGAATGCCACAACATGGGCTTAGCTGCTCTGTTGACTGTGGATACGAAGTGAGAGTCTCCCACTTTCCCCCACTCACTCCTCCATCGCTGGGAAATCCATTCCTTCCGCATCCGAGTGAATAGCAACAGTAAAGGAGAATGAGCGCATGGATCAGCATGAGCAGCGAGGAAAGATGTTATCCTACATTGCACGGAAGTGAAAGTGAGTATAAATGCCTGCAATATGGAAGTAAAAGTGTGCCGAGACAACAATAACAGTATTTTAATGTCTAGTTGTTATTTTCACGTTTCAATCGATACTTCACAGATACAGTATGCACCGACTCGCTCTTGTCGCATTCTTCACCGTAATTTTCGTCGCTGAAGCAATCAAGTTCTCTGCTCAGATGGGTACGGTAGCAGTTAGATTATCGATTTTCTCCATTCATTTCAGAGAAGGATTGTGGAGCTCAGTTAACGGCGACTCTGGAAAAGGAGAGCAACGAGGAAATGAAGACGATTATGAAGAAGCTAATCGATAATGTCCAGGTACAGTAACCCATTCATCAAGCTGAACTTCAATACAGTAACCAACATTGCAGAAGGGCGACGCAAAAGCTTCGCAAGTGATTATCAATGGTCTGGCTGAGGCCCAGGTACGATTGGATTACTGTAGAAATGGATAATCGATAATTCAGAGGAAGTATGCGAACGACAACTACTGGATTGGTGCGTGTCTCCCTCTGAGGAGCTGTCTCGAGTGCCCTGTCGAACTGTAGTCATTTCCATAATGGATCATTTCCTGCCATGCCTCTGAGCTCGATAAAAAAATTATTTCGAAAAAATTTTCTCGGATCTTTGGTTAACTCCGATCCACGCGAATCGTGTTGATCACCGTCCAGATTCGGATAACAATTGTTTTCCGCCATACTATCTCTGAAAGACAAAGAACGGAGAGATGTACGGATCCTTCTTCCTTCAGTGGTAGACAAATCGAAGTCGGAACACCATGGTCATTTCAGAATTAGATTTTCATGGAATGATAATACGAACCTGCACAACACGTGAAATCCACAAGTCTACATATTTCCCAAGATGATGTCAATTCATGATTTCTGGCCAATAAATCGCATCGTCAGCAATAGAAACTCTCTCTGCGCACCGAGCAGAGAAGCAGAGACTACACCCTACACCCTAATCTTTCTGCTCTCTTTGTCAGCACACTGCTCTCTCGACCTGAGCAGTTGCGCTCTGTTTAGATCACACGCAATTGCTCGATTTCTTGCTCTTTTCCTTACTTTCTTGGCTGATTTTGCATCAAAATGCCTGAAGAACTGGGCGATTTCACTGCTCCCGATCGTCTTCGAACCCTCGTCAATCTCCTCACTGAGAATGGTAAGCAAAACATTCCATTTCGCTTTATCTCTGACTGTCAGCAAAGAACAATGAGCGATTCGAGAACTTTGCACTGCTCAACACTTCCAAATGGATTCTTGCTGGTGAGTTATTTCCAATTTCCGACAATCCCTCTTTCACTTTTGTCCATGTGAAGAGAAGCACTTTCTTTCGAAACGGCGAGAAAACCGGATCAAAATACTCTTGTAACAGGTGGTTTCCCGAAGGAGTGCATGAGATACTATGCCTATCCTTCCACCGCTCCCGTGTATCTCTTCATCGTTGAGGAGAATAACGTCAAATCGTTTGTTTTTCTCTGATTATTAATTACTTTACTACTTTAAATTTCTCAGAATGATGTAACAATTCATCTTTCCAGTCCTCATCTGCATGTGCGTACGCCATCTCAAGGACACAACAGGTACGTTATCGATCTAATTGAAAGATCGGAAATAGTCAAAGGATCGGCAGTGATAAAGAAAATTCCGTTCCACCCTCCCATTTAATGTTGAATTTCACAAGTGCTAGATATGTAGAGAGCACGTTGGAAGAGGATGTATTTTTAAGCATTCTCTCCCTTCGTCTACCTAATCGCATTCTTTCAGTGAACTCCTCGAGCGAGCATTGAAGGCTGTTCTGAATCAACTTCAACCAGCACTAAAGAGGCATGGCGATTTGCTGCTAGAGGCGGACACTACTGTCAGATCAGCAGTAAGTCCTTTTTGATTTGCTTTTTACATGCAAAACCGTTCAGTTCTTCAAACTGCAACGAGAGGGTGCACCCTTCGAGACCCAATACTCTGGCGATTTCCTTCCATTCTACATGAATGAACAACAGAAGAAGGAGATTGTTGAGGTACGCCAACCTCCTCATCGGTCTCTCAAATTCAATTTCAGAAAGAGTACACTGCACCGAAAGGCTATGATATCGGCATCGTCAACCTGCTCGATGATTACGAATTCATTCACAAAATGTGGCCGTTCGCTGGACTTACGCCTGCTTCTGTTACACAGTAAGTATCTCGTTGATTCCTCCTAATGACTGATATCTGTCAGACAGCGTCTCGAGCACCTTCCTTCTGTCTGCGTCAGAGATTCCGATGGCCAACTTGCCTCTTGGGAACTAACCCATTCACTGGGAGCGGTGAGTTGTTGGGTTTATGTAGGCAAAATATGAGTATCGACGACGCCAATCGTTTGAATCAATCCTGCAGGTGACTCATCTCTTCACGGTGGAAAAGCATCGCGGCAAGGGATTGGGAGTGCTAGCTGAAAATCTTCAAGCGCAGATTCTCGTTAGGTAAGGCATAATCTTCTTTTTTTCGTCTTTTCCTTCCGCATACGAGGGAGTGGGCGAAATGAAGAGGCTGATTTTTTTGACAACATTAATCCTTATTCCCAAGAAGTCGGTAACCCAAAATATCAGGGAAGGTCTTCACGTGTACAAGTACGTCGTCGATTCGAACATCGACGTCGTCAGAGGGACGGAGAAGCATCCCTTCTGGAGTCGATGGAAGACCAACGACGAGAAGGGAGAAGAGAAGGAGATGATGTGGTCGTTCAACTCGTTCAAGTACACGGGAAATTGAATGTTTTTATGTACAATAAATGTGTTTATGAAGCGACCACGACCCGTGTCTAATCGATAACTGAGAGATACGGTAGTAGATCAAGCCAGTTCGAGTGGGCAGACCAGACACGTCTTCATCGGACCACACGTGTCGACCATGTACCTGAATGTACCGTAGTCAGGGATACCGTATCCGACGAGGACTCACTTATTGATCGCCGTGTTCCTGTCCGCCTCATTGTTTTCGCGGAGCACCTTCTGCGCTGCGGGGAGGTTGCTCGACTGCAATTGTCGGCGTGTTCCTTTGATGTCTAGTAATTCGATGATCACCTTGATGTTTGCAATCAGTTGTTCCACTGCCGTTTTCACTCGTCCATCCGATTCGCTGCCCACTCGACCCTCAACCTGAGCCACGCAGCCCTCTGAATAGGTTCTAATCTTAGATGTCGTCATCGTTGAGAAAAAGAAGAAGACCGCTTTTCCACTCACCAATCTCCGGGGTCATCTTCATCGTGTAGACTGCTGCTACAAAAGCAGAAGCGAAGAGAAGCGTGAATGAATGCATCGTCTCGAGGGGTTGACCTACCCCTTCCACCCCGGCTTTTATAACCTTGTATTAATCGTTCTCCGCCATAGTAATCTGCACGTTGCCAAAACATGCGGGGATTATGGGTCAAAGCTTATCCGCCCGCACTTTTATTATGACTGCGCGAATGTTATTGCGCAAAACATTGGCTCCAGATTGGAACTTGCTTGTCTAGTGAGGCAATTCTGCATCTGCAGTCAGCGAAGTTAGTGAGGACGGCGCCGGAAAGTTGCAACTATCTAAAAACCCCGCATTGAATGCGATTGGAAGCCTAGTGTTCCTAGCCCGTGATCGAACGACAGGCGAGATGATTCAGTAATCAATCCAATGCTATAGATCAAATGAACTTGAAACCCTGAGTTGCTCTGAAGAACACTCATTACAAAAATTAATACGTGTATTCCTACGCATCTTCCACAGTCATAATCCAGTCACGTTGGAGTGCAGTCGACTAACGGCATGGGAATCCGCATGGAACATGGCCCATCCCAAGGACATCCGAAGATTATCCGTGCAAATTCCATGCGCTTACTGCGATATTTTCGAAATGCAAGTGCAATCTCACGTGTGTATTTTGGCTGTCTGCCATCTTTCGAGATATAAATAGGGCAAGATGGAGGCGACATCAGCCCCGTCCCTGAAGATGAACGCCCTCCTGCAGTTGATCATCGTCCTTGTTGCACTAGCCGCATGCAGCAATGCGGTCAAGCTATCGCCAGAGATGGGTAAGACAGCTCTAATTTGTGGTTCAAAAAGCATTGAAAATACGATGATTTGAAGAAAAATGCGCTGAGCAACTGCTCCGAGCCCTTCCGAAAGAGACGAACGCCGTCTACAAGAACGCCATTACGAAAATCATGAAGGATGTCCAGGTATCAATGAGGAAAAGATGATGCCGAGATAATCGCTACTATTTTCCAGAACGGAGCCCTGGCCGAGGCGCAAAAGACGGTCCGAGACATTCCGGAACCCGATCGATCTGCTGCTATTGCTAAGGTACAATGGCATTATCGATCAGTGACCCAGAGCTCATTTTCAGTACTTGGTGGCCGATTGCATTCCCATGAAGAGCTGTCTCGACTGTCCCATCGAACTGTGATCTACCCATTGATCTACTCACCTATCGATTATTATTTTTGACTTGAGAAGCGACCATGACCACGTGTATAAAAAATTCATTTTCATGCAAGAGAAGAGACCATGACCACAACTAATGAGAGGATAATGAGAAGACGGTTACGATAAGACAGCATTATGCTATCTCGAGTGGGCACAGGAAGCAGTTCTTGAGCTGAGAACACGTCGCTCCCATGTACCTGAATACCGTAACTGATGGATACGGTATGAAGTAGAAGCTCACTTGCTGAGTACAGTAGCCTTCTCGGCGTCCGTCGCCTCCTTGACAACCTTCTGAATCGCGTGCACATCGCCAGCCTGTAATGCACGCAAATTGATTCTGAGTCTTCCAGCTACTAAATTAAGGGCGCTTTTCCTTGTCCACCCACCTTCGTGCTCGCAATGATGGACTCTATGGCAGTCTTGATGCGAGGTTCCGACTCGCCCCCGAGAATGCCTGTCACCTGAGCCATGCAGCCATCTGAAAGGGCAATCAATTGAACCCCTTTTAGTTCCAGTTGGACATCTGAATATCACTAAGCGATCGTACAGTACCGATATCGGTGAGGAATTTGACCGCTTGGACATCGGAGGATAGAGCAGCGACGAAGAGTAGGAAGAGGAGATGCATGGTGAGGAGTGATGCTCTCTTCTTCGATATCCCTTTATAGGGGAACCTCCAGGCCATCCGTTGACGTGATCAGTGCAATGTGGCAACAACGTGCTCGGATCTGATCCAGATGATGATTGAACCCCACGCACTTCTGTTGTCGATCTAACTGTTTTTGAAGGATCCTCGGGATTCTGCAAACTCTATGACTGTTTTTTTGTTTGTTTCTGCAATAGTAAATTAGTGCTCTAGCTTCGTTTTTGAAAATAATAATTATATACAAAAAACACTAAATTTAAATGTAATCCTGTTCGGTTACGTGTGATCGGCAAAGTGCATTCTCTATATTCTATGCACAGAACCAGGATGAACTTTCTCAGTCCCACATGGCGAACTATCAACACATGCGCATCAGTGATTAATCCATCATCCCAGCATGCCTCACAATCACAATATTTTTGAAAGAGAAAGTACACGGTGCCAAATGTTTGCAGAGTTCAGTGTATAAAAGCACCAGAAAAGGTATCGCAGCAGACTCGAAGATGACCTACCGAATTGTGCAACTCGCCGTCCTTCTCGCAGCGTTTGCTGCTTGCTGCGACGGCATCAAGATAACGCCCGAGTTAGGTGAGCTATTCTTTTTCAGATAAAACTTTTCAAGTAGGATGCTCACAAGCAAGAATCCATCTCTTCATTCTGCGTGCTCTCTCACATGCAAGCCTAATGTGTTTGCAGAGAAATGCGCAGAGCAGATGCTTCACATGCTCGCAGCAGAGACAAATCCAGTGATCAAGGAGGGAATTATCAAGATTGTCAAGCACGCAAAGGTATTTAGGAGCTGGATTTGGATTTCATTCAATCCACGCAAATAATACTAAGAATTGAGGACGGAGAGCTCGCTGCAGCGCAGAAAGTGCTACTGGCTGTCCCCGAAGCAGATCGAAACGCGGCAGTCAAGAAGGTTTCATAGAGATTCCTAATCTAGCCTGATATCGATCGATTACAGTACCTGGTCGGCGAGTGCATTCCAATGGGCGCCTGTCTCGAGTGCCCCGTCGAACTGTGACCTACCCAATGATCTACTCACCTATTATTGATTGAGGAGACCATGACCACGTGTATAAAATATTGTTTTTCATGCAAGAGAAGAGACCATGACCACGGCTAATCGATAATTAGAAGACAGATACGATAGGGTTCATCGTTTGGCTATCTCAAGCGGGCACAGGAAGCAGTTCTTGAGCTGAGAACACGTAGCGCCCATGTACCTGAAAACCGTAACTGTAGAGTACGGTAGCATTTGGAAACGTACTTGTTGAGAACGGTAGACTTCTCGGCGTCAGTCGCATCTTTGACGACCTTCTGAATCGCGTGCACGTCACCTGTCTGAAATTGATGAGGATTTTTCGTTTCGATTTAAGTTATAATATTACCTTTGCACTCGCTATGACTGTCTCAACTGCCGTCTTCACTCGTGCATCCGACTCGCCTCCGAGAATGTCGGCCACTTGAGAGAGGCAGCTATCTGAATTCTCTATTCTTCACTGCTTCAATAACCCAAAATAAATGTTTCTCATACACATTTGATAGGATGCAAGCTTTCAGAAATAAACAACTCGCCAATATCCATGTTGAACTTGACCGAGAGAGCAGTAGTGCACGAAAGTGCAGCGACGATGAGTGTGAAGAGGAGATGCATGGTGCAGAGTTGACTGCTACTCGACCGCTGCATATTTTTATAGGCGAACCAGCCAATCCGACGACGTGACACGTGCAAAATGTGGCAAAAACGTGCGCGGATCGCGATCCAGATGATGATTGAACATTTCGGACTCATGATGTCTGCTGGATTGTTTTGCGGTGTTCTTGAGACTCGGCGAATTCTGAAGAACCCAACATTCTTCCGATGTTCGTAGCTGGACTCTTATGAACAGTGATGCTCAAAAATGATCTGATATTGACAGACTCCAAAAAGCTCAAACGAGCATCTCGGGACTTTTCGTCTACGTGCAATCAGCAATGATCATTTTCAAAGTGCAATACACGATAGACACAGACATGGATTTTCTCAAAATCCCTCGTGGGGTGGCTGAGCATGCGCACGAATGAGGCATCAATGATTAATCCATCCTCCCAGCATGCCTCACAATTGCAATATTTTTGAAAGGAAAAGTACATTGTGCAATATTTTTGCAGAACGCACCCTATAAAAGCAGTTGGAGAACCATGTCTGAAGAATCGAAGATGTCCTACAAAATGCTGCAGCTGGCTGTCCTTCTCGCAGTGTTTGCTGCGTGCTGGGCCGGCATCAAGATAACGCCCGAACTTGGTGAGTACTCTTCTAGAACCTGATCTAGAATCTAGAAGTTCAACACTTGCCTAAACTCTGATTTTCAGAGAAGTGCGCAACACAGATGCTGCACATGTTGGCTGCAGAGACGAATCCCGTTTACAAGGAGGCAATCGTTAAGATGATCAAGCACGCTAAGGTAGATAGACAGTTGTTCTGAGAATACCGGTAGAAAATGGATAGAGGTTATTAAAAAAGTGGAATTCAGGATGGAGAAATCGCAGCTGGCCAAAAAGTCCTTCTAGCCGTGCCTGAAGCTGATCGAAATGCTGCCATACAGAAGGTAGTTCACAATCAATTCGACCGTAATCAATCGATTGCAGTATCTGGTCGGAGATTGCATCCCGATGGGAATTTGCCTGGAATGCCCAGTTGAACTGTGATCTATCATTATTCATCTATCATTATGTCACAATATTGATCGAGAAGAGAAGAGGCGCTGACCACGCGTTTAATTATTGATAAAGTTATGTCTGTCTGTTTGTGGGTTCGTCCGTTTGTTTGTTCGCCCGTATTTTTTGTTTTCACCAGAACTCGTCTAATGGTAGACGTGTCCTGCGTCATTCGACACTGAATTAAAAAAACCCCTGCGGCCGTACTTTTTGAATAGCATCGAAAATATGAAAGGTAAGCTCTTTCAATTTATTATACAGTAAAACAACCCAGACCACGTAAAATCGAAAATTTAACAATATTACAGCAAGTATGCAAATTAAGCCATCTCGAGTGGACACACCATGCACGTCTTCATCGATCCACACGCGTCGACCATGTATCTGAACAGAACAATTACCGTACTCTTTGACTACCGTAATCGAGCTCACTTATTGATTGACTCCTTTCTGTTGCCTTCATCTGTCTCTCTCAGCGTTTTCTGCACTGTTGCAAAATCGCCGGACTGAAAGGAATGTGGTTCGAGTTTCAATTGATCAGCTGCACCTACCCTCACACTAGCGACCAACGCTTCCACAGTGCTCTTCAGTTTTCCGTCAGATTCGCCCCCGACTCGTCCCTCTATTTGGGAGGCGCATGTGACTGCAAAAAGCGAGAAATAGTAAACTCAGATGTTAGGAGAAGATGATTTCTTCATCACTCACGAATATCAGGCGTCACTTTGGCAGTTTGCACTCCATAGAGAAGAGCAGCAGCAATGAGCAGTGAGAGATGCATGGCGGCGTTGGTCTTCCATCCATTCCGATCACCCTTTTATCTCCGTTCGCGAGCCATAATCGAGATGTAATCCGGAGACAACATTTTTTTAAGTGTGCACCGACAAACACAGATTCGACCAGGAAGAAGATCGGAGGATTATTCTCGAATGAATTGGCTGGAGTGAACAAAGATCAAAACACCATGATCATGTCGAGAGAAGGCAAGAAGAATTATAAACTCTTCCTAATTTTTCATGAAATTTTTCTTGCGCTTTTCTATGGAGAGATGGCTCTCCTCCCGCTATCGTTCGCTCTATCTCTATCTATTTGGTTTAGGCAACACGCCGACAATCGGCATTGGCTGCATCAAGAAAGTTTTCTTCGTCTCATGTAATCTAAAATCAAGAAAAGAAAAAAAAAACTTCTTCGTGAGTTGTTTCTAGACCACTCGGCTAGACAATCTAGATGGATACTTCAAGACGCACTAGATAGTGGTTGAAAAGAAAATAGGAAGTCAACGATCGCCATTATTCCGATGCCTTTTTGATCTCCCTAATTGCCATTTTTGTCTCTTTGACTATTGTTTCAAACATCGCATTTCTGTTATGGCTCCATTCGTGGATTTATTTTCAGTCTATTTTGACCATCTGCCATGTCACGCGTCCCGTATAAAAGCGGATAGGCGGAAATGAAAGAGATCGAAGATGAGCTCTCCCCTAACACTCGTCGTTCTCGTTGCTGCACTCGCTGCATGCAGTAACGCCGCCGTTAAGTTGTCGCCAGAGATGGGTGAGCTGTCGAGTCATTTGAATTACTTGGTTCAACGATTGTTTGCAGAAAAATGCGCGGAACAATTGCTGCGAATGCTTCCGCACGAGTCGAATGCAGCGTTCAAGGATGCGATTACGAAGATTATGAAACATATTCAGGTATGGGGGAATTGTGACTCATTGATGCATTCGGTAATGCAATTTCTTCGTTCTTTCCCACGTTGATCTTTCCAGAACGGCCATTTGGACGAAGCGCAGAAGGTTGTACGAGCCTTCTCCGATGCAGATAGAGACGCAGCGATCAGCAAGGTAATCTTTTGAACTGGTTGGATTCTCATTCAAAATACTGAATTCTCGATACTTTTCAGTACATGGTGGGCGAGTGCATTCCGATGAAGAGCTGCCTCGATTGCCCCGTCGAATTGTGATCTACCCCTCTTTTATTGATTATTGATTGAGAAAACAGCCACGTGTAGGATTATTGATAAATTATTGATCTGTTTCCTTCTCTAATTGTACTCAGATGAACTCGTCTTTTCTGAGAAGGAAATTCTGATTGTCTTCCTTGTTCTCATTGTGCACTTTAGATTGAAGCGTGCCTCAGCGCAAGCAACCAAAAAGTTCGCTTTCATAACGAGCTGTCTGTTCATCTCATGAAAGCTGGGAGCCGTTAAATCGAGAAGATTGTCTAAACGAAAAATGTAGTCATGTTCCTGATATATCCAAGAACACAATCTGGGCTTTGAATTCAGTGAACGCCGTTTCTGACTTCTCTGCACTAGCACGGTTCAAACTTTATTGGTCTTTTATATCAAATATCAAGAAGATTTAGATGATGGTGACTGATGTTATGCATGCGATGAGATACCAGACTGTGAAACATTACCGATTGGCTCCACCGAGTTCTGGCCCATTCCAGTGACTTTGAACGGTAATCGGAACAACCGAATCACCGCAATGCGGAATTTCACAATGAAATAGAGCACGAAAAATGCATCGACTGAAGGAAAGATTGCTGTAGTGAGGAAGAGAACGTTGCCGAAGGCTCCGAATGAGATTCCTGATGCAGCGTATTTACTGTGCCGCTTTAGTGAACTTACCAGTCAGACCACCAAACATGAGAATCACAGATAGAGGAGCGTATGAGAACATGCATGGGACTGCTGTCTGCAGTGTCGATTTGTTAGTTTGATAATTGATATTCCAATCATACCGACAATGTTCTAACCTGGATCAGTAAAGCGCGAAACAGCTGACGGTGCATTTGTTTCATGAATGGAGTCAGCATGCTTTCCGCTGATCTGTGAAAACATTAGTCTTCATTTGCGCAATTGTGGATTACGTTGATACGATCTCAATCGTGGACTCTCTGACTCAATAATGTTCTCACCTTATCGCAACGGTCGTCTGGTAGATGCAGAATACGATCACTCCTGCTGTCCCAGAGAAGAGACAGAGACAAATGCCGATTGAGATGCCCGATTCAGCACTCCAGTGCATTTCGTGTGTCAATTGGTCCGGTCTCTGAAGAGAAACCTTGCTTCCCAAATCGTGAACAGAAATTCTGACTCTCATTGCGAGCACGGTGAAACCAGTGCGATTATCAGTCAGATCGATGCCGTACAATTCCAACACTTCGGCCGGCACTAGACCTCTGAGAAGATCACACATTGCCACGCTGATTCATTACTGTGTTTGCTGTTGTATTGTAGAAAGCAATGAGCATGTTATTCGCCGTTTCTTCATTATCTCTTACTCGATGAGTACCTCGTCTCAGGACTGGGCGTCATTCCCACTCCAACGACGACGACGAATCCGGCGATGTAGATGACGTACACAATTATGCCTACCGTAATCCAGTGCACCTTTCGCCAAGAATCGGTGCGCGAGTCACCAATGCCGCTAAAAATATTCGAATAGAGATAACAACTTAATGAGTCCAGCGCAGATCACATGTCAAAGATAGATAATGAGATTTCGAGAAATGATCAAAAATGGAAAACAATCGATCCAAATTGAACGGGTATTTCATGCTGAACTCACTTGGTTACGATCTTGTAGCGATAGACGAAATGGTAGGCGAGAATGAGAAATGTTTGGTAGTAAGTAGCGATGAATGTTAGACAGAAGACTGTGTCGAATGGAACTGAATTGAGTTACATTCAAAATAATTTTTCATCAAGACCTCACCTCCAAACATGATGATTCCGGCATTTCTCAAGAAGAAGTAGAATCCAGTGGATGTCATGTGTACGTACTGAATTAGGTAGCTTCGTTTAGCTAATTTCAAGAATGAACAGAATAACCGGTTGAAGAGTGACATGCCCAATAGTCGTAGAGATATCACAAAGTGCGAAGAAAGTAAGAAGATAACGGTAGGCACCTGCGCATTTAGCTCAAAAACGAAATGATAACTTCTTACCGAGATGCTCTGCTGATGTTGTATAGATAATGAAAATGAGGAGGGAGTTAGAGAAGAATGAAATCGATGTGGTTGATCCCACAAAGATTGCATGAAAAGGATCTTTGAAGGTCCAGGAGTAGAGGGAAACGTCCATTGACTTCAAGATTCTGAAGGTGAATACAGTAGTCGAGTCGGGTTGTCGAAGTGTCGCTCAAGATTCTAACGAGCAGAACCAGCGGAGGGTGAAGTAATCGTGTCGCGAACGAACGGTTTCCGGAGCTTAGTCAGCAGAAAAGAGAATTTGTAGCAAAGCGTGGTTTGATCTGATGAGAGATCAAAAAGGAAGATCGCATAAGGCGACAGATACACACAGCCGCAAATGGGAGACATTATCAGTACGATTGGAGATGCCGCAAGATACGAATATAGAAGGCGACTGCAACAAACAACTAACAAATAAGCAGCAGCATAGAAGGAGAGTAACCGAAATGGCTATAATTAGTGAAGACGTCAGTGAAAGACTGTATCTCATTAGAATGGTACGAAAACTCCGAAAATATGCGTAGTACAATGAGCAGTCAACATGTCTCTCACTGGTAGGAATGATGACGAAAGAATCTAATGATATTCGAAGAGAAGGTAAAAACCATATTTCAATTTAGGAAATTTTCTGATAGCACAGTATTTGGACCCCTCTGTTCTTTCCAGATAATGGTGAACGAAGGGATTAAAATTTCCGCGAGACCGTAGTCGAACTGCAAAACAGTATCGAAATTTGATATGTCTCTGAAACAAGTCACGATTTTCCCGTTCGAAATGAGAATTGCGAAAATAACGGAGTGAGAGTTGCAAGGTTTTCAAATTTCGAATTTGCAGTTCGATTATGCAAAGTGCTCCCCTTTTCTGTCGTGGTAGAATGCTGTGATAGTTAAAGATGACAAAACTCATAGTTCATAACCATCTAATATGAGTCTTAAATATCATGACTCAGTCCTGTTTGTATCAAAAAGTTGAACAAACAATCCCGATATTGAATTCCGGTCTGTCTAGACTATTCGGGTGCATGATACACTATCGGGAAAGGGAGATTTAGGCTCAACCAGCCTACCCACTGAAAACAGCGAGCCACAGCATTCGCTCTCACACTCAGCTACTTTACTAATATTGATAAATGAAGAGACCCGTATTGCAAACTCCACAACAGCATCTATAATTACATAGCCGCGCTATTGCTCATATACGGCGAGCATCTCCATATTGTTCACTCTCATGTAAATGTCAAAGCATCGATAATTGTGCACTTCTCCGAATGAGTAGATGTGTTTCACTTATTCTTGACATGGAACAAACGTTGAGTATAGAATTGGTGGTGGCTGGCGGAAAGAAATTGTAAAAAAACAAAAGTACCAGAATACCTCGCCATTGTCTTTTTTGTCAAGATAAATTCGCTCTGATCTACTAAGTAGTGGTCATCGAAAACATTCTGATATATTTCCTATATGTGTTACTCGTCTGCTGGTTACTCCATTTGCTCACAGACCTGAGCAACGAGGGCACGCTCCGCCCCTTTGGGCGGGAAAACGAAAAGACGCCGTTTCCGAGAGTTTCACTTCAGATATTATTGCCAAGGGTCGAGATTGGGCTGAATAAGCAACAACAGAACACAGTAGACCTCAAAATGAATTCCCCCATCGATTCTACTGCAAGTTAGGACATGAATCCAGTCTCAGCGAGTTGAGGCAATCAA
>LS570453.1:536319-585131 GCA_900490775.1 Pristionchus maxplancki
TACTCGATACCCAAATCTGAAGTTTGAAAATCGCGATTTCAAAGATCAAAGATCAATATTTTGGGTCCAAACTATATTCAAAAGTTGTACTACCCCTAGGGGTCATGCCCCCCAAGTATGAGCCCTAGGCGACGTTTTTGCAAATTTTTGTACACTCTCATGCCCATTTCACTGCAGTCTTACAGAGAACGCGTTTTAATTACGAGTTCTTGTATCTATCGTCTCCCTTGCCGGCTCAACGGACGATCCCTTTCCTGCATTTCCACAGGGCAATCGGAACAGTCGAATGACGGCGATGCGGAATTTGACGATGAAGTACAGCACGAAGAAGGCGTCGACGGAGGGGAAAATGGCCGTCGTGAGAATGAGAACATTGCCGAAGCCGCCGAGGGAGATTCCTTGCAATGAAGAGGCTGTTTTGAATGAAGTCAAGTCGTCCTACCAGTTACTGCGCCGAATAGGAGAATCACAGAGAGGGGAGCGTACGAGAAGAGGCACGGAACTGCCGTCTGAGATGAATTTTGTTATTGTTGTTGTTATTGCTTGTTTCCTCTCGAACCTGAATCAGAAGCGCCCGGAATAGTTGCCGATGCATTTTGCGTGTGGTCGGAGTGATCTGCGTATCGGCTGATCTGGAAAATACGCAATTTCGCAATGTCCTTTTACCTGCGCGCAGAAATTAATTGAGCTTGACGATATTTCACACGCGTTCAAACAGCTCACTTGATGGCAGCATTGGTCTGGTAGATACAGTAAATGATAACGAGGGCAGTCGTTCCGAAGAGACCGACGCAGAGGGCGAGAGAGATCAGCGACTCCGAACTCCAGTACAACTCATTCGTTGTGGTGTTCAGTCTCTGAATACAGAGGCCACGAATGCGAAACGCAGGAAATTTGACTCACCCGCACAGCCAACACTGTGAATCCTCTACTCGGATCTCTGAGGTCGAGACCGTACGCATCCAACATCTCCGGTGGTACGGCGCTTCTGTAAATAGTACCTTAAAAATCTTTGAAAAAGTCTTGATGAGATCCAACCTCGTGAGCTCGCTGGGTGTCATTCCGATCGCCACTGTCATCACATAGGCCGAGATGTAGAGGACGTAGACGACAACTCCTACGATGATCCAGAAGGACTTCGACCAGTAGTCAGTGCACGACGCACCGATCCCTCTGAATATCTCTTTCCATTATGCTGATTTCTCGCCCATTGACTAGAGGAAGTGATGACGATTCGTACACCTATAATTATCCCGCGCTATACCTCATGAAAGCGCACATTCCTCCTACTATTGTTCATCTCAATGCAAATGTCAACGCACCTAGTAACCGTCTTGTAGCGATAGACGAAGTGGTAGGCGAGTACGAGGAATGTTTGATAGAAAGTTGCGATGAACATGAGGCAGAAGATTGTGTCGACCGGAACTGAAACTTCCTCAATTATGCAAATTTCGAAAAGCAATTCAAATGGAAAATGAGACGCTCACCTCCCCTGATCACATTTCCTCCGTATCGCGGGAAGAAATAGAATCCCGACGAGGTCATGTGCAGGTACTGCAGTAATTTTCGTGTTATGGAAAGTACAAAAATCGTCCTACTGGCTGGAGCGCCGCATGCCCAACGGTCGTTGCGATGTCGCAGACTGCGAAGAATGCGAGGAGATAGCGATAAGAACCTGAACGGTTTCGATGGCTTGGCCAGTTGCCCCATTTCGAAATGAGCATGAAGAATTGAAAAAAAGAGAAGAATTGACGAACCGATTTGATCCGCTGCCGTTGTGTAGATGGTGAATAGAAGGAGACAATTGGAGAATAGCGAGACGGTTGTAGTGGACCCGATGAAGATCGAATGGAGGGGGTCGGTGTAGGCCCATGCGTAGAGGGAGTTCGACATCAACGAGGACGTAGACTAGACTGAATAACGGATTGAATTAATATGAGTCTCGAGTATGAGTAAGCGGTAAAGGGGGCGGAGCTAGCGATACTTGGTGTGGATCGCCGAAAAATAAGGATTCGTACGTCATGGGCAAACTACGGTACGATAATGAGGAAACAACACCAATCGGTCAAGGAACTGATCTTCGTCGAGAAAATTCTGGTACGAAAAGATTAGAAATCGTGCACAAATCCAAACCATCAAGTCCCACGCCTTCACAGATCAGACTTCAGAAAATTCATAGAACATAATGAACCAGCGTGAGAAGACGGTCTGTAAAAGGTAAGATCACAGTAAATGAGTTTGGTACTCGTGCGGAAATTCTTTTTGAAATGCTGAATGTGCCTATCGGAAGTCATTTGGGAACTACTACTTAGCAGAAGTGTGTACGTGCCCAATAGTGATGTGTGGATATCGTATCATATATCTACAGTATCATTTTGTGTGCAGATAGTCTGAATTACGCCGTGATCGATTATTATTATTATCTCTTCTGCAATTCTCGACAAAAATGAAACTGTGTAATAAATCCTAATTAGTGCCTTTCTGTTCCACCGAGGATCCCATAGTTTCAGTCTTGAAGGGCAATCGGAACAATCGAATCACAGCGATGCGGAATTTGACGATGAAATACAGAACGAAGAATGCATCCACAGACGGGAAAATCGCAGTAATCAGAAACAGCACGTTCCCGAAGGCTCCGAGAGAGATGCCGGTTACTCCACCGAATAGCAGGATCACTGAGAGAGGAGCGTACGAGAAGAGGCAAGGCACTGCGGTCTGAGCAGCTCTTGTTATTTGATTCTACGGTTCATCCCAACCTGGATCAGCAGAGCATTGAACAAGTGCCGATGCATTCGACGAGTCTTCGGGGTTAGCAGTGTGTCGGAGGATCTGTTCACGAGAGCACTTACTCATCACAGACCAATGTCCTCACTTGATCGCGACTGTAGTCTGGTAAATGCAGAATACGATCACTCCGGCAGTTCCCGCGAAAAGACAAAGACAGATTATAATGGAGATTGTAGACTCGGCACTCCAGTACATCATTCCAGTCGCTGGATCTATTCTCTGCAACGAAATATTCGAGCTTCCCATAGAGATTCTTTCAGTCCAGCTTCGAAAAAGCTCTCAGCGTGGGCGAATCAGATAACGTTCACTACTCACTCTCATGGCGAGTACAGTGAAGCCGGTGCGCGGGTCCGTGAGATCGTTCCCGTACAATTCCAGCACTTCCGGTGGAACTAAGCGTCTGGGAGTCCAGTTTTTTAGAGGTAGAGGAAAAATTTCGACCTCGTTTGCTCGCTGGGCGTCATTCCGATGGCGACGGTGACGACGAATCCGGCGATGTAGGCGAAGTAGACGCCGACGCCGACGAGAATCCAGAACGACTTCGACCAGAAGTCAGTCAACGACCGTCCGAGTCCGCTGAATTTCGATAAGTACAGACAAAATTCGACAAGTTCTAACCTCGTCACGGTCTTGTATCGGTAGACAAAGTGATAGGCGAGCACGAGAAAGGTTTGGTAGTAAGTGGCGATGAAAATCAGGCAGAAAAATGTGTCGCACGGCACTGAAAGATAATGACTTTAGTTGGAAGACGCTGTTGATCTTACCCCCTAGAACCGTAATGCCAGCTCTCCTAGGGAAGAAGTAGAATCCGGACGAGGTCATGTGGACGTACTGAAAAGTTAAGATATTTTGTATGCCGTGTTTAGAATAATCATACCGGCTGCAGTGCCGCATGCCCAACAGTGGTTGTAATGTCACAAACAGCGAAGAATGCGAGCAGATAACGGTAGGAACCTGCGAAAATGTACGTGCCGATAGAAATTTATTCTGATTCTTTACCAATATGCTCCGCAGCCGTGGTGTAGATGATAAATAGGAGAAGCGAATTGGAAAATAGAGATACGGTAGTGGTAACACCGATGAAGATCGAGTGGAACGGATCGGCATAGGCCCACGAGTAGAGAGGACTTGCCATCTCTTGATGGAGACTGAAAAGAGAGAAGTATTGGATGGACTCGCAACAATGATGATCTTCAATGATAAAGGGGCGGAGTCGAGATTTTTGTTGAAAAAAATCGGGAATGGAAGAGACTAGAAACTATGAAGTGAAGAGAAGACGGAAGTGGCATGAGACGTAGATAGCTGGCTGGTCATTAATTGGGCATCTCAAGTGGAGAACAAAAAAGAGTGATGTTTCACAACCAATGAAACATCCCTCGCATCAATGTCTTGAATTTGTTCCCAATATTTCAACATCTCTACTCTTTTAATGATTTTTGAAATTCATAGTGCAGACTCCCACCAACGAGGTCGTATCTAGACCATGTGAAGGAGAGGTACAGCCAAGTAAGCTATATTGCATTAGCCCAAGTAGATCGTTCGCTGGTGAAATGTAAAAAAAGGTTAATTATTCATATTTTTTATATATAGGTATTTTAAAGGTTTTTGGGAAATTGCAAATTTAGACGGAACGCTGGTTTCTTTTATTTTTCCAGACGGATGCTAATCCAAATTGACATTTCGTCTTCATTTCCCCCTTCACGGCTCATCTTACCTTCGTGGTTCTCCGAATCTCTGGATGATCCGACTAACGAGAATTCACTGACGTCTGCAGAGAGGATCGTGCCTTGCCGTAGCTCATTAGGCTGCCTGGATCAACAGTGAACATCATCCCACTAATGGGATCTCGTTAGGATTACTGTATCTGCTTCACGACGAGACTGATGTTTCTGTTTGCCTGTTTAGGGGTCGGACAACAACCTTGTTGACAACAAAACATTCTGCTTACGTTAGCAGGGGATGATTCATGTTGCCCATCCTTGAATACCGATGTGTGTGTTGTAGAGACATGACTAAGCTACCGGCGATGTGTGATTCACGAGACTACATGATAAATCAACCTTTTGCCTCGATTTAGTGCACTCATGATGTTATTTCATCCCGTCTACACACGTTTAAGAGCACAAACTGATGTCATTCACGATTAGATCGGGGAGTCCGGACAATAGAGCTGTTTGAAGGAAGGGATCGAAAATCACGATCTCGACCATCTTTCTTTCATTTGCATTCGTAGGTTTTGAAAGAAAAGATTTATCAGTGCGATGCTTGATAGGAGAAGAAGCTAGAGGAAAGAAACGAATGTGGCCTTGGAGTGTGCAACAATTTCCTTCACGACCGGCCGTCGTCTGAAAAAGTCCCGAATTCTAGTTGCCTGTGGTGCTCTGGGTTGGGAAAAAGAGAAGAGTCCCTCCATTATGCTCAAGAAAAATGTGCATTTGCAATAAGAAAGACGCAGACATTATTTTCCTTTCTGTATTGCGAAATGGATCATGCGTTCGAGGTGAGTGACACGACTCGCTCAGTGGAAACAGCGGTGACTTTGGTAGCGATGGATCGCGAGTCCGTCGGTCGCTCAACTGAGGATCCAGTGTGAACAGTGAAGGGAAGATGGAAGAGACGAATGACGGCGATTCGGAATCGAGTGATGAAGAAGAGAACGAAGAATGCGTCGATTGAGGGGAAGATCGAAGTGGTCGAGAAGAGAACGTTGCCGAATGCGCCCAGGGAGATGCCTGGAAGTGACATATTGAATTAATGAATGTCTATGTTCAGCCGTCTGAAACACTCCAGCCCCTTCGTTGTGCAATTGGCATGACTTGTTCGAATTCGGGGAATAATCTCATTTAAAACCAACCAGTGATTGCTGGGAAAACGAGGACGGTAGCCAGTGGCGCGTATGAAAAGAGCACGGGAATCGCCGTCTGAACAACAATATTTACGTTAGTCGTGGGAGGATTATCTTTTGATATTGAAGACGTCATCGACATTCTCACACGTCCGCAATCTAATCCCGACTTCGACTAAGATGGCGTCAATCTACAGAGATCCGTGGCGGGGCACGAATAAGGCCCATAGATTCACGATTCGAACCTGAATGAGCAGCGCCTTGAACAGGTCCATCTGCATCTTTCTCGTTTTGACGGTCAGGTGGTTGTCGGAGGATCTATAATTTAATAATTAGTCAAGATTTGGCTGCTCTGACCTACCGTATGATGCCGTTCGTCTTCCAGATGCAGTACATGATCACAGTGGCCGTGCCACCGAACATGCCCAAGAGAAGAACGAGGCCGACCACGGAGGGAGCGTGCCAAAGCATGGCTCCGGTTGCTGGGTCCGGTCTCTGCAATTTCTCGTTTTGGGGATTACCGTAATAGGCGGAAACTGGAATATAAAATCTCACCCTCACAGCAATCACAGTGAATCCCCTGGTCGGGTCGCGCAGATCGATGCCGTAGATGTCGCGGATCTCCTGGGGCACGAGTGCGCTAAATAGGTTTGTTGGGTCAGATTTATGATCCAGAAGCACTTACCGCGTCTCGTTGGCGGGCGTGAACGCTATTGCGCAGGTGCCAACGAATCCGGCGATGTACATCACGTAGATGACGACGGCGAGAGACGTCCACTGTGTCCGACTCCAGTAGTCCGTGAACGAGCGCGTGATGCCACTGAATAAATTTTATTTCGGCATCAATTTCGATGTCGCACTGACCTCGTGACGGTCTTGTATCTGTACACGTAATGGTAGGCGAGAACGAGGAACGTCTGGTAGTACGTAGCGATGAAGATGAGCGCGAAGACGGTGTCGTACGAACCTGAAATCGCTCCTGAATTGAGCCCAAAAAGCGGACAACTTACGTCCTCCGATGATCATCTGTCCATGTCTCGGGAAGAAGTAGAAACCACTCGTCGTCATGTGCATGTACTGCAATTTGATGGATTTTTAGAGACATTCGATTGGAAAACTCCGTTTTCGCAACGAACCGGTTGAAAGGCCGCGTGCCCGGCGCTCGTCATGATGTCGCAGACGGCGAAGACTGCCAGCAGCCATCTGTAGGGCCCGATGCTCGCCGACGTCGTCGTGACGATGATGTAGAGCAGAAGGCAGTTCGACGCCACGGACAGCGTCGTCGTCGAGGCGAGGAAGGCCGAATGGAAGGCGTCTTCGTAGAACCACGAGTAGATGGGGGACGTCATTCCTTCTGCAATTAGGATGGGAAGGAATGGACGAAATTATGCGGAGCTCGCGCGCGAAAGGAGACGTGACAATTGCGACAGGCCGAGAGGATTCGGAGCGGGGGAGTGCACACAATAAGCAAGAAGTGTCAGAAACACGCAGCCCCAGTAGTCAGACACAGCGCGTGAGGATAATACTCCGAGTGCGTCTCGGCTAATAGAGATTGCCGCGTTGTGGGCATCCTCATTGAGAAAGACGGGGAACAGGAGGAGTGTCTCTGCTTTAATCGCTCTCACAACATCGACGGAAGTCGGGAAGACCATGTAATATAGTAGTTGTTTCTCTCTAGTACGTCAAACAGTTGCTGGTGACGACGAGTCATGTTTTGAGACGACGCATGCCTACTAATAATGCGCGAGAGGCGGAAGTAACCAGTGATTATCAGGTGACAACGGTAATAATCTCATTATCTACCGTAATATGCTAATCAGCAGACAGACGGAGCGGATGACTTTTGCATGGCATGATTATCTTCCTTGCCGATGGGAGAGAAGAGGCGGTTTCCCCCCTATGGTGGGACAGTGATCTTGAACAGAGAGAAAGAAAGCGGAGAGGTTCGCTCAGCAAAGTGCCTGGGACAGCCAATCAGAAGAGACAATTGTCGCACGGAGTCAAGGCACATGATGGTGGGTACGGGATGGTACATTTCCAGAGACTGAGCACGGAATGATCTCACTTCCTGCGATGAAAGATCAGTTAGTCCAGACAAATCAACATGAGGTAGGGACACCCAGGGCAGAATGATGATGTTGTTGACTGGTTGAAGATGTCCGAAAACCTTCGAAGATGGGAAGCAATGAAACACATCATAGCTATCTGAATGTCATGAGAGCGATCATTTGATCATGACTCATGTGCAGTGGTCTGTAGACATTTCACGGTTCCGTTAGCTAATGATACCGTAGTCGAGATCAAATGCGCAACGAAGAGAAGATAATAATAAATTAGTGATTATCAACGATCGGTGTCTTATTTTTTGAGCATTGCTTATTCGTAATATCGAAAAATGATGGAGAACATGATGGAGATCAAATTCTTCTGCAAAGTGTCTGTAGACTATTGATACGCTCACGTCTAACCATTGATCTACTTCGTAACAGTGATACGCGCCACTCTGCATGCGATAATATCTCACGAACTGAATGGTATCAATCTCATTTCTTGCAGCGAGCATTCTGGAATATTTTGGTTTCTGCTAAATTGATGCTGAAAATGAATGCAGCTGCGGTAGCTGGTATGCAAGTGATAGTGAGCTGTGAAGCGATAGTCATAGTGAGTGGTAGTGAGCAGCAGCTGTTTGCAAAGTTCTTGTATCTATTATCTCTGATAGTGATTCATACACTATCTCTCTGTTTCCTTGCTTGTCCTTTGCAATTCCCTAGCTAATGTTTGGCAATAACAATAATAGGAAAACTGTGAAGTTATTGTACTATTCTCACTGTTCGAGCACAGTCTGCACTATCCAGTAGATAAACAATTCTTTTTTGAATTCAGATCTACGGCACACGATGATTTACCAAAGTTATGGTACAAAAAAAATTACGGGAGATGATTTACTATCCTCCAAGGTTCTATTTTTTTCTATTCGTGCACTCGGTCGTACTTTGTCCATGCTTGCTTGTTACACACTTGATTTTTGTAACTCGAATCAAGTTGTTATGGACACCGATTCGGGATCATTGTCAACTTTTCATCCCGTAAAATATATTTATCAGTCGCGAAATAGTAAAAATTGCACACAAAGTCACAACGAATCAAGTCAGTCTGAAACGGTTAGAGGATGAAGAACTGTTTGGATAAGCCGTTCCATTCGAAGGCTGTGGAGTGATCGTCAAGCGCCGAAGACTCTGCAAGACGCAATCAATACCAAAGGCTAAACGTAATTGCCTACCTGAATACACCACGTACTCTTGAAGAGAAATACGGACGAGTGACCAATGGAACAACAGCTGTACATCACCTAAAGAAAACGATTTTTTCTCAAGAAATGAGTAAAATGCTCAACCATCAGGATGATACGAAGAGGTCCCAAAAGAACAATAGGAATGACGTGAACAATGGGAGTGACGAGAAAGATGAAGAGAAAAGCGAGTGGGAGAATGAACATTACCGAAGTGAAGAAGGCCTGCATTTAACATTTTTTGTGGTGATTTATTGAAATTCCACCTGTATCGACATGGACAGCATAAATCGCAATTGTATTTTGTATGTTCTCGACTTGTGGAGAGTGCGAAACTGGAACGACTTTGTATTTTTCTCGATCTCGAAAAACAAGGTGTTTTTGTTTTGCCCGAGTTCCTGAGAGGATCTCACTGTCTGTTTTGAGATGCGGAATACTGCGTGATATGTGACGGCCACATAGAAGGAGAAGCAAACGAGAATGGAGAACAAAAGAAGATACATCTCTGAAAATAAACGATGAGAAAATATAAAAGTGTATGAAACAAACCTCGATCGAACAGCCCAATGTCTCCATACTGCTTCCCTAGGACAAGAATATTGCGACTCTGATGCGTGGCCCATGCAACACTGGGAAGCTATTCAAAATTTAAATCAATCTCGATCGGGTTTTTAGGAATACCTTGAGAATTTCCGCTTTATCGGGCGATTCGACCGACCACGCGGCGAATCCGAACACATTCGAGATGAGAACAATTGTGAATACGAGCAGGAGGAGGGCTTGCGATCTAAAATTTTCCTAAAATCTAGGAAGCTTCGAAAATGCGGAAACCTGTAGCTCAGCTTGAGCGTGCTCTCATCGGTAAGCATCTTCTGATGAATTCGAATCATCACGAACAGATACGGGACGCACATTGCGATCGTCCAGAACGCCAGAATAGTCTGAAGGAACAAAAACCTTCAAAGCATACAAACTGCAATCTAACGAGAAGACTCCTCGGCGAGTGGCTCTCATCACACATCAGTCCGGTGCAACAGAATACGGGGAACGGTAGGAGCGTGTACAGTTGATAGAACAGGCCGTTGTAGACGTCGAAGAAGGCGAGAATTACCTGCAATTAATCTTTTTCGAGAATTTAATTGAGAAAATAACAGACATTATGAGCGATGAACGCGAGTTTGCAGTCGCGATCCATGTGCGTTTTGCGAATGAGCACGAAGAGAACGGTTGGAAGGATGAGAAAGACGGAGATGGGCCAGAATATACGGCGAATGCTGAAATGAGCTCATGGCCGGGCGCTAGACGTAAAAATCTTACACGGACGCCAGATGGAGTAATTGATCTCGATCCCACTCAAGACCGTACTCGAGTCGCATCGCCATCGTACTGACTGTGTCGTGGAACAGAGTTATTACCGAGCTTCCTGTTTTTATTTTCGATCCGTTTCCGAGTTCAGTGCATACAACGATAATTCAATGCAAATAATCGTTACGTTGAAAGTGCGAATAGAATACGCAATTGGTGATAATTGGACACACAAATAAAAAGTGTGCATTTGTGTTCCTTCGAGAAAGAATTACAGTCCTTGGGCGAAACTAAATGAAGTTACTAACAATGTAAGATGCAGTGAATAAGTTTATCTCGAAATAGAAATCAAATGAAATTAGACTTTTACCCGATTGTCGGAATCGAATCAAGCAGACAATCGGCTTTTAACGAGATAAGAATTGCGACAGTTTCCAGAGATCAGGAACTAGATAGATACCAAAATGCACCACTTCCATTTCAAATCGAACTTCAAATCACTTCAAACCACTTCAAATCGAATTCAATCATTCGCGTTGATGCCTGTTGAACTCCCCACCCATCCCCATATGCAAGATAGCAATCACAAAGATGCACTAATGAAAACAACAATCACAGGTTCACATGGAAAAGTGCGACTGCAGCTTCCTATAACAGGCGAGCAATCGAATCTGCACTTTTTATATTCTCAATGGTTGATTCAAGTTTTCCCAGTGAAGGAGAATCACAATTCCGAAGGAGGAGGGTGGTGTCTGCTCGCACTTGTGTGCACTACAGATCGTTTCCTTTGTTGACAGCGATTTTTATAGTTATGACCATGTGAGCATAAATAACATCCGCGAACACAGAAGGAATATTCACGTACAGAATATGGTGGTATTTTGAAGAAGTTGATTGCACTAGAATGCGGTAAAAAGAGAAATACGACTCGGGCAGACGTGCACAACAGCGTCAAATAGTTGACTGCGGTGAAAGAACAGACGATCTTTGCGAATGGACTCGACATGCTTTGAAAGACGTAAAAAGGCTTACAGAATTGCCAATCGTCTTGGGTGCGTTAACAGGTGTTTCATCCATAAAAAGCGATCATGTATCTGTTAGATAAACTAAAGTTCATTCCTTCCCCTCTCTGATGCATGTACGTATCTACAAAAATCACACACACCTCATAATTGTAACAACAACGTAAAGCTAGGAATATTTATTAAAATTGAATTGTCTCAAGGATGTTTGGGGAACGACGAAGGCACTACTGTGACAGTCCTCATTTCAGACTGCTTACGACCTGTCAAACCACGGAATTTCTGAATAAAAATATAATTATCCCGAGGCAATGAACTGAAAAGCTACCTGAATAACCCAAGCGCTCTTGCAGAGAAAAACAGTAGAATGTCCGAGGGAACAGCAGCCGAAAACTATCTGAACTTTTATATTTTTTATTTTTTATTCTGCATTCTATCTTATCATAATAATTGTTTTGGTTGTATTTAATAATTGTTTTGACTGACAACTAGAACTATTCGAGCTGGCGTCAGCACTGTGACAGGGACGATAACAGCGATTGGAGTAGCCATGGAAAGAAAAAGAATTGTGAGTGGAAGAACGAAGAAAAGCGAAGTGAAACACGCCTGAAATACGGATTCCCTTGAATTCCTACACTATTTGTTCACTTGAATAGAAAGTGAAATCATGAATCGCAATTGAATGTGTAGCGTTCTCGATGCTTGAAGGGTTCTGGCCTAAATTACTTCCTGTGATCGTTGGAATCATTCTTGAGGCTCACAGTCTCCTTTCCGATAACGAAAACTGCGTGATATGTGATGGCAAGGTAGAAGGAGAAGCAGACGAGAATAGAGAAGAGGAGTTGATACATTTCTACATAGTTTCATTCTTCCTTGTCTCATGGTCGAGGTACCTCGATGGAACAGTCCAATATCGCCGTATCGTCGACCGAACACGAGGAAATTGTCACTTTGATTCCGTGCCCACGCGATACTTGGAATCTGTGACCATTTGTTTAGTCACGGCACACACTCCAGAAACCAACCTCCAAAATCTCGGATCTTTCAGGAGATTCTTCCGACCACGCACCGAATCCGTAGACATTGGACACCAGAACAATCGTGAATCCGAACATGAGTAGAGTTTGTGATCTACAAGGCGTTCGTTGCAAAATATCAGCAATATTTTCTTTATCTTCTTTCTTTCAAAACAAAGTGAAAATGCAAGTTGATTTATTTATTCTGTTTGTCTAGCGATAATTGCGCCGGTTGAACGATTACCTGTCTCCGAGCTTGAATCGATTATCTTCGCTCAGCATTTTCTGATGTAATCTCATCATCACAAACAGGTAGGGAATACACTGAGCGACAGTCCAGAAGGCAAGCACTGTCTGTTGTCATAAGATGATCAGAGCTCGTAATCAAATCATAAAACCAGAAGCATCCTCGGAGAATGATTTGCATCGCAAAGAATTCCAGTGCAGCAAAACACTGGATAGGGTAGTAGCGTGTACAATTGATAGAATAGCCCATTGTAGATATCGAAAAAGACGAGAATTACCTGTAATGTACAGTTTTTTCCCGGCCTTTCGTGGTTTTCAGATGACATCATGAATGACGAAGGCCACTTTGCAGTCGGTATCCATGTGCGTTTTGCGAATTAGCACGAAGAGAACCAGTGGATGGAAGAGAAGGACGGATATCGGCCAGAAGATGTGACGAATTCTGATTTTTCTCTATTTTCATGGGCAATTCAGATAAATGGGTATTAAAAAAAATTTAAACTCACATTGACGCGAGATGCATCAATTGGTCTCGATCCGATTCGAAACCGAATTCGAGGAGATCGGTCGTCATTCTATGATTCTCTCTATATTATCGCTCTTTATAAGACCCACTCAATACAATCTCGATATACTACACCGTATCGAAGAAGCAAAAGGATAAGAATAACCGCAATAAATAAAGAACAACCATAGATAGGGGCCACAAGCTCCGCCCACTTTCCCTAGACATGATTTCCCCAAAAAGCGAGACGAGGGGAGCACAGTCTCAATTCGCAACGAAATCGATCGTGCTAAAGAAGATTCTGTAGCTAACGACCTTATCTATCACCTCCCAGATGCGCAACACGAACTTTTATCTTTGAATAGGTCAAAAATGGAATTGAAAACTTAAAGAAGGAGGGATGCGAAACGGCAACTATGCCAGAGGGTATATCCGCGCTCTCTTCATTTCGCACGCTCTCTCGCCCGCTGCCTGGGATCAGGGTGATTTGGCACGCAGCCAACTCGCTCTAACTTGATTCAGAAACCAGATACAAACATGGGGTTTTCAGAATTCTGATATGGTTGGAGATAGCTACAAGACTGCGTTTCCAGTATACGCATACAAACTTTGATGTTTCTCCTTCTTTAAATGTCGTAATTTGGTACGTTAGAGTGCGAGCACAAAGTTGCGCATTTCGCAAAAGGTGCGCTATATTCCTCTGAAACTTTTCATGAAGAAAGATCAAAGAAAGAATGATGCGCAGAATTGTGCTTCATTATCAAAAGTTTTAGCACGCGCGTAATTATTTAGTTCCGACTTCCGCTGTTTATCTCTGGCCTTGGCAAAACCTTCTGCAGCGGGGTGGAGTCGAGCAAACGAGATGCGGACACCAAGGCAGACGCACTACCACTAAGCCATCAAGGCATGCTCTTACGTGCTCTCTAGGGAGTATTTGGCTGCGATGCCTCTCTCTAGGCTCCGCCCCCTGTGCTTAGCGACTCGATTTCGAGTCGATTACAGGGGAGAATGTCCACACACCTTTTTGGCTCTAGCGCGCCTCAGAGAAAAGATATCGACAAACGGCCAAAAGCATGATGTTATTGGGTCCCCGGAGGACAATTTGGCTTATCTTTGGACAAAATCCGATAATATCTGAGATCCACCTTGCGGCCCCTAACCATAGATGGAAAGTTGAATTGACGAGTAAGATCTCAATGATAATAGAACGAACGAGAACTGTGACACATGATGCAGCACATAAATTATTGCAATCGGACTATATCAAGTTTAGTACAATAAATGTTACAGAGAATTACTGTTTGAAATTTCTAGTTTATACGCGACTGTTCGGTTGCTCGAAGAGGCGCAATTACTGGTAAATCGAGAGACGGTCAGCTTCCCACTCCTTATTCATTCGTATCTAGCATATAATTCATCTCACCCAGCCATCGCACCAGCCAGGAAATCAAATCAAGATGGTACGAGCGGAGTCAAAGTGCAGTGCAGTCCGCCTTCCTTTATCTCGACACCTGCGTCTCATAAATTATCCGGTGGTAGTTATAGCGGATATGAATTGTGACAAGATATAGTTTATCAACAAACATACATAAAATGAATGAAATGAGCACAACGCAAATAGCACAGGGTGTACTATTGATATTTTCTCAAAAACGCCTGACTTATGCAATTTCGCAATCTAACTATTTTCTCAGTAGGAAAAAAAAAAGATAATAACAAAGAGGAGCCTCCCAAGAAGAATCTTCTAGTTCGAAAACAAGAATTAGATGGTTGATTAGCGATCAAAGCAATATTTGGGGGACTTTATTTCTATATCATCTGTTTCCAGAAACTTTGTGAAAATATGTGGAGGTGACGCTTATCTTCTCTGTTGAAAGTTTTCAATTTGTCAGCCGACGGAAAATCTGGAGAAATAAATGCATGAATGTATTACTTTAGCTGACACCTGTCTGCACCAAACGCTCTTGAAGAGAAACACAGCCGAATGACCGATCGAGCAACAACTGTACATCAACTGAAATGTTCTTCATGATACTTTCGAAATTAATAATTCACTGAACCACAACAGTGAAGCGAAGCGGGCCTCCAAGAGAGTGAGGAGTAATATCGGCAAGGGGCGATACCAGATAGGCGAATAGAATTATGAGTGGAAGAATGAACATTATCGAAGTGAAGCAAGCCTGCAAATCGCTCATCACCTCATTTCGACTACGATTCTTACCTGAACTCCCATCGAGATCATGAACCGTAGCTGAATTTCGTATGTCCTCGATTTTTGAAGGGTGAGGAACTATGACTTATATTGAGAAATGGGCTACGGTTTTGCTCACTCACAGTCTGTTTTCCGATTCGAAAAATGGCGTGGTACGTAATGAAAACATAGTAGGAGAAGCATACAATAATAGACAATAAGAGTAGATACATTTCTGAGTGGTTTGCTGATCTTTCGGTATTCTGTATACTCAGCAAAGTCTCAGGAGAGAGATCGAATTGATCAAGTGCCAACCTCGATGAAATAGCCCAATGTCTCCAGACCATCTGCCCAGCACGAGAAAATTACTGCTTTGATTTCGCGCCCAAGCAATGTTTGGAATCTGAGAAAGATCTATCGCTCAACCATTCTAATTCCACGCGAACCAGTAGGATTTCGTCCTTTTCCTCCGATTCGACTGACCAAGCACCAAATCCGAAAACATTCAAGAAGAAGACAAGAGCATGGGCTGTCATCAGAGCTGCTTGTGATCTGTGAAAAATATAATTTGCATAATTTCAAATTCTAAAACACTACCGATTGCTGAGCTTGAACGGACTCTCTTCATTCAGCATCTTCTGATGCATTCTCATCATCACAAACAGATAGGGAATACACTGAGCTATGGTCAAGAAAGAGAGGATTGTCTAAAATGACTTTCGAAGTGGAAACATAGACTTCATAAGCTCACGAGAAGCATCCTCGACGAGAAGTCCTCAGTGCAGAGATATCCTGTGCAGCAAATGACTGGGTATGGTAGCAGCGTGTACAATTGATAGAACAGTCCGTTGTAGATGTCAAAAATAATCAGAATAATCTGTAAACGCGCAGATCTTTCATATTTAATATTTCAAATCAAACATCGTGCACGATAAAAGCTAATTTGCAATCGCTGTCCATGCGAGTCTTTGCGATTAGCACAAAAAGGACGAATGGATGGATGAGAAACACAGAGATGGGCCAGAATACGCGACGAATTCTGAAAATTATTCCTGAAAAATTGAACAATGATCTAATAACTGACAATGAAGCGATTTGAAGGAGATGATCACGATCACTCTCGAAATCGTATTCGAGAGATCCCATTGACTTCTCAAAGGAAATGTCGTGCCGTTGCTTATAATTCCTGCCTTTTATGTCTTCTGCGTTTCCGATGAAATTGTTTAACTACGATACGTACTGTCACATGAATAAAAGCCCTGCACAAAGATCACTGCATTTTATGATTGATTTATGCTGCTTTTATTTCGTTGTGTTACCAATATCCTGTTTTCAACAGCGATTACAGTAAGAAAAAATGTGATTTACATAAATTTTAAGTTTTAAATCAGATTTCGTGCTTGTTTTTCTTCTCTGCTTTATCGTTCCCTTCTTTCTTCTCCTCTCGTTTTCTCTCCTCGTTCGCCACCATTCTCACCATCTCGAAAATTGTCTCAACGGCGAGTTGTGCGCCTGAAAAAAGGAAGCGAAATCGATACAAACTTGGATGAAATATTAAATTAATCTGGAAATAAATGCCAAAACGCACCCTCATCCTTCTCACTCTCCAACATTTCTTCGTATCTTCGTCCGTTCTCAGCTACTGTGGCTGATTCATCGCGGAGTGATGCAGCTAGTTGAGAGACCATCGCGGGGACCTCAACGATGATTTTCATGACAATCTCTCTTTTCCACTTAAAACCGATCTTAGCAATCAATTTTTAAACCGATCTTTAAACCGATCTTAGCAATCAATGAAATTAATGTCACCTTCTGCACGGATCGTTTCGTTCGCTTCAAAATCACTTCAAGAAAGGCCGCAGAGAACGAGGAGAAATGCGTGATGTGTTTCTGAATTTCGATAATTTTCGGTGATAAATGAGAATGCCTACCTTCATGTCATCTTTGGAGCTGGGCTGACGGTCGAAATCGAACGATCGCCGATGCTCCTCCATTATCTTGCGAATGACGACCGCGGAGCCCGTGTTGGTCTGCGATGACTAACGTAATCGTTCAGGAATCAGCCGAAGGTGTCGGCATTGCGGTTCAAAAACACTAACCTCAAATATGTTCTCTACTCTCTTCTCGATTTGCTGTCTCGACAGTTTCGAATCCCTCAACGACTCTTCAATCTCCTCGAAAGTGGAAACCAAACCGAATTGGAAGTGTTGCAGGTGGCTGAAGTACCAGGAATCACAAATCTCAAGGCATGGAAATGAGAGAAAACTCAACTCACCGCAGCATCGTTCCCTTCTCCCTCTTCTTCCACTCTCGCTCTTGAGCCCATTCCTTCTAAAATTAGATTGATGAAGAATTATGAGTGTCAAAAAGAAACTCGCCTCCAGTCCCTTCTCCTTAGCCCAGTTTTCGATTTTCTCCATTAACTGATTCTCCGTCGCATCTTTATACTCTCTATTGAGCTTCATGAATTCCTCCCGATCGCTGGATGATAGATCGTGAGCGAAATCTGACTGTAAATTGAAGTAATAACACAACAAGCAAAAACGAAGGGACAAACCGCCACAAGGCCCGTCGAAATCAGAAGCAGGAGGATGGAAGAGCTGAACATTTTCGAAAATGTGAAGCTTCATTGACTCGTTCGAATGCATTTTATACGCCTCGTCGTGGGAATCGTGACGTGTACTTTCTCCAATGCGATTCTCTTCTATTCGATTGAAGACGGCGTCATTTGATCGATCAAACTACCATGATTCTATCGAGGAGTCATAAATATTTTATCGATGGACAACTATACTCTCTGCACAATAGTAGTGGTCGATCGAAATATCGATGTCTGATTCGCCTGAATCGCTTGACTGTTTCTCTGACTCGAGTCTCGCACGCGTCTCAATCGAGTGAACGAGAGGATGGCGTTTCTGGAGAGAGTTCTTCATAAAATCAACAAATTTCGACGTCTTACCGATAGTTCTTCACTCCGAAAATCACGATTAGTGGGTCGAGCACTGGGAATATTGTGAGCGAGAAGGAAACGAGGTTTGGGAAGACATTCAGTCCTGGATGTGGAAATTATTTTCGAAATTAATGAATTTCGTACCTGTTCGAGCCATGGGCAGTGAGATAATCCCTGCGCATGGGGCAAACACGAAGAGCAGAGGAATGATCATCTAGAGATCATTAGAGTTGAAAGTTATTCCTGTCCGCGTGATTCGTATCACGAACTCTCTAGTTTCGACAGAAAATGAAGTGAAAATGCACGAACTTGAACGATGAGAATGTGAAAGAGCTGCTTCTGCATTCTTTTTGTTCGCACACTCCACGTTATCGTCACTTCCCTAGAATTCTCGATGATTGTACAACATTCCACGTCCCAACTCACTCAAAATGCTTAAAAATCTTCACAGAACAGTAGATGATCACAGCCAGAAATGTACCCAGAAACACGTCGAAGGAAAGCGTGATGATGGCTTTTGTCCATCGAAACTGGTCCCCGATCTGAGCGAGTTGTCCATTATCTCGACAAAATGACTTCTTTTCTCACCCAGTACAACTGCGAGAGGTACTCGAACCCGGCGAACTCTTTGACGAAAAAGGGCGTGAGATACTCACGAGCTTCGGCGTCGGGAGCGTAGAGGAAGAATGAACCCCAGCACCTGCGAGAACTTTATATTTTCTAGAATACTCGATAGTTCGCACAACTACTGCACAATACAAATGGAAAACGTTAATATTCTTTGTAAACGAAACCGTGCGACTCACCAGATATTGCTTTCTACAATCACCGTCCCCAGAAGAAGAATTGCAGTATTGCGCGGGATGTAGAATGAAGTCTTCAATGGCCTGGAACATGATTCGGTGTTATCTAATCGAGGAACATCCAATACATTTTCATTGCGAAGAATCGATAGATGAAGAGGTGCATCAGGAGTGGCATTGTTTGAGAGAAAGTCGCCGCGTAGTATGAAATCGACAACTGAATGGATTCGTGTGCAAGGCACATTTTGCAATTGCAATGGCACCTGAGAGCTCCATACGCCAGTGGAGAAAATGATGAAGGCATCGCCGTAAGTACAGGCAATCTAAAATTACAGTTAGAATTTCGTATTACAAAACAAAACAGGAAACTACGACTCACCGGTAAAGTAATGGCGTGAATAATCGTGAAGAAGATGTCGTTTAGGACAAAGGAGAAGAGCAGAAATCGATAATTGTCAATATCCTTGGAGGTGCGACGAAGAATGAGATAGAGGAGGAGTAGGTTGATGAATAGTGCAAAACCTAGAGTGGATATTTTTAATCTTTGCAGATAGTCAGACAATACTTACCCAGATTCACTCGTTCAGCAATTGAGAGGATTTGGTAGAGAGTCGACTGAGTTTCCATTACCATTTTTATAGTTACTGAAATAATCAAAATCTTTGAATGCAAGCAATACGGATATTGAAGAAGTGTGTAACGATTGAAAACGTGGTGGATCTACACTTCAGAACATCGTTTCTATCTGGAGATTCTAGATACCTAATGAACGGCTATTCAGTATTACTCTCGATGCTCATGATCATCAACAACATCATCATCAAGAGATACGAACATCGTGAAAAGTGAAGGGAATTCAAGCGAGAAAGCAAAGAAAATACGAATGAATCGTAATCAAATGAGCTCTCTTTTAGTCATAAGAAAATAGCAGGGAAGCTTCCAGCTTTCATTTGCCCAGATTTGATTGAGATCTCACCGGATTAATTGTGTTATGTTTGATAGAAATGCGCGCATCAAACTACCACTAAGCACATTATTTCTCGCTATACGGAACTGTTAGCTTGCTAAAGCAAATCCTTTTTCTCAGAGTGAGAGAACAAGGGGTTCATAGGGATCGATAATAATCATTTCATGAGAAAACTGAGGAAGGTATTCATCAGACACAAAAAAAACATTCACGTCTCTTTAGACTCCTCAACTTCACGATCCTTATGAATTCGTGAGTGAGAGATAAGACTCAAACGATATATTTTCTTGGAATGTAAATACGTAGCACTCGCCGAATTCTCAGAAGAAATGAGAATAATTGCGCAATTGCAATGTAAATGTACTTATTGTCTGGATGTCATAACTACAAAACGATGAAGAATATAAAGTGGGGATAAGAAATATGAGTAGATCAGGAGACTCTTCGAATGGGATCGAAAGTGGCCGGGAGCGTGGATGCATTGGTCAGGCTGAGTCGCACTGAGACGTCGCTCACACGACGAGGAGCGACCACAGAGAAGATGGCTCTTCTGAAGCAAAACTTAATCGGGCCTCCTCAACCCATACTGACCTGTAGCTCCTCACTCCGAAGATGACGATGAGCGCGTCGAGCATTGGGAATATAGAGACAGAGAAGGAGACGAGATTCGGAAGCACGTTGATTCCTGAATTTCATCGTTAACCTGGAAAGTTCGAAGTTCTTTACCCAGTTTGGTCATCGGTAGTGAGATAATGCTCGCGCAGGGAGCGAAAACGAAGAGAAGTGGGACGACCATCTGAAAAGAGAAAAAAATTTATCCTGACACTATCTGGATCGACAGCTCAACGAACCTGAACGATGAGAATGTAGAACAACTGCCTCTGCAAGACCCTCGTGCGCACGCTCCAATTCGTCTTCACTTCTCTGAATAGCACTCGTTGATTTGACAATCACGAATAAACTAACTTGAAGTGCTGGAAGATTGCGACGGAGCAGTAGACAATCACGGCCAGGAAAGTGCCCAGAAAGACGTCGAAGAATAGTGTGATGAACGCCTTGGACCATCGGAATTGGTTGTCGACCTGTGAGATTTTTCTCAACCGTGAATTCAATCACAATGAATTCAAGTGAAAAGTACAAGTCATAAAAATAGCATTTCTAACCCAGTACATTTGAGCGAGGTACTCCAATCCGGCGAATTCATCGACGAAGAATGGTTCCAAGTACTCGATGGCTTCGGCATCAGGCATGTAGAGATAGTAGGATCCCCAGCACCTGAATTCTTTTATTGCCATCTCTGCTCCGGCCTAGCAAAAATTTCACCAGATGTTGCTCTCCACAATCAGAGTCGATAGAACAATAACAGCGGTATTCAGTGGAGTGTACAGCGAGGTTTTCTGCGGCCTGCAAGTTCATTTGTTGATATCCAAATGAGAAAACATCTCACAGTTTCATGGCTATGAATCGATAAATGAAGAGATGCATGAGAAGTGGCATCGTTTGCGAGAAAGTCGCTGCGTAGTACGCAGTCGATAACTGAATCGAATTTCAGTTAAAATTTCAAATGTCAAAAACCTTCGAACTCCACAATCCAGTAGAGAAAATCACAAAAGCGTCGAAGTATGTGCAAGCCTTCTGAATTTTCAGTTCTATAATTATTACATTCACCAAAAACATTAAATCTGATAGGTGAGGACACTTACAGGAAGCGTCAATGCGTGAATAATCGTGAAGAAAATGTCGTTGAAGACAAAAGCGAAGAGTAGAAATCGATAATTGCCAATGTCTTTCGAACTCCGACGAACGATGAGATAGAGGAGAACCAGATTGATAACCATGCCAACGCCTGCAAATATACACTGGTTGATATGAAAACCATATGATTAACTCACCAAGGTTGCCTCGCTCCGCAATTAGCAATACTTTGTAGACAACGTCCATCAGAACTGCTGCAATGCGTATAGCTGAATCAGCCGTCTATCTTTGGAACAGATATCGCAAAACCGTTTCCAGATGCAAACGGATTTGGCTGCTAAGACAAGATTCCAGATTAGTTTTCTGATTTCTGTCCAGAACTGATCAAACAAGACAAGACAGGAATCTCAGATTCTACTCAAAACGCACAACTACTACACATCACATTCACTGATATCACTGTCGGGATACGGTTCACACTTGCTCCCACGGTGGGAGTCCATGGGTTCATTCGATTTTAATTTAGAATAATAATAATGAAAGGCCGTGGGATACATGTCGGTTCTAAGAACAGTGAAAAATAAACGCGGAAGGACAAGATTGATAAATTATCGCAGTTCTTTGCTGTACATTTTTCTTATTGCCTGGATTACAAGGCAGATGAATTCAAAAATAGGATAACACAGCTGTCTTAGAACCACAATCGGCCAGACAAGATACCGACAATTTCTTGTTGTCTTTTGTCGATTTTTATATTTTTAGATACATCATCATGGCGTGCTATTCAGCTTGTTTCCCTTTATCCAGAAAAAAATCAACTTCATAGAGCCACAATAACACAATAGATTACGACGCTCTGCGCACGGTATCGAAATTCGAAGCGGTTCGGAAATTTGAAATGTTCGTTTGACTGAGTCGAAGTGAGGAGTCCATCACTCGTTTCGGCAATATGACAGAGAGGATTGCTCTTCTGTAACAACTTTTTTTTACGTTTCTGGAAAAAAAACATTAACGAACCTGTAGCTTCTGACACCGAAGATGACAATGAGTGCATCGAGCATCGGGAAGATTGTCAGTGAGAAGGAAACGAGATTCGGGAAGACATTCAGGCCTGAATTTGCATAATATTTTCGAAAATATTCCAAAATTACCCAATTTCGTCATCGGCAACGAAATAATTCCAGCGCACGGAGCGTACACAAAGAGCATCGGAACGACCATCTGAGGAGAGGGGATATTCGCCAGAAGACTCGTGATCTTGGCATTAGAAGCGGTGCACTTGTTGTGATTACACTCTAGTGATCTATTGAAAGATCACGAGAAGGAGATGTTATGGAGTGCTTGACTGGCAAAGGGATATCGTTCAACTACAGACCTGAACAATCAGAATGTGAAACAGCTGTCGTTGCAGATTTCTTGTGCGCACGCTCCAATTCGCAGTAACGGTTCTGAAGTATTTCGAATTTACAACGGAACATTGATGAAAATTGCTCACTCAAAGTGTTTGAAGATCTTGACTGAACAGTAGATGATCACAGCCAAGAAAGTCCCCAGAAAAACGTCGAAGGAAAGAGTGATGGCCGCTTGTGTCCAACGAAATTTGTCGCCGATCTATTAGGATGACTTAGTTGTCTCCGGCTGGCATATCTCACCCAATAAAGCTGCGCCAGATACTCGAATCCGGCAAATTCGTTGACGAAGAATGGTTTCAGGTATTCGACTGATTCGGAGTCGGGTGCGTAGAGATAGAAGGAGCCCCAGCACCTGAGAAATCATTATAGAGTGTGTTGAGGATTAGGCAATTGGATATCACATCACTTCCCCATCTCCTGGATTAGCTTCGATGGAATTAATTTCTGACCAAATATTGCTTTCCACAATCACAGTTGATAGCACAATCACGGCCGTATTCAGAGGTGTGTAGTGTGCGATTTTCTGCGGCCTGGTACTTTATTTGATTTAATGGCTATAAAATTAGGATCACATTTTCATAGCAAAGAATCGGTAGATGAATAGATGCATGAGCAAAGGCATCGTTTGCGAGAAAGTCGCGGCGTAGTAGGAGATGGATAGCTGAAAAGAAAATGTTACTTCAAAATCCTTGATTCTCAAACCTGGGAGCTCCAGAGCCCAGTGGCAAAAATGATGAACGCATCGCCGTAGGTGCAGGCGATCTGCAGTTCTCGACGTATTATTTAATGCAGAACGAACTTACGGGTAGCGTAACTGCATGAATGATTGTAAAGAAGATGTCGTTGAAGACAAAGGCGAAGAGGAGAAATCGATAATTGCCAATGTCCTTGGAGGTCCGACGAACGATGAGATAGAGTAGAACCAGATTGAGGAAGAGGGCAATACCTGTTTTTTTCGAAAATGAAAATCCAATTCTTTTCACTTACTCAGATTGACTCGCTCCGCAATGGACAAGGTTTGGTAGAGGATTGGATGAGTGTCCATCAGAATTCACTGAATCGAATTTTGAATAGAAATGACGAGGAAATGGTGGAAACCGGTTGTATGAGAGTATCTAGTGTCGATGTGAAAATGAACAAATGCAGTAAAAATGAGAAAGAGTGCTCGGATGAAATTACGTGAAGGGAAGCTAGTGAGAATAGTAGTAATGTCGAAGGAGGTGTGTGATAGGGAGAGAATTTCAAAGAATACAAAGGAACAAGATCTTGAATTCTTTTCTTGTCTGATCTTCTGATATTTTTGATATTTTCGTACGACACGTCAATTCGGCGAACAGAAAACTAGAGAATCGCGAAAGATGGATGCAATCTGAGAGATGAAAATAACACGACTGCAAGATTCGTAGTGTAATCAAGAGACCAAAACATCCGAAGCGACTTTATTTCATACATCTCACATCCAGACTACGGGAGATTGAAGAGCTGTTGAAAATCTGCGCAACCAATCTATTCCGAAATCACGTCACATCATGTGCGATTTCATGCAGAAACACGCCATGATAGTAAACAATATGGAAAAATGAAGAATGGCTGGTGTAATGAATAGTGAAGAATCCCACGCCATTTCTCAGACTGAGAAGCCAATGAACTTTGTTTCGCCAATAACAAACAAAGGTTAGGGACATGAGAATGGAAAGATCGGTTTGATTTTTTCTGTCGAAATATCGAACAAAAGTCTATGCTGAAAGTACGAAAAAGACATCCTGCTGAAATTCTCACGCTCGAGGGATTTCAAGCAAAATAGATTTGATGACTAAAGAAATATTGAGGGTTGAAGCACTGATGACGGAATGTTGACGACGATTAATTTATTCTCAAAGGACTGCTGTATTCAATGTCTGTCAGTGTAATAATTTCGATCGTTCTTTACCTTTCGCTGAAGGCCGGCACTTGCCGGCACTACTGTTTTCAAAATTATTTTTTTTGTGCAGTTGTGTTACTGTTACTCGATTCTATCTACAGTAATATGCCATACAGTTCTCAATCGAAGTAACATGACTGTCTATTCTCTTCTCTACAAATCACTTTCCATCGCGGAGATTGTGAATCTGAGTAAGTGTTACTTGCGTCATCCTTTAATTGTGGCCGAATCTCAGGCTGCGGGGTTCTTATCAACTCCGTCCTTCTCTATCTCATCGCCTATCGATCAACCAAAGACATTGGGAATTATCGCTTTCTGCTGTTCGCATTCGTCCTCAACGACTTGTTTTTCGAGGCAATTCACATAATGACGATGCCTGTGAGATTTCCTGTCCAGAAATAGAGTGGAAAATTGCAACAAAAAAGATCTAAGAGGTATCTATGATAACAAACTTCTAATTACAGATCGCTTGCACGTTCGGTGATGCGTTTGTTATTTTCGCCACAGGCGTCTGGAGTTCACGAGTTTGAGAAATAGAAAATTGCGTTGAAATAATTAGCTTTCAGTTGTCGATCTCGTACTACGCCGCTACTTTTTCGCAAACGCTTCCCCTCCTCATGCAACTGTTCATCTACAGATATTTTGCAATGAAAACGTGGGAAGAATCTCCGAGAATAGAAGTAAATCAAGCAAGTTCCAGGCCGCAGAAAACGTCACTGTACACTCCTCTGAATACTGCCGTGATTGTTCTATCGACGGTGGTTGTGGAAAGCAATATCTGGTGAGCAAGGAGATTTGCGAAAGCAGTGGCAAGGAAACATGACGAGAAGGAAATAAGGTGCTGGGGATCGTACTTTCTCTACTCACCTGATCCTGAGACAAGGAAGTACCTCCAACAATTCTTCTCCAACGAATCCGAAGGAGTTGAGTACCTTTCTCAACTGTACTGGGTGATGAAATAAGGACTATCAATGAAAGAAGTTATGACATTCAGATCGATGATGAATTCCGCGTTGAAAAAGCGCTCATCACATTCTTCTTTGTTGTGTTACAGGGCATTTATCTCGCCGTTATTGTCTACTGTTCCGTCGCGATCCTCCAACACTTTGAGTAAGCATGAAACAACATCATTCTCGGGAGAAATATAATAATTTAGGATGGAGACAAAATGGAGTGTTGGCACAAAGAAGCTGCAGAAGCAGCTATTCCATCTACTGATGATACAAGTATGTCCCTAATTCAGAAACGTTGCACGATTATCACTAGAGAAGCCAATGCATAACAATTTTAGTTGCTCATTCCGATGCTCTTCGTTTACTTTCCTTGCGCGGGAATCATTTCATTTCCAATGGCGCACACTGGTAACTGGCTGGACAATTTCGAAAATTGTGTTCAATTGTAGGACTAAATGTCTTTCCGAATCTGGTCTCTTTCTCGCTCACGATATTCCCACTTCTCGATGCGTTCATCGTCATTTTCGGAGTAAAAAGCTATCGGTTTCCCATTAAAATGGATCGTAAAAAGAGCAAATTTTAAGGAAAGCTCTCTTCTCGCTGATTCTGCCGTGGGGATCGCGCATTGTTTACTTTCAAGAGCGACTAAGTTAAGATCACACCCCGAAGAAGATCATTTTGTGCGCGATGAGCACACATCAGCCAATCTCTCGAGAGTAAAACTATCTAGAATAAGTTATGCATCACATTCTTTGAATCATAGATGATAATGAGAACGATAAGTATGTGTATTTATCGTGAGTGAGAAGCGGAACGAGAATCGAGATCTAGAATCGAGGCCCGTGCTGGCCCATCTGATGTTGACCGCCAGGGAGCATTCCCTGCTAAAAAATCACGATTACGAGTTTCGAAAAGCATCAAATTCAAATTTCTACGTCATAGTGCCTATTCCTTCACAGATAAGTTCGATTATTCACCTGGAATTGTTGTTGTGCATTGGGTCCCTCGATGACGAGCACTCCATGCTGACCGGGAATCACCACTCGATTCGGATCTCCGCCCCCGAATCCGCCCTGCATCCCTCCCTGAATTGTTCGTATTACATTCTCGAAAGAAGGCTCTACTGGAAGTGATCGGAGCGTTTTGAAAGGTGTGTCATCTGAACGACGACAACAGATCGCAAGTTCATCCGTGTGATATTCCACTTCCTTATCCAGCAAAAACAGATCTCTGTCCAACATGACCGGCGAATATGTAGAGTCTACTGTGTGCAGTTTGTCTAGCCGTTTGATCATAATGCCCGCACATTTCGGACGAATATTTTCGCGGATGCAATCGAGAGCCCTGTGACGTCAAATTCACGAGGGATTGCCCTATAGATACGAAACACTAACTCTGTTTGCATCTTCCAATGTAGGTGTCTAGAGTAGGGATGGCTTGGCAAGAAATGACTCTCTTCATTCAGCACTCTCTCTCTCTCGCCTCTCTGGCCGGTGAGAGAGCACGCGAAATGAAGAGACTATTTCTTACGAAGCCGTCCCTAGTCTAGATGGGCATAACTCACCGTCATTCCCTGATGTTGATGGGGCTGCAGCTGGGGGCATCCCTGATGCTGTCCTCCTCCTCCCATCATCTGACCACCACCGAACGGCATTCCCATCTGATTTTATCCAGTTATTCCCTCCTCCACTGCTCCTCAACGAACCTGCTGTCCCGGGAAGCCGCCTTGCTGCATAATTCCTCCCGGTTGCTGCATGGGCTGCATCCCGCCGAAGCCCATCTGCTGCTGCTGCTGCGGCATCATTCCTGCGCCCATTCCCGGCTGCATCGGCTGTCCGAAGCCTCCGTAGGGCTGCTGCTGCGGTTGCTGAAGGCGGAACCGTTTATTTTGTGAAATCTGAAAAATATCCAATGATCCTGCAAGCAATGACTCACCCATTGGCTCGAGCCGGTTCCCGTGTAGTCGATGGGCATCTGATACGCTTCCTGCAACAATGAGGATGCTTCGATCGGACCAGCACAGTGGTATACTCGGAGAGGAACAATTATTCACAGCATTTCACATGCAGACATTGGGGAAGGCGAAATAGAGAGAAACTCCCGCATCCCGTGCGTAGTTCAATAGGATGCATTACGAAACGCAGTGATCTATCGATAACCAATAAACGACGAAACCTTCCTCCATCTCGAGAGCAACTAACCCCTCATTGCAATTGACAGCCGCTTGACGTCCCCCCCCCCTCTCACCCTTGCCGGATAGATGATGTGAATGGGCGGAGAGCTGTCGTAATTGCCATCGCGATGGAAGATTCGATTGAGGAAAGCCATCGACAATCAGAGGAATGAGAGTGACTGATGAAGAATGGCTTCCGTTCTCTTCCAAACTTCCACTCTTTGTTTGCTCTGACTCACTCATTGTCTCATCTCTCTCAATTTCAGCACAGTTCAGGATCGACTTCGGTTGCTGATCACACAAACAAACGTCCCCCACTACTGAATTCCCCACGCCAATCCTCCGAATAGTTACTCAATATTTATCACAATCAGATAAAACGGCATAATAACATAGCTTCACAATACACAGTGGAAAGGTACGCAAATTATCGCAATGACAAAATGGGAGGGTAAAACTGATTGCATAGAATAAATTAGAATATATTGGAAAAACAAACTGAAATAGACATATGACGCTATTTTTGTAAGAATCGAGCAGATCGAGAAGGATCCGGAACAGTCCAAAAGGGTCGGATCTCTGAAAATGTGGCCTTTGGGGTTCTCGAGGGTGCTGATAACGATGCCATTTGACGTACCATTACCGCTCATTTTTACTGAAAATTAAAACATAGACATGGAACAGAGCAATACGACGGATTAGTCAAACAACAGTTCTTCTAAAAGTACAGCAAAACCCTTATCCAAAAAAGATATAATATTACGCTTCGAACTAGATTCAGGTATGGGATGATTTTTATTTAAATGATTATCAATGATAATATTCGTTGAATAAACAAATGAGTTCGTAAATTATTTCCTATCAAGTTTTCAATCATTTCTCCACAATGTAGGGTAAATGGATTGTAACGATGATTTCCGTAAGTAATTGGTTGAGATCCGTCTTGCCCATCTTTTTTTTTAATGTGCATGGGACAAGTGCTGTTGTGTCACATTCGATACTAGTTGGTTCAAACAAATAATTCCAATCAAAACTTTATTATCTGCAATCAGTAAAGAGATGCTATGGAAACATTTCACAACGAGAGATGGAGGAAGGCATACAATTAGATTATCACCAGTGCTGCATGGCACAATATGAATGTGAAACTACTTTAATAAACTTAATCAATCGATAATTACAGTAATCTACATGAGACAAGGGGTATTGCGATGGGTCAGACTCGTGATTACAGTCCGAGTGCATTCACAGCATCTCCGATTTCCTTGGCAAGTTCATCGGCTTCTTTCTGGGTGCTCGACTCTGCGTATACTCGAACGATGTTCTCAGTGCCAGAAGGTCTGAAAAGGGGGCATATCAACAACTTGAATACTATTAAGCCCTGCCACATCGTTATGAATGAATTGAGAGTGAAGATACACTAAACCGTTCTGCCCGAGAAGCAATCACTCAACCAGAAAAATCAAAATCCCATCTATCATCCAACCGTAATCCACCACATCACTTACCTCACGAATGCTCTCGCATTGCTTCTCTTGCCAACGAGATCATCGATGGTCTTCTGGAGGTCGGCTGGATCCACAAGGCGAGTCTCGTCGGCAGTCGTGCGGAAGAGAGAACGATCTTCCACCTGGAAGGGGTTTCGGTAACATCGACATGTACTGTACTGCTACCGTATCACTTACCGGGATCTTGAGCTGCTTGCTGGGTGCATCCTCGTACATTGCCGCCCAGTCCTGCACCGTCCAGTCGTAGTATCTGCAGGGGAAAACATCGATGATAAATCAGTTCTCGATCCCATCACTCCTTCCCCTACCGTATACCTGAGAATGAGTTCGACTGCAAGGAGGTCGGTCATCGCATCGCCGACGATCTTGTTGATCACATTGCTCATATACTCCAGGCGACGGGCTGCCTCCGACTTCGAACTGGAAAGGAATGGTAGAAGTGTCTGGCACACTCCACTATCCGTACCTCTTGAGCACCTGGACGAATTTCTCCGTGAAGGTTGCGGTTCCATGGCCATTCGCCTCGAAGTAGATGGCGCAGTCGTACTTGGACGCCTCGTGATGAAGGTGCTTCACTCCAGTCGGCACGAAGATCGGAGTCGTGTACTGCACGGAAGAAAGAATTACTGTAGCCGTTCCAAGACAGATTCGGGGGTAGAAAAATAACAAAGATCGACGTGAACGCATTATAAAAGCTAAAAAATCACACAATCAAATCATCTCATGATAACAATGGTGAGGGAGATGCGTTTCCCAGCAGAATAGCCATCCTCTTACAGAGGGACAAGGATAGAGAGGACACCTCTTCTAAATCTGGGCACAATACTAACGAAGGTCTCTGATAATTACAAAATTTGACAGAAATGGCGAGCAAGTATGTTTGAATAGTCCACTTTTCCCCCTCCTCACCAGCTTCTCTCTCATGTATCTGCTCGAGTTTCCATTGGCATACGCAGTCTGGATGATGGCGAACGAGAGATCCGCCGCCTCCTCGATCTCGGCCAGATGCTGCAACAAAGTCAGTTGTCGATCGACAGATCAACTTTGGTCCGAGGTACGGTAGCATTCATTGTACCTCCTTGAAGAACTTTGCGATGAGCAGCGCGATCTTGTCGCCGTCGAGAAGTTCCATCTGAAAGCCGTAAAAATCAATATCCAATCTATCGTATACCTTTCCGTCGTCTTTCTTGTAGAAGTAGACGAGTCGATCGGCGTCACCGTCGAAGACTGCGCATCTGAAGTAGGCTATCGATCATTATACGATAGATACCGTATACCTCTCGTTGACGGGGACGGACTCGAATTTTGTAGGCGCCTCGCGAGAGATCTTCACAAAGTCGGCACCGCACTCAACATCGATCGATTACTTCCTACAGTACCCATAACTACCATATACCTTGTAGTTGAGTGGACCCGCCACGTTGATGAAATCGATCGAGAGCGCGTTCTCCGGAAGGTGCCTGAAATAATCCCATTTCAGTTACCGTCATAGAAGCGCTAAGCACTCACCCCTCGAACTGGCGCATCATGGGAGCGCCAATTCCGTTGGCGCAGTCGAGGTACAGCTTGTTCACATATTTTTTCGGTGTGGGAATCATCTGAAAATGGGTGGATTGGGAGGACGATGCACCGTGGGCACCCGTACCGCATAAAGGGCGTGGAAAGGGAGGGCGAAGCGTTCGTAATATCCCTCGATTCCCTCGGACCCGAAGTTGGGATGATTGCGTGCGACGACAACGTAGTGGAGCTGGGGAGTCGTCATCTCGCCTGTCAAGGGTTGTCAGTGTGCAGGGTCGCCTAACAAACACCACACGTGTCCAAGGCTGACGAAACAGATATCGCGACAAACCATAATAGTAGATGAGACATCACCCTAAACATCTCGTTACTCAAACCTCACAATCAGTTGATCGAGCACTCGAATATCAGACTAATCTGGAAGCGCTATTTGAGTTCAGAGCATACATGGGCAAGGATTGTGGCTGGAGTAGGTATATCGGGTGGGTTTATAGAGAAAATACGCCACAATTGGAGGGAAACACCTAGTTTTCCTATAACTGTATTCGAATCGGGCGGGTTTGACTCCACATAACCGAGTGGGTATTGCTGCTACCAACAATGATGCCCATCTATGATTCAGAGGCATCCGAAGTTCCTTGGCCCTATTCTTCTGCGCTACTATATTCCTGGTCTGTGAACGGAATTCAGACATAACAACCCTGTTATTGCCAGTCATTCCCGGAATAACAAATGGTAATCGAAATGTTCTACAGTACCCTTCCCTTCCACAGCTACCGTACTCACCCTTGTCCTGGAACGGGGCCGCAAAGAGCAGTCTGGCTCCCTCTCTGACGGCCTCTGTTAGATGCGGGCCGGATACGCGCGTGTCGCGTGCGCAGATCACCCAGGGTGCGCCCGTGCGTACGACCGAGTCAGAGTCGAGGGGTTTAGGGTTCAGCTGCAAAGACAATCCTTAATTCGCAAACCGCTACTACAGTATATCTACCGTTGTCTCGAGCGAGCGCACACCAGTCCCGAATTCATCGTCGCTGCATTTGACGAGCTCAGTAGCGTGCTCCTGTGACAGACAGGATAGGATAATCCCTTGGTGCATCATTTTCCCCGTACCTCCCATGCCTCCGCAAGCATCTCTCCGTCCGGATCGACAATCTTCACGCCGTTGTCGTCCTCAGGATTGTGCGAGGCCGTGATCATCACGCCGACCGCCTTGCCCGTCGTACTGTAATCAGACAGGGTCACGGTCATTAATCGTCTACTCAAGCAACCATAAAATGATGGTGGTGCGGTACCAAGTTGATAGCACGAGAACGGGTGAAACAAGTGGAACACTATCGTCCAAACGGTTTCACAAAATTTTAAGTGGACTAGGGTATAATCAATAATAATATAAATTACCGCGCGCGGAGACTGGCGAGGTATCCGATGCGATAGGCGATGAAGGCCATGCGATCCGAGTGCTCACGGAAACCTGCTGTTCCGTACGAGAAGCGCATCTCCTTAGTGATCGGCCTGCATGAATTATGAGTTATGATTTTGAATTTTTTGATTGATTTTTTGGCCGGGAATAATAAACAATTACAAAAATAATACTTTCAATTAAAGAAATAACTCAAGAAACCATAATAAAGTAATAAACACACTTGTTCATTCCGATGTGGTCGGAATTGCCCGCGCGAGTGAACTCCGTCGGCACTTGCACTGGTAATTGATCCGCCATTCCTGCTGTAATTAATATTTCAGAAATACGAATAATAAGCAAAATGGCCCACTCTATTTCCCAAACTAGCCTTATCATCGAAACGCTTATCAACATACAAGCGAATTGCGCCCTATACTAGTCACATTAACGCGCGTGTGATACGCTGCACAAATAGAGTGAACTTGAGGAAGCGCAGGTTAGCCTGCCTGCAGGCTGTTATGAAATACTCAACGCAAACAACGAGAGGACACGTGTGACACGTGGAAAGGACAAAAACAAGTAGCGTACCCATGGTTCGATGAGGATATCCGGAGGGGAAGGGAGTAGAATAACTAGCGAGCAGTCGAAGTGAGCGAGAGGAGAGCGCGTGCAGCTCATTGTGCCTATCACACGTGATAGATCAATGTGAAGCGCGCGCGAGGAAATCGAGCTGCGCAAAATAAAATCACTTTGCGTTTTACTTGGAAGTTTGCCAGCGTGTACCAGGTGGTGCATCGAGTGTGCTAGTCGTGAAGTTGCGCATTTTTCGCGTCAAGGCGCACGATTTACGACACGAAGTTTACTTACTGCAGTATTCGTAGGATTCCGTTCGATATATCTCCGGAAGCGACAATCGCTTCTCTTGAGTGTGAGAGAACGTAACCGCACGTTTTCTGTCCATCCTTGAGATGAGTGACTACTATTTCCTCGCCCAATGAATAGCAAATTCCTCCTTCCTGGCTCGTGACAACAACGAACTCGTGAGGGAACAAGGGAATCTCCTGATTGGACCAGTAATTTTCCCACCGAAGTGTGGGAATATTAGTCAATTTTTCTTTCGCAAAAATATTTCTTAGATAGTGGCACTAAGTGGCTGATTCTTAATCAGTCTTTATCACAGAAGACAAGGGAAAATACGGATAAAATTGCACAACAAACAACGTTCAGTCTTGAGTCGAAAGACACTATGGCACAATGATTACTGATCTAGGCACACTATGAGGTAAAGAAATGACAAATCGGAGACGCTTTTTGCACAATGATGATGAAAATACTGATTGCTCTGAAGATGTGACACGGTTGCGAGAAGTTGCCGGGTATGGTGTATCCTCTTAGAATGTGACTACAGCCTTGGGCGCCACTAGATCGAAGACGGACTTGAACAGCTCAAGTCCGAACGGAGTGTCCACCTGAAAGGTCGAATTGTGAGTACGGTAGATCGGTCGGTCAATGAAACATGCATGAATAAAACTTACGAAGCTGTTATCGGACTCGCCGAAGATGGAAGTCCACATTTTACGTAACCGGTTCATCGCCTGAAATCGATGGTGGACAACCGTAATGCTCATGATACCGTAACTCAAGTAGATAGAGTAACTTCCGTGATCTACTCTACTCCACTCACGTTAAAGTAGGTGTTCTGGATTCCGTGGGAATGGATTGAGGTGTGGCACGAAGCATAGACGCCGCCAACGACGATCTTTCCATTCGACGTCATCGGAGCGTAGATGCCCTCTTCGACCACGCGATCCGACTTCACCACACGCACCTAAACGACGGATTCAGGCTCTGTCTAACTCCCGGTTCTGCGTAATTCCCGGCTCCCACTCACCTCTCGCACGTTCTCTTTATCCACAGTGTACAGGCAGTCTCCCTCCTTGACCTCCTCAGCGTAGACAGCCGACCTGCTGACGGCCTCCACGGGCAGAGTGCGGCCGACGTTCGAGCAGTCTCCCTAAAACCAGGCTTTGTGTAATTTCCGAGTCTGCGAATTCTGCGGCTTCCACCTTGTAGATGTAGTGCTGCGCTGTGAGCTTGATCGTGCGGCCATCCTCGGTCTCGAAGCGGTGGAACTCGGCGACCTGCAGAGCCGTCATTTATAAATGAGCCGTTGATTAGCGGAACCGTCAATTAGTCACTCACGGTTGCCGGATTGCGGTGGAGCCAGAAGGTGACGGGGAGGTGAGTGATGCCAGCAGGAGTGAGGGAGAGCACGAAGTCCTGAGGGGAACGATATTACGTATTGCAGAGAAGGTTTCTTGTTAGCAACTTCTTCGAAACTCGCAATCCACTCACATTCTTCTCCAACTCATCCATTCTCTTCTCGCTTCCATCAGCCATCTGCACTGTCATATCACGAGAGAAGCAGAGGAAGAACCCGCCCTGCTGGGCAGCCACCGGGAACTGAAAGGCACTCCATTATTATCTGTCAAGTCTGATTCAGCTGATGAATTAGCAGTAGTAACTATTGAATGAAGAAATACTCACGTATCCGGCCTGGGCAGCGACTGGGGGTGCGGCGGCGACGCCCGTGAACTGCGGGGGAGGGAAGAACTGGCCGACGGGGGGTTGAGCGGGAGGAGGAGGCTGCACGGGCAGCGGTTGCTGCAAAGGAGGAACATTTCAATCAATGCTGTATATTTTGACACCTTATTCTGCATTGAACACACCTTATTCTGTCTTGGTGCTTCTGATTCGAGCAAGGAATCTCACCTGGTTGAACTGAGTGCCGGGCGGCAGCTGCACTCCATCGCCTCTGACGATCTCCTCGATCACTCCGTTCTCCTCGAACGAGTCACGGTGCACGTGCTGCAATGCAGGATTTGACTAGCGCCCTTTAGTAATTCGCAGAACGGCTCTACACGACGCACCTCGCGCGAGTGGGAGTGGTGTTCGTGGGAGTGGGAGTTGGAGTGGCTGTGACTGCCGTGAGAGTGCGATCCGTGGCTGTGCTGATGGCTGCCTCCGTGTCCCTGTCCACGATGATGAGGAGGAGGAAGGGGCTGACTGACGGATTGCAGGGGCTCCTGAGGGGAACGAAGAGTTACTCTAGTCGAGATTATCGATCGCTCACCTGGTAGGCGCGTGGAGCGAAGCGCACATCTCCTTGGGGCTTGATCTCCTTCTCGTGATAGCCTGGAAACATTATCGATTTGTTCTCACTCGTTATCGTTCTGCCCACTGTCCATCATGCGATCAAGTTGAAGAGAACGAGATAGAACAAGCTGTGATATGAGATCTTTTTTGTGAGTGAAAGTGTGGGGGCAGGAGAAGGGAAAGGGCTATTCATTGCATGGCAGTGATTAATTGCCGACTGATCAGGGCACAAGGAAATGAGCTGTTGCAAAGCTGCCCCGTAGCGAGTTCGCAAGAGCAAACGTTTAATTGGATTTGGAGGCACGGAATTAGCGTCATGGTCGAACTGCATCCTTGATCAAACTGCACTCACTCGTTGGGCCGGGAAGAGGAGCACATGCGAAGCGACGAATGGCCACGTCGTATTGGATACTGAATTTCGAATTGATCATCTAATTCCCGAGTTCCAAGAAACAAAAAATATATGAAAACTCACGACTGATCGTAGTTAACGGTCTTGGTGATATCAGAGATGTAGTCGAAAGCGTACTGAGTGCCCTCGGAGAGCACCTGAAGAGGTCATACAGTGAAAAAGAGTTCACGCCGAGTTCTCAAGCCCGGGAAAATGAATAAAAGGATGCGCACCTCTCCTCCCACGACGATCTGTCCTCCTCCCACCGTCGCCACTCCTCGATCCTCCGACTGACGAAGAGGCTCGTACACACAGCAACGGAGCGTCGTGCTGAAATCGTTATTCTTCCTTTTGTTTCGGATACGTTTCACTGAATTCCATCCATTGCGAACAAATCAAAGCAAACGTACGGATAGGCGGTGACGTTGAGCAGGGGCGCAATTCCTCCCACCCATGAGTCTGTGCCCGCACAGGATACGGATCCGAAGCCCGGCTCGCAGTGCTGAAGACGATCAATATAAGTTATCGTAACCTTGCCTCCACTTCATTCACGCAAGAGATAGCGTAGCCGCAATTGCAGATGAGGTAAAGAAAGAAAGAAGGTAGGTCAATGTTCTCACTGCAGCATTCTCCATCAGATATCGGAGGTCTCCTTGGACGAAGGGAGGAATCGATTTGGCGTCCTCAACTCGAGTGAAACCGTCGGCCGTTCCGCGGATACGGTAGAATGCAGCCTGTCAATCGATAATTGAGGTTACGGTAGTTGGACTACGGTACTTGATGGGAGAAGGGTTGTCCGGAGGGCGCCCATCCGAAGCAGGTTGGTCGAGCGCAGCCGAGCACTGGCTGACCGCTTTCGAGGACCTGAAGTCAAGAATTGTATCATTTTTGAACCGAAAGAGCTGGGAAAAGGTAGTAATGTGCAAGAATGGCTCACTTCGAACGAGAAGGGGATGGTGGACTCGCCACAGAAGGAAGCGTGGACGCCAGAGACGAGGAGCGCGCTCGTCACGAGCAGACGAGCGAGCATCGTGCGATTCGTTGTGTGCGACCTGCCGACAATTACCACTCAACAATCTCTATAGGGAAGCTTTGAAATTTTCAAAATGGGCGGAGCCAGTGCGCAATAAGGAAGAATCATGGCACAATCATTTTCTAAGGATAATGGACCGATCAATTCGCGCAATCAAGCTTGAATGGGAATCTTGAGCGAGAGATGAAGCGAAAAGGGCTAACCCAGTTCATGGATTAGAGTGAGATGGAGGAAGGGGAAAGATTACGGGTGAAAGAGTGAAAGTTCAAACGAATCGAGACTTTCGACATTACGAGATTGGGAAAGCGTTCGGCCTAAATTGACAGGATTCCGAAGCTCAGGACTCCAACTAGGAAAGCGCAAAAGTCCAAAAGAAGATCATCATGGGCTATAAAAATGAAAGGATGAGGAACAGTATCTCTTTGCTGAATAAAGCTGATAAGGAAAGAGGGAAGAAAGGACGAGGAAACTTCCGGAATGACCCCTCATTGGTTCCACACTCCCTCTTTATAGGCTGCACATGTAAGTGGGTGGGCATCGTTTTTTCATCTCCTTTGTGCTAGTGATAGTTCGGATCCACTGTCATTATCGTCCCTTTGTCCAGTGATATTTCAATTGAGAGCGAAAGTTGAAATGGAAGGATGGGAAAGTCAGAGTGAAAGAGTGCGAAGCGACTAATTATGCTTGCTTTCAGGGAACGTTTTCCATCATTCGTGATTTGGAATCAAATTCATAATAACTTCGAAGGCTCCTTGACAATCTTTCTATTGAGGCTCTCGAGATCGAAAACAGCAGAATGTGATAATTCAGAAGAGGCAACTCATGTCATACGACTATGGCTACAAAATGAAGGATCCTCCTCTTCATTTCGCATGCACTCTCACCGGTCCGAGCGACGAGAGAGCACGTGGAATGAAGAGTCGTATTCTTTTTTCACTTTGACAACTCTCGACCCCAACACCATTCCATACCACCAACGAGCAGAGCTGATCCTTTTTGCTCCTAAATTTTCTCACCTTTCCTCTCTCCAAGGAATACACCGTTTTTAAGCCGTTCCCCTCCTTCATCTTTTGCCCGAAATCAACGGGAAAACGGGATGAAAGATCCGCACACATTCCTAATACGAGTGATAGGGCGAACTGAAATGGTCAGGATGGCAAATGGACGAGGAAAAGAGTGTGTGGGGAAGGAGAATTCGCATGCCTGAACCTCCCCCCTCGTCATATCTTCAAAGGATGATCATGACTCTTCCGCATCATTTACATCATTTTCATCATTTTCTTGCTTTCACTTGTATGCCCAAATAAGATCTTCCGACCTTCTCCGATGATTGTTAGCTCCTTGATGTTGTTGAATAACTAATCATGCCCCTCTATTGTCATTATCATGCTACGAACACGGTAATGGTCTCTCTGGGGACCTTCGATAATCATCGACTAGCGGAGTTCGACATTGCCTCAGTTTTTAGTACTAATTATGCTCATCAGCGACTCGGTTGTTCATGCGCAATGTGGTTAGTTTCACGTACCTTTCTAGCACAATTCCATGGAAATTTTCAGCCGCTGGCGTAATCACGAATGCCATCCTTCTGTACTGCATTCGTCGTCACACTCGAACCTCACTCGGAGCGTACAAACAACTGTTGACGATATTCGCGTCGGTTGACATCTTTCTGACGGTCGTTCACGTTGTCGTCAATCCGGTATTTCCTCCCTACGCTAGTTCTTGAAAAGTGAAAACGCTCAGAAACTCATCATTGTGCGAACGACGTTCGGACTCGTTTCCGAAACCTTCGAGGATGCGGTTCGTTTCATTCAATGTCTTTTCAAAATCTGACCGTATTGCAGCTATTCCCGAGTCTGTACGGAGGCTGCTTCTCGGTTCCCTTCACCCTAATGAACGTCCATTTCCTCTATCGCTTCTTCGCTGTGCGAAAGATGCACCTGATTCCCCTATTTTCACAGCCATTATTCATCCTCCTGCTTGCTTCAATCCCATTTTCGGAGGTCTCAACGTGGTCAGTCGAGTCCAAATCACGGAAACCGGTTGACCATTCAGGTTCCTGCTCAATTACGTTGGCATGTCGAGTGTTGGCCACGATTCTGCTATTGAAGTCGTGCGATCAGAGTTCGAACGGAAGCATGGGAGAAGCATCGGGGGTGGAGGATGGATGATAATGGAGCATTGGGTGAGTGTTATTAGTTGGAAATCTCTCGATGCGTCATCATTCCTGTAATCGGATTCTCCTGGGACAGACAAGTCTACTGACCACTAGACTACGAGACGACCTGTGACTACGCATTTACAGAGAGACGACTACCAGTACGAGGACCCGTGGTACATTCTGACATTGTTCCTCTTCGACGTTGTCATGTCTCTCTCCCTCACAACGGCCATTGCTCTGGGCACCCTCACTTTCATCGGAATACGCAAGGGAATCACCGTGTCGCAGAACAAGAAAAGCATCGAGTTGAAACTTCTCGTTGCAGTTACGGCTCAGGTGCCTCGAAAATGTCTTCGAAAGCAACAAAAATTGTTCATTCAGACCCTCGTCCCGTTCATCTTCGTGTACATTCCCTACTTCTGCTGTCTCAACTTCCCCGCATTCGACATTCCGGTCGAGTTGATGGCTGATCTCTGCATGTTCCTCACTTCCTGCTTTCCCGTCTGGGACGCAGTCATCGTCATTCTTCTCATGACTGATTATCGTGTGGCACTAACGAAGATGGTCACTAGAGAGAAACCTAATGCCGCTCAAGCATCGGCGACAATGAAGTCATCGTCGATTGCGCCGTCCATTGCTATGAATATTGTTGAACTGAAGTGATAAACCTGTGAACGACCAAAGTTGATTGTTTCTTACTATGCGCAAGCTGTTATCAGGCGAGATTTGCTCTCTTGCTCTCTTCGAGAGGACAAAGTTCACACTCGAATGGGAAGAATTGTCATCGTACGATCGGGTTGATCTTCTTCAAATCAGGTCTGCAATGACACGATTCACGCTAATAGCCGAGTTCCTCCTCCTTGTCACTTTCCCCTCGTTCGTTCTCACCCAATCCACTGTCCACCCACGCAAATTCCTCTGCTACTCCCCTCAAGCTTCGCGATCGCACGTCAATTTCCTTGCCAAACTAACGGATACACTGGTAGATGCCGGCCATGAAGTGGTAGGGATGAGACGTCTTCTTCTCCTTTATTCATTGTCACAGGTCTATCTCTCCCCAGTGCTGGATAAGAACATCCGAGGACCGGGCACTGACAAGCCTCGCCTTATTGAGGTTATCTTTTTCATCGTTTCATTAACAGGACGTAGTTGTATTTCAGTTGCCTCAAGCAGAGGATAAAGAGTACGAAAAGAACGCCGATTCGACTCTTCTTTCGGACGTTTGGAAAGCTGCGGGATGGTGGCAAGTTGTGAGTGGAACGAAGAGAGTGATCTCCTTATCAGTGCGCGTCTCTTTTTCTTTCATCCCTTGTTCGATTAGAGTGCACGAAATGCTTATCAGATGGGGTTACCAACAATGAATCTTTCTAGAACTGGAGTCGATTCGAGGACTTGTGGGTGTCTACGTGCAACGCTACTATTCGATCTCCGGGTCTCATCGACCAACTACAAGAAGAGAAATTCGATGCGGCATTCGGAGAGTCGATCGATTGGTGCTTTGCTGGTGCGTACATTGCTGAATCACTTGATTGGGTTTCTGCAAGACTAACTCGGTGAAAATTGGAGGCATTCTCCATCTCGCTGGCATCAAGAATTTTGCGCTCACCGAATCTTTGGCTCTCAAGGACGGATTCTTCGCTGTGCATCAGACGCCCAATCTGCCTTCCTACGTCCCCAGTACGACTACAATTATGAAACATTAATCTGACCAGAGATCTGATCTCGTCCTCTATCTCTTCCTTCAATCTCAGTGTTTAGCCCTGACGGCTGGCAACTACGGCGAGGAGATGACCTTCCTTCAACGGGCAGAGAATCTCTTCTACTTCCTCGACCATCAGCAGTACAACTACAGGTTTCATACCTTTTCCTTCGACTTGAGCAATGCAAATTGATATTACAGAACGATGCCCAAGTATCAGACGGTATTCGAACAGATGCAGCCTGGATTTCCCGATCTCGTTGTTAGTCCCATTTTCGAGTTCATCATAACACGCACTTGTAGGATCTAGCCGCCTCAGCCTCTCTCGTCTTTCTCAATTCCGATCCACTGGTCGACTTTCCTCGTCCTTCCTCAGCCAGACTGATCGATGTGGGAGGAATCGCTGTTTTCCATGGATATCAGAAGCTCAATGAGGTACAATGAGCTGCATACCTAGATCAACTGCGAATATCTGCACATCAGACCTGGTCATCCCTCCTCTCCCTCCGTTCTCGAATCATTCTCTTCTCATTCGGAACTTTTGCGAAGGCTCACGGGATGCCCGAGAGATACAGGAAGACAATTATTGAGACGATTAAAAAGTTCCCCGACGTGACTTTCATCTGGAAATACGAGGTGAGAAATCGCATCAGATCGGTAATATGGAACGATTTTATTGCAGAAACCCGATCATCGGGTATCTGCCGGTGTTCCCAATCTTGTAGAAGCGACTTGGCTGCCGCAAAGCGACATTCTGCGTGAGAGATAAATGACTCAGAAAGATCAAAGATCAGTTGTTTAGACGATCCTCGACTCACAGCTTTCATCACTCATGGAGGACAGGGAAGCATCTCGGAAGCTAATTATGCAGGTATTGAAGAAATTCAAAGTTCAGATCAGTGAGTTGTATGGAACCCATTGAAGGAGTCCCTCTGGTGGTAATACCAATTATCTTCGATCAAGCTCGTAATGCTTATCAAGTAAAGAGAAACAAACTCGGAGTTGTTGTTCACAAAACAGAATTGACAGAGGAAGGGCCATTGGAAGCTGCGATTAGAGAAGTTTGGAGAATCCAGAGTTAGTTGGAATTAATTTGACCAGAAATTGAGGATTCATGTTCAGATACGATAGACAAGCAAAGAAAACAGCGAAGATGCTTGCGGAGAAGCCATTCACTGCGAGAGAAGCGAGATGGGTTGAAGAGATAGCTGAACCATTTCTTTCATTCAGATTTTCGTTCGTAACATGGAATTCCTCGCAGCTCATGGCCCCCTCCGACAACTCGATCACTACGGAAAGAATTTCTCTTTCGTTCAGTACTATCTACTCGATGTGATCGGACTAGGAATTGTATTGGTTGTGTTGGCATTAGTTTTTGTTGTGGCCGTTTTGTACAACACTGTGCAGTATTGTATTCGCAAGTCGTTCGGAGTAAGAAAAACGAAGACCAATTAGAGATCGTATGTGGATAATGGCACTTCAATGTGCTCTGATGATGTTTTCGCTATGTTTATCATGTGGGGTATGAAGACTGTGTGATTTTATTGACAAGTAAAATATTTATCGTATTATGAGATCATCGATACAATTAGTACAGCCTCGTCTCGTCTTCTATCTGTAATTCAATCCCCAATCTTTTTTATTATCAACATTCCATACAGCGCATGATTCCTTAGTTGACGGGTAGAGCAGATCCATTTTCCGCTTGAAGATCGTTAAAATTGGCAGATACCTAAAATAGCCGATGTTAGTTGCCAAACTGACATCAACTGCACCTCCTAATATTGATCCTTCGGGCAGCCTCTTTCTTATGGAAACATTCGGAGCCGAATCGGACGATTCCTGAATAAGTTAGCATGAAAAAGTGATAGAAGCGCATGAACGCACCTCTATGATACACAAATAGATCGTCAACTAGAGAAAACTCGTAACCAGCCCGGCACATCTCCCATCTCTGCAATGAATACTATATCCAACCACAGACTGACTTTATTGACATCGTACCAGTGCTAGATTGTTCCTTATCCGATATGGAAAGCTCTCATCGTGCATCGGTGCATCTCGAGTGAACACGATTTGTGGTTCCCACTCGCGTTTCTCATATCTGAGAAAGACAGATTGAAAAACAACGTTTACTTTTCCTGTGAACTTTCCGTTGTGCTTACTTGAGATGCCCCTCGAAAATGCCCGTTCTCTCCTTTTCCTCATTCGCCAACCACTCCTCGAGCTTCGGAATTTCGTGCCCGTTCTGAATTGTTGTGTGTCTCCGCATTTTTATTGCCTCATACCGTCATGTTGATCAACGAATGGAACACGACTGCTCTGTCGGTGTCGATCAACTTCTTCAAGTCTGCTTTTCCGATTCGGTGCTTCCTACAATCGATTAGATAGCTCTCATCCTCGATTAGACTCACCTCGCCGCGCTCTCCTCCTCTTCAATCTCGAAGAATCGGTAAACGAGCACTCGTTTCTTGCCGATCTCAAGTGTTCTCAGTGCGAGATCCCTCATCTTTCGTTCGAAATCAGCGCTGAAGAGGTGATCCATGTCGCCGATGAGAAGAAAGCGAGTCGTTGTGAACTGAATTTACGAAATTTTTGAAAGATGAAAGGCGGCATGAGGAGAACTTGTCTCGCTACGTTCCGCACTACATTGATTGGATAGGCGGCTGAGCGTTCTTCCGGATTCGATAACTCCTGAAATTAATGCTTTTGTTGATGCAAATTCTCGATCATACGTGAGTCAGATCACGTCAGATGAATGTGTCCTGTCACTACATACAATATTATCGAATGAGGAATTGTTTTATTCACAACAGCCTAGTCAATTTTGGTCTTACCGAGTGCGATACTGATATAAATTCCAACAAGCTTGTGAAGTACGACAGCAGAAGCAACAATTGTGAAGACAACTAATACGATTCCTAATGCGATCACATCGAGTAGATAAAATTTAACGAATGAGAGATTCTTTCCGTAGTGTTCGAGTTGTCGGAGGGGACCATGGGATGCGAGGAAATCCATGTTGCGAACAAAAATCTGAATGGAAGAAAAAATATCTACAAAACTCTTTCACTCATCTCACTTCTCTTGCAGTGAATGGTTTCTCTGCTCGCATTTTCGCTGTTTTCTTAGCTTGATTCGCGTATCTACTTAAAAACGATTACAATATTTCTGGCTTTGTTCATTCCTCTCACTCGGGATTCTCTAATACTTCTCTAATCGCAGTTTCCAATGGTCCTTCCTCTGCCAATTCTGTTTTGTGAACAACTATTCCGAGTTTGTTCCTCTTCACTTGATAAGCATTACGAGCTTGATCGAAGATAATTGGTATTACCACCAGAGGAACTCCTTAAATGCTTCTGTTCAATTTATTGATCTTTGACCTCTCCCTCACCTGCATAATTGGCTTCCGAGATGCTTCCCTGTCCTCCGTGAGTGATGAAAGCTGTCAGTCGAGGATCGTCTAAACAATTGATCTTTGATCTCTGACGACTATTTGATTTCTCACCGAAAATGTCACTTTGCGGCAGCCAAGTCGCTTCTACCAGGTTCGAAACACCCTTAGATACACGATGCTCGGGTTTCTGCAATAGGCAAGATAGGTGAATCAAATGCTGACCTCGTATTTCCAGATGAATGTCACATTCGGGAACTTCTTGATTGTCATAATAACAGTCTTTCTGTATTTCTTCGGCATCCCGTGAGCCTTCGCAAATGTCCCGAATGAGAAAAGAATGGTTCTGGGACGGAGAGAGAGGAGGGATGACCAGGTCTGCCATTGGACTACTTCTTGAACGAAGGGATTCAGGAAGAAACGTACATCATTCAGTCTCCGATGACCTTGAGAGACTGCGATTCCTCCCACATCGATGAGTATTGCCGAAGAAGGGCGGGGAAAGTCGACGAGAGGGTCGGAATTGAGGAAGACGAAAGAGGCAGAGGCGGCTAGGTCCTGCGAAAAATACCCATATAGACGAGTATTTTGAAATGAACTGACGACAAGAGACGGAAATCCGGGCTGAAGCTTCTCAAAGACTGCTTGATACATGGGCACAGTCTTGTAGTTGAATCGTTGAAGGTCAAGAAAGTAGAAGAGATTCGCTGCTCGTTCAAGGAAGGTCATGTCTTCATTGTAGTGGCCGGCGGTCAGGGCTAAAAGATGTAAAGTGACTGGAAATCGGCGATTTGGTAATCAAAAAGTTTAAAAATGCACAGACGAGCAAGTTAGCTTACTCTTCACATAGGACGGCAGATTGGGCGTCTGATGCACAGCATAGAATCCATCTTTGAGCGAGAATGACTCAGTGAAGGCGAAGTTCGCCAGCCAGATGCAGAATACCTGTTGCAAGCGCGAAATTACAAATAGGAAATCAATGGTGTTACCAGCAAAGCACCAATCGATCGACTCTCCGAATGCTGCATCGAATTTCTCTTCTCGCATTTGATCGATGAGTCCCGGATAGTGGATGGTACTATTACAAGTTGCCACCCAACGTTCCTCGTAACGGCTCCAGTTCTGGAAAGATGGACCAATCTGATGACACATCTGAGCAGTATTCGCACCACTTGCCACCATCCCGACGCCTCCCACAATTGAGTCAGTAACGTCGAATCGGCGGTATTCTCGACCTCGGCATTCGCTGCTTGAGGCAACTGCGAGAGGGGCAACCAGAGAAATGATTCAAATTGAAAAACACGAACTTCGATGATCCTTGCCTTAGAAGTGCCCGGTCGGTGCACATTCATGTCCACTGGCGAGAGATAGACCTTTGGAGCGCATTCAAAGTTTAGATAATCAATCGTGGCCTACCACTTCATGGCCCGCATCCAGCAGTGAGTCCGTCAGTTTGGCGAGGAAGTTGACGTGCGATCGCGAAGCTTGAGGTGAGTAGCACAGAAACTTGCGGGCTACTGTAGGCGAGGCAGCGGTTGAGTGGAGTACTGTTGCGAACAGTATGAGAACTGGTCGTAGGTTCATGGTGAACTGAGACTGCCTCCCACTGTGCCATGACTGCTTTTATGCGAGTGGAGGAAGCTCGAGTCTCTCTATACTGCTTACTCTCTCAGCGGTCAGACGGAGCGAGAGTGCACGCGAATTGAGGAGAGCGAGATCATTGCTCGACAACTCGACGCGAAGATCAGTTCAGTCCGAATACTGACAATTGGCTGGAGCTGAACTGTGAGCTGTGAGAGCACAAGAGAAGGCATTGATAGATCACTGATTCGATAACGAAGTCAGGAGATCAATTGTTTCGGTCAGAAAGAGTTAATCTTGGCGACGTTTGCATGATTCAATCGATGATTGCACGATTCCCAAGTAGATATTGTGGATATCCATCGTTTTCAATCTGACAATTATGGAAACTACTTTGTTACTGCTTCGAAATAGGACAAAAAGGAGGAGTCGTCAATTGTCAGCACGAGAGATTGGGGCAGAAACTAGAGGAAGGACACGTGGAACTGATAACCTCCCAGGGTGAAAATGGAGTGAAAGCAAAGAAATGAAGACATGAAAATGGTGGAAAACACGAAAGATCATAAGAAAAAATAGACAATCGGAGACGATGAAGAGATCGGCATGATCGGGAATCAGTATTCAGTAATTTTTCAATTGGCGAATGTACCGGGCTTGCGCGGCACAGCAGATGCACTGCTACAATCGCAGCAAGACTGCCATCTGAGATCAATTGGAACGTCTCGAGCATCTAAATTGAGTTACATCAAACTCTCTCGATCGAGGAGAACGGATTCAGCTTTAGATCAAGGCTAGTTCCCAACCTTCTCTCTAATGTCCGCCATCGTATCTCTCTCCGCATCGAAATAGATCCCAATGGACATCGGCCCCTTCCAGTTGTCAATCGCTGTCGACAGTGCCTCAGGTCTCAGAGCATCCGCACTCGTGTGCAGCACAAGCGTGATTCTGTCGAATTAATATTTCGTTCCGCTTCTTCCGCCCCTTCCTACCTGTCCTCAGTAACTTCCCGGGATCGAATGAAGTAGGGATAGACGCGATACGCGCCATGGTAGAAATACAGAGGACTCGTTGCAAATTGAATGGAGGTACGCAGAAAGAGACAGAGATAGGCAAGTCTGTGGTGTTTCGTTAGCCAATTCAAGAAAATAATGAACTTACAAAAGTAGAATGGTGAGCAGACAAAGGGGCAGAAAGAGCCGCTGCGGGGCGCGATACATTGCAATGAAAGGATTGATGGCCCCTATCGGGAAAGTGGTCGAAAATGGTTAGTGACCTCGAGAAAGAAGTTCCCCGAGAGGGAGAAATGAACGGATTCGGAGAAACAAGGAATGATAGATTGGAGTGAAGAGGAAACATCGTTTGCGCAGGCGGAATGCACTGGGGAGATGGAACATTCAATCATTCGCCTGCTCAATTCAGAATATCGAGCTAAGGATTGTTCATTCCAAATGACAAACGCAATTTCTGATGAAACTTTATTGTTTTCGTGGATTATAAGAAAGTCTAGAATTTAGAGTTTTTATTTAGAGCCCAATTTGGCCACTTTAACAATCAAATTCAGGCAGCGATGAGAACGAGTTAAAGATTGCAGAATCTAGAAAGCACAGGAAAGATTATTAGCGTTAATCGATTTATTTAAAATTTAATCAATTCAAATATATATTTATAACAAGAAAATATAAGAAATATACTGTAGGTATTTTTACTGTACAAAATTTAAATTTCGCGGCCCTGATCCTGATCCGGACAGGACCACCAATCGATTGACTTAAAATTTTCGAATTTTTTCATTTTTGAAATTTCTTTAATTGCGTGTTTTTCATAAATTTTGTAGCGTTTTTCTATTCGTAAGTTTTAATTCTTCATTAGAGCGTATCAGGGTAGGAGTTCTTGACCTAATAAGCGCATTCCGGTGTGCAAGGGGATTAGATTGATGGGTGTGTGGTGCTTTAGCCAAAAATATTTTTTTATTTAGAATTATTTGAAAGTTGGAATTCTGGGTATCTTTACGGGTAGAATTAGGTTTATAACGGCCTCGTTATAACCTAATTCTACCCCACAATCGTTTCTCCTCAATCACGGAATGGCGACCTGGTATGCTCTTCTGAAGAAGTGAAACAGTGTTGCTTATTCGTTGCTACTTACTTCTTCGTGACGGCGTAATCTCATCCGCAATGAGTGTTACGTGCCCGTGACGCGCGAGCCACTTTTTCGAGCACGAATTGCGCTCTCATTTTGTGGTCATAATCCTATTTTCGCTTAAAAACAAAATTGCAGGAAAACATGGAAACGACGGAGGAGCAAATATCGGGAAAGAGGACCCGCCGATCAATAGACAGGTAAGTCTCTATCCGCTTTCTTTGTCCTTGTTTCGAATGGGAACGCTTTGGACTAAGGTCTAACCACGAGCATTTCAGGTACGCGGCGCAGCCGACTTCCGATTCTTCGAATGGAGTGAAGGACAGACGGTGAGCTAGGGCGTGCGAACAAGTTGCAAGCGGGCGTTGCTGGATTGCGCATTTGTTTATTCCGCGATCGACGTGGTGCATTATTGGAGCATAACTGGGAGGTGTATCTTTTTCACCTGCTTGCCAGTGATGAGTGCCCTTCCCCAACTTCAGGATTTGCACGGGTTCCACTGCTTGCACCAACACCGGTAAAATCACTTTTCTTTTTTTTTATTTTTTTTTTACAAGAAATGGAATCAATTTCAATAATCCTGGCTCGCGTTTCGGGTACAGGCATAACAGTTTCTTTCCTCGAGCGGCAAGGCTATTAGTAAAACCAGAGAATCAGACCAGTTTCACCGAGTAGTTTCTCCTTCGATATCGTATTCATTGTCATAACCCCCGTGGTGATCTACGTCACATATTTACATGTTTTAAA
>LS570453.1:599131-625797 GCA_900490775.1 Pristionchus maxplancki
CGATGTAGCCACGAAGTGGCGGAATCGCAACTTTTTCGGATCGCTCGAGGCCTCACGAGCCTTTTACAAGGGAAGATGCCAATGCGCATCCGCAGCGTTTGACAGCCTAACCTTCAAAGTGCATGTGGAAAAGGATCGCTTGAGGACTCATGAGCCTACTTTTCATGGGAGTAAAAAGCAAAGGGAAGTCGGTAAAAAATGTTGAGAGCGCGCCAAAACACGCGAAGCCTGCGATGCGCTTGTGAAAGGCTCGTGAGGCCGAGAGCGATCCGAAAAAGTTGCGATGTAGCCACGAAGTGGCGGAATCGCAACTTTTTCGGATCGCTCGAGGCCTCACGATCCTTTTACAAGAGAAGATGCCAATGCGCATCCGCAAGCGAGTGCATTTTAACCGTTGCACGCCACCCGGCGAACAACGTAGCAACCGTAGGTTGCTAGTTATTGTCCTGCAAACTTGTGATCAATCGATTATCGGATACTGCAGGTATCGCGGAAGCACACGGCTGCTCATTCTATTGATGGAACGGCAGAGGAAGAGGATGATCTGGTGGGTCATTTGAGATTAATCGATTATTATCAGTTAACTATCCCCAATACTGTACAGTAACCCCTGACCATCTTACAGTTCGGTGATATCTCCAATTCGACGGATCGCCGTTCTCACTCGGCGAGACCCATCAATTCGGGCAGTGATCTACCGAAGAAAAGACGTATGTGAAGTTTTGTTGCGGAGGGGGGGATTGTAATATATTAGAAGATGAGAATGATGTTTTCAAAGCGAATAATTACTTTTCAAAAACGTTTCGTGGCTTCTAGATGAGCACTGAACTAATTGACTTACTCATTTGTTGGTGGGGATAGGTATTAACTAAAATTTGACTTTAAACATGTAGCACTAAGTGAATACGTAACCAGGGGTCATAATACTGTACTAGGAACACATGTAAAAATGCGGCAAAAAGTTTTGCTAAAGTGGGGATTCGAACCCACGACCTCCAAAAATGACAGCCAGGCATGCTATCCACTGCACTACGAGAGCACACTCTCGCTGTCCCTCAGAGATGAGGGATGAGCTAGCGAGAGGCGCATGCAAATTTTAGTGTGTGAAACATGTAATTTTTCATTATCGATTTTCGGTACTTAGGAATCAATTATGGGAACTTTTCAAAACGGTTTTGGGCCCTAAGGGGTGTAAATCGACCCGTGTGAATGAATTTCACAGGGAGCGAGACCTACTTTTGCGGTTCCCTAGTAAGGAATAAGTGATTAGCAAGGAACCCTTGCCTCCTTCCAGTCAGCCATAATCCATCGACCAATCCACGCAGACTCTCTCTCCGTGTTGCAGCAATGAAGAAGGAAGATGAGGAGAACCAGGTAAGTGGGCGGATGTATTCGATGCTGGGTGTATCTATATCGATTTTCGCAAGAGAAGTTGTGTAGTGGTCATTATACTGTATCAAACTAGTCAAATAGCTAGAGTACATGTGTTAGTAGTTTCACAATTGATGATGCGTTCGCCTTCCCTTTCCTTCTATTACTTTCTTCGGCAGTGCCAAACATCATAAGAGAAGGGGGATATTCACAGTATTAGTCAGACCAGTGAATTCTTTGTTGCACAAAAGTACAAATATCATTTCAGGGCGTCGGCGGTATGTGAGGAGTAAATGAAGGAGGAGAATATCGATTGCCTTCCATTCATCAACTCTTCAAATTGTGCATCCTACCGTATAGACCCTATTATTTTCTCTACTCAAATCATTTCCCATCGGTCACCATTAATTCATTCATTGAATCCCCCCCCCGTCTATTCATGTTTATGGTACCATTGTATCACCTAGCTCTCATTCTGCAAATATCGTTTGCCCGACTAATTCGTGCATTGTGTAGAAATTTGACTTTTTCGAATTCATTCCTCGATTCTGAATTATTGATGTTTCTGTTTTCTCATAGATGTCCTCTCCCCACGTATCCTGTCAACCCCTTATTTATAATGTTAACGACTTACCCTATTCGGTTCCATTTTTTCCAGTTCCATTTTTGAGATTTTATTACTTTGGAAATTTTTCCACGTGTGTTTTTTCATTACCAATTTTTTCTCGTATGCTAACATCACATTGTTCTCTTTTGTTTTCTAAACTAATTTCGCAGCTAATCTTGTTGATGTACGTAAGAGCCTGTTTAAGAATCATCCTGTTCCCTTTTTTTGTTCAAATGATGTAATCCTCTTATTGTTCCTAGATGATCTACTTTACTCATGCTCGATTTTTTTCTCTCGTAAAGTTGCACATTAGAACAAGTAGACTCATCCCGCAATTCCTGTTTCATCATGCATTTCCCCACTCTCCCATTGAATTTGTTAAACAATATTTACGAGCTTCCATTTTTGCTCCGTTTCTGTTACAAATTCATGATCTCCGGATTTTGTTCTCATGCAATTTCTTCATTCCCGACTCTCTAGCAATCTATCTGTATCTCAACCTATCATCGATTATTTATGAAGTATAAAGCTAGTGAGAAAAAATCAGAACCACAAATTTATGTTACTAGTGAATAAAGTGGTTTATAAATGGCAGTTGCTTATTAGTATTTTCTGTTTCATATCAGTTCACATATCAGTTCATGATACGATAAAAAAATCTATTGATCGGCAAAAGATTCTACGCGGATTGTTGATCTTTTTTTTACAACTTGCAGGGGACATGAAGGCAACGGCGCCTAAGATGAGGTTTGCGTTGAGGAGTGACGTGAACCTGTGAGTAATGCGTGACACAAACTTGTTGAGGTGAAAATTGATGGCATTCAGCACGGGCAATCGCATTCTGAGAAAAAGGAATCCTAAGAAGACTCCGTCTATCGACAAGGAAACTCCGAGGGTATTATCTCTTTGGCATATTTCAAGCATTCCATCACTTCAGATCTCCGCGACATCGTATCGGGAGAAGCCGCGAACTTTCTACGCTGTGGTATGCTTTGTTGCTCCGCACGTGAATAAAATCAAAGTCATTCCAAGATCTCCACATATTTCGAGGAAAAGTAACTGATCTCTTATGCTTACAGAATGCAAAGTACAAGCGTCTGCGCGAGAAGTGCCAATCAAGATGGGTCGGTTTTATGTCGTAGAGAAGTCAATAAATGCTATGTTCAGAAGATGAATCAATTCAAGAAAAGAGCAGAAGACGACCAAGATCAAACAGTCGTCGATTATGCGATCGACGTACAGGTGAGATCGCACCCTCACCTTTATAGTTTCGCTACCATTATGTTCCTATTTATTTCATGTGTTAGGTATCGAGCTTCACATTATTAGTGTTTTGCTTCTTCATTTTCGTGCTCATATCCATGGATATTTTTAAGGTGGCCACTCGCAGTTCCGAAGGAGCGGCGAAGTGGGATAAAATCGCGTATGCTACGGGCAAAACGACCAAATGCGAAGTATGTCCTACTTTCAAGCAGTGGACAACATTAAGACTAATTTTTAGAATAATAATATTAATAATTGTAATATTTCTCAGATAGACTATGTAGTCGGCACGACCACTCGCAAGCTGGGAGAAGACGTCACTGAAAAGGTAGATTAAATATTTTTTTATCCAGATACCATACCTAAAGTTTTTACTAATAAGTGTCTTCCTTGTTGCAGGTGCTCGTCAAATGGAACGGATTCCCCATTCCGTCGTGGGTGATTAAGAAGGGCATACAAGGAGAACTGGCAATCGAGGTACCGAAGTTAGATTGAGAACTGATTAATTCTTACTCGATTGCAGAAGGAACTCTCGAATCGAATGACCGACCTCGATTTCGTACGTTTTGTTGAATTTTTTTTGGACGCTCAACATAATTTTTTCAGGTGGAACTGGAGTTGCGAAGAGTCTATGGTGACGTCAAATTCAACCGGTAAGTTATTTTTGGTAAGCGTTATTGAACGTTGTGCTAGAGATAATCCAGTCAACCCACGGGTCTCTTTCATGTTCCAATATCAATCGTTCAGCCTCTTTCCCTATCGATATCTGAAGGCGGAAACGGGATTGGGATTTGGTGGATTCGTCAACAACAAGGCGAGTTTTCCTTCGATATTTTCTTTTTTTTGTTGTCGTCGATTCTTCTCATGATAATTTCATTGCAGAGATCCCGCTACACAAATGTCCTTCGATCGATCGAGAGTCGGTGAGTTCATGAATGGAGAGGGCACTACGGGACGCCATCTCCCTCATCACTCCGCACTATCTTGAGCCATTCGGCCTAGAAGTGGTGTGAAGTGAAGAGACCCCGACATGTTTTGAACGCTATAACAGAGACTATCTGAGAGAATTTAGATACGGCCGTACAACGATTTTTTAACATTTGCTTAGAAAAAGCCCCTAGGGGTACTTTTTCATGTAGAGTTCGAAAATCGACCTTAGGAAGCCGTATCTCTAACCCCCAATACCCTGTGGCACACTCCACCCTGCCAGGGGGCAAATGCAATTTCACGAATGGCGCTCCAAACCCCCACAAATTATATACCATTTTGTAGATCTCGACGAGACAAACATTTTTAGTGTTGAAAGTGAAAGGCCAACTCTTCTGTGAAAAAAAATATTTTGATCGAAAGTTTTATTATTTGCACCCTGAAAAATTTTTGGCCTGACGGGAGTTTTTTTATTTTTCCAATCGATTCGCAATATATTTTTACCCCTTGGTGCAAAAATTGAGACTGATCGGACCTGTAATAAGTTGTTTCGTGAGCCGAAGAATGCGCGCAACCTCAATTTTCACCCATTTTCCGTACTTTTGAAATCGAATAACTCCAGAATTTGGAGATCAGAGATGAAGTTTTGCACTGAAAATACCTTATATGAGTCAGAACAATGAGTTATGAAAGTTAGAAGTGAATTGAAGAGAAATTTTTTTACCAAAAAATTTCCAAAAAAGCCAAAAATCGAGATTTTTCAAAAAATATTTTTTTCTTTCCGATTCACTTCAAACTTTCAAAACATTTTGTTCTGACTCATATAAGTTATTATCAGTGCAAAACTTCACCTCTGAACTCCAACTTCTGGAGTTATTCAATTTCAAAAGTACGAAAAATGGGTGAAAATCGAGGTTGCGCGCATTCTTTGGCTCACGAAACAACTTATTACAGGTCCGATCAGTCTCAATTTTTGCACCAAGGGGTAAAAATATATTGCGAATCGATTGGAAAAATAAAAAAACTCCCATCAGGCCAAAAATTTTTCAGGGTGCTAAAAATAAAACTTTCGATCAAAATATTTTTTTTCACAGAAGAGTTGGCCTTTCACTTCCAACACAAAAAATGTTTGTCTCGTCGAGATCTACAAAATGGTATATAATTTGTAGGGGTTTGGAGAGCCCTTCGCGAAATTGCATTTACCCCCTGGCAGGGTGGAGTGTGCCACAGAGTATTGGGGGTTAGAGATACGGCTTCCTAAGGTCGATTTTCGAACTCTACATGAAAAAGTAACCCTAGGGGCATTTTTAAAGCAAATGTTAAAAAATCGTTGTACGGCCCGTGAAGAAAGTATCTCAATTTTCTCAGATAGTCTCTGATAACTACAACTCATTTTGTTATTTTAATAGTTATGAAGTGCGGGCTGTTATTCTGCTCATTCATACAGGGCGTAATCTATTAAGTATTCAGGATGAATGTCATCAACGACCGAGCTGGACTTCCTCATGTGTACATCGAGGATTGGACAAGGGAAAGAGAGGATGCGAAGGGACTAGAGAATCTCAAGGTCGGATTGGTGTGAAATTTTATTTTTTTCGATTTGTATTATTGATTTTCGGCCTCCGTTTATCACTTACACATCTATTAGAAGAAACGGATTCTTGCATCTGTTTAGTTTTCTGTTTCACGTTCTCAGTTTGATACTCTTCAGTTCGTCAATTATCTCGTGCAGTCGAAGGCCGTCAAGAAACTACTCGAGCAGAACAAACAGTTGGAGAAGATCAAGTGAGGGGTGTTCATTGAGTTGTTTATCCTGGAGTTAGACGCTGCTTTTAGTGTAATGTAAATGCTATTTCAAAGTATATTTCAAATGAAGGTGCACGAGCGATTGCCATTCGTGCTTGAAGACGACGCAGGGCAAGAGCGACAAAGTGAAGAGATGCTGCAGAATGGTCAGAGTCTATCTCGTGTAGTTCATGCTGTATTTGGTTTGGATAATTGTTGTAAACATGTATAAAGGTATGTTTTTTTCAGGAAGGCCATTCGGAGAATATCATCTACGAGTGCACTGCGGACTGTGGATGTAGCAACAAATGCCAAAATCGAAAGATGCAGGTTGGTCAATAAGAAAGGAAAGTCCAAAAATGGATTTTAAAATTTCTATCATGCTGATGACGAGCTAATTATGCAATTGCAGAATGGTCGCCAAGTCGTGCTGTGCATCTTCCGTGAGCCCAACAAGGGATGGGGAGTGCGAGTGATGCGAGAGTTGGATGCCTGCACCTTCGTGGGAGAGTACACTGGAGAGGTCAGCTGACCAATTGTTTTATCAATAATATTAGATTTCCGTTTTTGAATTACATAATCCTCATGTAGAATAGTGGTGGTTATGGGCAATGTTCTATTTTTGTCGATATAAAATGTTGAATCGTAGGTCCGCGATCGCCCCCATGCGAAGGCAAACTACGACTTTGATCTGCGATTCGAAGTGAAGTCGGGAAGGACGCTGGTTGTTTCCGCTGGAGACAAGGTATTCGCAATGCGGAAGTTAGAAGTGATAATGAATAAGATGCATGAGGATAGATAAATGCATCGCAGGGCAACGAGTCCCGCTTCTACAACCACTCGTGCAGCCCCAACATGAAGACGATCACGACTGTAATTGAGAGGTAAACTCAATTAATTATATTACTCTCGGGAGATGGTAGCATGAAAGGTTGAAATGTGAATTGTATGCTATCAGACATGGCAACTTCTACCACCACTACGGATTCGTCACCATCAGGAAGATTCGTGCCGGTGTGTTGCGGTTTTGAGAATAACATTTTTTTTACGATATGTATGCTATCAGAATATATCAGAGTAGATCTTTTTCGCTGTGCGAGATTCGGTTCGTTGCAGGAGAAGAGCTTTCATTCGACTATTTTCCCGGAGAGAAGACTCTGGATACGCAACAGATGTTCCCCATCTGCAGGTGCGTGTCAATTTATTATTTATTAATTATTAAACTTTATTTAATCTTGATTTTCAATTATAATTTGCGCAGATGCAACGCTGCTCACTGCCGCTTCAAGGCCAAATCAAAGAAGAAGAATGATCGCATCAAAGAAGAGGAAGATGAAGAGGACATGTGAGTGGGGATCAGTGTTGTACTATTCAGGCGCGCGGGCGGAGACGCGGCCGTCAAGTTCTTTAGTAGCGCATCATCTTTGTTGATTCCATGTTTTGTCACTGCCAGGTCCGTTGTGAACTCTGCTGCTCCCTCTGGCAGAAGAGCGAGATCGAGATCAGTTGTGAAGAAGGAGAAGAATGGAGGAGCGAAGCAGACCAAGGTGGGAGAAAGGGATTTAGGTCACAGTGGAGGAACGTAGCTGGGATTTGGTAAAGTTTCTGTTTGTAGATGGGACAGAAGCGCAAGGCGCAGTCGATGGATGGAAAGAGAGCAGAGAAGAAGAATGTGGTGGGTCGTTTGCTTGTTATTCATCCGATACCGTATCCTGTCCTACCGTAACCGAGGTCGTCTCTTGCAGCGCAGCACTTCGATCGATTCCCGCTCTAACTCGAAAAGAAGGGACGATTCGAGCAGAGGACGTCAGCTGAATGGAGGTAGGGGCCTTTTGAACTCGAGCAGTGTGTCTCTCCATCTGCGATTTCTGTAACATTGGGGCTGAAATTGATGGGTTCTCAGACTGTCTCAGAGTGATGATATCATCCAATCTCCTCTCTTTCCAGTCACTCAACCCTCTTGTCGCCCGGTTACTCGATCCACTTCTCGTGCCTCCATGAACGGAGGAAAAATTAAGAAGGATGAGAAATCCGGGTATGGATGGGGAAGAAGTCTTACAAGATGGTGCTGAATGCATTGAAAATAATTGCAAACAGTGATGAGCAACATTCTCGGACATTGGACGAAAATCGGGGGTTCGGCATAAAATGGGACGAAAATCGGGGCTCAAATCGTTGAAAATCGGGGTCTGAGCGCATACGCCGGGGAATTCGCGGACAAAAATCGGGGGTACCCTCCTATATCCGACCTAGCGCTCATCACTGATTGCAAAACTCAATCACAGTAGCCTACACTCCCCGATCGTATCCGAGCGCTACCGTGTCGTAATCGGGAGATAAGACATGGGCATTATTTCAGTGATACTCTTCTTTCGGGACGTACGAAGAGAATGGTGAAGAAGACGGTGTTCTTCGGTTGATCCTCTCGATCGTTCATCATGATATTGATGTATGCCCCTTTCTATCTATTTCAGCTTGTTACTTACTCTTTGTCAGTTGGTTACGCTCTCTAAAATTTGCTTACCGTTGAAGTTGTTGAGATAATCATCATCATTTGTAATAATTTGTTCCCAATCCCTTCGTACTTACCCCTAACTTACGATATTTACGGCAAAGACCCGATCCTTTAACCCGATTCTCAAATGAGTTTTTTTTCCAAATTTCTCCAAGTTGCACACTCATTTCCGACGTCCTTCAGCTAACATTGCTATTCTGCAATTCCCCCCTTCTAACCGTTCTTGAAATATCTATCATATTTTTCACCTTGACATATCACTGCAAATTACTCACCCCTTTTACAACGACTTCTCCACTTTTCGTAGTTGCTCTCAACCTAGCACAACCTAGCATGTTAGACTATTTCCAGTCACTAACAATTTCATCCTTAACTTCATCACAATATTTCACTCACAGTTTCAATCCACCATCACGAGCAGTTGTTTATTAGAAATAAAATCCAATCCTCATTTTTGCTTCATCAATCGTATGCATTTTATGCATCAGTGTTGTTTTCGGAAGTTTGTCTATTCATTGTGTTGTCCCCTCTCGATGTTTATGATGTTAATTTCTCCCTCACCCACATCCATCTTCATTTCACTTGTAATTCGATGCAATCGGTTATATGAGAAATAAAGCATTCAGAAGAAATACGATATTTGAGGATTGCGTAGAGAAGTGAGAAGAAATTCGGAGAGGATTAGCGTTGATTGATACATTGAGATTAGACGAGATTAGTTTAGATTCATCTAACAGTAAAAATTCTACGAAGGAATAAGACTTATCTTCGGAGCAGACCCAAAACTGAATTGGACTTCTTGCTTTCGAAATGGGAAGGGTTAGGGTTGGGTTGCAAGCGAATCGTCCATTCGATAGTCTCTCAGGGTTCTATTCATCCAGGTGATTCACCTCCAATTCATATCTTCCTACTTTCACTTCCCCTCGATCAGATTTTTTCCCCTTTCACTATTGCCCTGTCGCAGTAATTATGCTAGGATTGGATTCTTTACCTCATTGTTGGGTAGATTCCGGCTTGATTATTCGTGGTTATGGGGCATGAGCTTCATAATGTTCCACATCCTCTGTCTTCACTCGGTCGGATACAATCCTAATTTTGTTTCCAAATTTTCCAACGAGAATTGATTTCAGCAGTCACAACAGAATTAAGCGTTCACCAGCATTACGATAATTAGCTTTTCTGCCCAGGATAACTGTGATGACGCCGGAAGACCACTGACAATTGGTGCATGTGAATAGCCGCGGATGATTGTTTGGCCGGCTCTGAGATCGAACCTCCTCCTCCCATCACTGCACCCAATTCACCCCCCCCCCCTCTGACTCTTTGATTTCCTTGGCTTTCGCTCTTTTCTCGTCTCTCTGCACAGTAATTCCCACACGTACGTAGTGAACTCAGCAAGAACGCGATTGAGAGAGGAGAGAGGAGAGAGGGGGAGGGGAAGGGGAGCCTCTCGATCTTAGAGTGTTCGATCCCGTGTCCATCCAACCAACCACAGCAGCCAACTTTGATCTCTGAGAGCACCTAAAATAGGAATGTTGAGAGATGACATCAGTGAGGGGTACAAAAGGAGGGAGTGAGCAGCCAGACCCCTTTCTTCCTTCGAGCAACCATGACTGGCAACAAGCACAGGGTCAATCTACTAGTTAGCGCCGCTATGAACAGATGGTAAGATCATGATCATCAATTGCGCCAATCATAGTGAATTGTATTTCTTTATTTTACTTCATTATTTTATTGTTCAGCGCCCAAATCGACAAGTCTGCCTGCACATTTTCTCCGCTTCAGCCTTCTACGTCGCAGGATACCAGTCATTCACCGAAGCAGCCAGATACGAATGAGAAGAAGCGATTACGAAGCAGTCGGAGCAGCGACAGAATAGCACCAGGTGAGTCTATTGACAATTTGACGAAGAATCGTACTAAATGCGATAGTGGCAGTCTCTTCAGATCCCAAATTCCCATTGGATGCTTTCAGCTTTTCTCCGCCCTCTCCGTATCGTTCTCCTCATTCTGGCGACCGTCGGGCTACTGGGCACAGTCGTGTTCTGCACCTACGAGTCATCTGCTGAGCACCAGGTTAGCAATTTCCGACTTCTTGTCTGCCGGTCCTGGCTCCGGTTACGGTTCTGGTTTCCAGGCGGATGTGGACACGTACGAACGACTGAATGACGCCATCAAGATCATCGCTGACGACCTTCAGACGACGGCGAGAACGGAGGATGAGAAGGAGATGGAGGAGCATGTCAAGGTGACATTTCTGACTCAGCAACCATATTCTCTTCTTTACATCACACAACCTTGTTCGTGTATGAAATGTGCAAGAATGTATCGATATCTTCTTCTTTCTGTATGACGATGAAGTATCTACTGAAACTAACGAGCAACAATGTAAATATTTACAGAATGCGTACATGAAGCTACTGGAGATAGAGGGAAAGTGGCCTGCGAGTACGAAGGTGACGAATATTCTCGTATACTCTCATTCAAAGTCGAAATTGCAGACGAACAACACAAAGACGCATTTGACCTTTCTTCTCTTCATGCTCACTTCATTCGTCATCTTCTCTTATTTATTCAGACGGTTTCGATTATTCGCTAAAACTGCTTAGAGCTAACTGTCATTTCCGGTCAATATTGTGTACAAGACATTATGCTACGAGTAACAATAAGACATTGTGATAAAACTAAACATTTCTCAGTTATTTTATCGTATTGCTCCACCATTCCATTGAAAGTCGTATGATTATGTGGTACCCGTGGAAGTACTAACTGGGCGAAGTATTGTTGATCAGGTAAGCTTCGTCTTCGCTGGCATGGTAGCAGTAGCTGCGACGCATTGGAACTCCTTCCCGACGACTCCCTTGACGTAACCGGCGCAGCAAGTGCTGAAGAAATCATTATTTGCGCAATCTATTTGTTGTTTAGCTTGAGCACAGAAACAAATGATCAACGGAACTCCATCTAACCAGACAGGAAGAATTAGAGAGCATGTGCAATGGGACGAATTGTTAATAATACCATCAAGATCTCACTTTCTCGGGAATCGGCACATCGTCGGCGCGCACTCTGCGTACTGCTGAGCGACGCCACTGCAATTTGTTTGCCAATGAATGTTTGCTCACTATTTTTTTAAGAACACGTTTGAGAATTGCATTCAAACTCACAAGCACTGTCCGATCTTCGAGCACGTTCTCGTTGCGATCACTTGCACTCCGCAGTAGCCACAGATGTCGGAACACGGAGAGTTCGGAGTCTGAAAAGGAATCGTATTTGGGAACCACTAAATGAGGTGAAACTATTAGGCTCTCGTAGTGCAATGAAAGGCTCGGGAAAGAGGTAAAACCAGCCTGCGTCCATTCACTCCACTCCGCGCTGACGCTGGCAACGAAGAGAATGGCGAGAACCAAATGGTTCATTGTTCGAATGGAACGAGGAAGGATTCCGAGAATGAGCGTCTGTCCCACTCGATCCCTTTATATTCCTTGTCGAGAGGGATCAATTTCTCATCGACGCGCTACAAATCTGGCTAAACCGAGATCGCGCCGTGTGCAAACTGTTCTTCTCACGTAAAGTCTCTCGTTATTTCACACTACAAAGCGGGGCTAATCCGAGAGTGGAAACTGAGGAAGTGTAGTTATGTGATTATGACGATGCATTCACAATGCGTATTTATGATCTCGCCAACACTAGAATGCAGTTAGAGTTGGATGCCGAACTGAAAGGTGTGGGTATCGTAGATAGATCAAAATGATGCCCAATTAAAACTCATTCACAGTTTGCGAAAATCGCGAAAGCAAAAATGCATGAGATATCACAAATCATCACAGTACGCTGTCTATGACATACAATCAGAAATGTTCAGCTGAGCAAAAAGCCAATTCAAAGGCATGTTGTGCTAGGTATGTTGAAAATGATGAATACAACGATTAGACCATGTCACTACTATTCGAGCTGACAGGAATCAACAAAATGATCTTCTTTCGCTATTGATGCCAACGTTATCTCTGCCTGTTTAATGATTCAAATAAGATTGAAGACCTTCGAAAATGAGCAACTTGGTCGACTCCACTGATCGTTTGGTCTCATTAGGGAATAAATAATAGGATAACCTTGCTGCGCACTTATTTCATCCCTGTTGCGCGAATGACCGAATTCTCCAGGGAATCGGAACTGACGGTACGACAAGACAAACACATTATTCATCTCATTGGCTGCCATGTTGTCTGTCGACGTGGTTGAGAAAGCGCAATGTGGTTGGTTCATTTTGTCGTCGAATTTGGTTTTATTCAGTTTTCAGCTGCCGGAGTCGTCACTAATTCAGTTCTTTTGTACTGCATTCGATATCATACGAAAACGCCACTCGGTGCTTACAAACATCTACTCACACTATTCGCTTCTGTCGATCTCTTTTTGAGCGCTTTGCATGCGATTGTTGAACCGGTATTACTTCGATTACTATTACTCCCCGTGCAATTCTTTCTCCGCAGAATGTAATCATTCTCGACACCATATTCGCGGTAGCTTCAGTAGCTTTCGATGATCAGGTGACTCTTCATTATCTAATCATTCATTGATTTTTTTCTAATTACAGAGAGCAATGAGCATCTACGCATCGTGCTTCGCAGTTCCATTCACTCTCATGAACATCCATTTTCTCTATCGTTATTGGACGATTCAGAAACCGCATCTCATCGAGCTCTTTTCAAGATCATCTTTCATAATATTCCTTGTATGTATTCCAATTGCGGAGTTTACAACGTGGTAAGCCCTCATTCGAAACAATCTTCATTATGAAAATCCGAGCCCTTGAGGTATCTTTTGTGCATAGTCTTCATGAATGGCGAGGGTCGCGATGAGGCAATACAGCAAGTACGCTCAGAATTCGAGAGAAAGCATGGCAGAAGCATCGGCGGTAAAGGATGGATCCTGATGGACCATTGGGTGATTGCACATGATTTGTTGGCTGTGACATTGACAAATGCAGCGAAATGGCTACGAGGACCCTTGGTACATGTTCACTTTGCTGCTGTTCGACATCGTGATGATTCTCTCGCTAATATTGGCTACGACGTTAGGCGTCCTGACATTCCTTGGAATCAGGAGGCAACTAAAGTTGTCATCGATCAGACGGAATTTCGAATTGAAACTACTCTTCGCTGCTACAGCGCAGGTTTGAGATTATTCAATTAGCCCACCTTAATCGCCGTTTCAGACCCTCGTCCCCTTCATTTTCGTGTACATTCCGTACATCTTCTGTCTCAATCTTCCCTATCTCGGCATTCCGAGTGGTCGACTGTCCGATATGACCTTTGTCTTCATTTCCTGTTTTCCCGTCTGGGACGCCGTCGTTATCCTCCTCTTGATGAGAGACTATCGACGGGCGTTGTGGGGGATGACAAGAGGGAAGATGATATTACCTACTCCATCCATCTCGATCACTCACTTGAATGTACCGGCGCCGTGACCGAGAACAACGCTGACATTGTTCGACGGATATTTTCATCGAAACTGGAATAAAGATTGTTTTCACTATTCCCCCGGTACAACTTGAAAAAATGGAGAAGCAAAAAACGTAGACATCTGACAAAACTTTTGAGTGAATTCGTTTTTATGCCTGGGACAGTGAGACCTGAATATTGAGGGATAATACAAACAAAACGGATAATGCTAATCAGATGCGTTGCTTTCAAGCACGTAATAGTTGGCATCCGCATTGAGTTTCAAGTAGTATTCGTCTTTGTTCACCTGAAAATAAACACAAAACATCGTTTTAGTCAAACAGTCTGACTTCTTCCAAGAGATCCCCGAGATGTTTCCTCAACTCGGTGAACGTCGGTCTGTCTGAAGGTTGTTCGGACCAACATACACACATCACTTCGTACCTGTAAAAAATTAAACAGTGTTCCAGTGTTCCGTACGATTATTACAGAATCCATCATTTGAAATCACTGAACTGACACTCACAAACTCTCACTGCAATTGTCCGGTCGTTCCATTCTCTCATTGCGCTTGAGTCGAGATAGGAGCTTGAAGAATGCAATATTTTTGTTATATCGAGTGGAAATAAACCTCGCCAACGGGCCAACCCGCGTATGGAGTCCCACCCAGAGTCACTATCTCGAAGAGGAGAACTCCAAAAGACCAACTGAATCGAGTTTATTTTCATGACAATTGGATTAAAATTGGACGTTTACTACTCACACATCAGCAGCCGAAGAGAAATAGTACTTGTCAATTGCTTCAGGTGACATCCACTTCAGAGGCAGTTTTCCGCCCTAAACGGGATATTTTTTCCTTGACAAGAGGCGTATTCACCTGAGCGTGGTAGTTATCGTTCTCTCCCTCAACCGATCGTGCAAGTCCGAAATCGCCAATCTTGCAACGTTCTTGTTGATCGAGCATGATGTTCCTCGCTGCGATGTCTCGATGGATGAATCCGCATGAGGAGAGATATTCCTGTATTTCAAATATCAATCAATAACATCGGTAAGGTTTCAATTAAAACATGATGAAGAATACCAATCCATAGGCGATTTGTATAGCGAACATCAGCTGCTTCTCGACTGTGATCACTTTTCCAGCGTCTGTTTCGTTCGGGTTTTCAAGCATGAACTTTCTCCTGAAGAAAAACTGGTGATATTCCAGGGTATTCAAATGACGTTCCTCACTTCTTTCTCAAATACTCCAGAAGATCTCCATTCGCACAGTATTCACAGATGAGCAGAATGGGGTCACTAAGAGTCACACACGCCAGCATATTTACTGAATGAAGAATACAGGAATCCAAATTGACAGGGCAATAAATTACCCAGTCGCTCATGATATCCAATCCGCTGCATCAGATCAATTTCAGCACGAAATTCGTGCACTCGTTGTGCGTCAGCGTTTTCTGAATGTAAAAAAACTTAGATCATCAATAATATTCTTCGTACCATGAAGCATTTTCACGGCCACTGTATTATCTTCATTTGTCAGCGCAGAAAGTTCAACAATGGATCTTCCCATTACGGAGGGAATGTTCTTGGCGAGAACTCGACCTCAAATAAGTGTTTTCAGCCTTTCGAATAAGTCAATCAGCGCACCCATGAAGACGCTGCCAAAGGCTCCTTCTCCAAGTTTGTGCAAATAGTCAATTCCAACGAATATCCTCTCAATCTCCCATTCATTGTTTCTGCCTGGAGTGTCGTAGTATCGATGATTGTTAGCTCTCCGTGACGAGTTCTCATTGAGTTTCTTCTCTTTCGCAATTATTTCCTGGATAAGTTTTCTTAGAAAAAGATAAAAGAAATTGGTACAAGACCTCAACGAATCGAGCTTTCTGCGAGGTGATCTTTCTTCGTGCAAACAAGATTACTCCGATGAAACATCCACAGATAAATAAGACGCCAACAGCGATAAGAATAATCGCCCAGAGGGGAAGACCCGAGCTGAAAAAAATCATTGTGCATGCTTGCATGTGATAATCGGCATAAGACCTCTTCGGAGGAGTGGAAGTAGCTGTGATTTCCAGGGTTGTGGAAGTCTGAGTTGAAGTTGTTGGCACTGTTCCAATGATGTTCATTGCAGTTGTTGAATCAATGGAGATAAAATATTCGGTTGTACTGGTTTCACTTTCCGTTGATGCAATATTCTCCGTCGAGCCAACATTTATTGCTCTTGAAGTTGGGGCGGTAGTCGTTCTATGTATGTGGGTTCTAGCAGTGGGCATCGTTGAAGGGAACGCTCTGAATTCAGAATAACGGGAAAAGATTTATTCGAAACTAAACTATACCGTCTCGCACAAGCAACGAAATCGAAACTTTTTCCATGGGAATATTGTCTCCAACTATTGTCATCATAAAACAGTGCAAACGATTCCACGCCATTGCACGATGGACCTGACAAATATTCCTACTTTTTTGTTTTATTTTCTTGTTTTTTCAAAAATTGATGCGTGGATCTTTGTCAAATGCTTTGTACTCCAATGGTTGTCCGTCCTGCCACATCCATGTAATGTTATCTGTACGTATTTTTTTACTGCGTTTAAAAGTTGAAATTTGTCTTCACCAGTATCACATGTTATGCCAATCCAGAAGCTATCAACACCGTTATGCATCTCAGTGAAAGAAGCGACTTCATAGTTCATCTGAAGTAGACGCCGTCCATCACCTTTTCCTATCTGCAGCCTAAACTCACCTTATCCGAAGTCAAAATAGGCAAGAAATCATCCCTCGACTGACATGTAGTCACGGAATCCTGTGATGTTCTCTTAGTTTCAGCAATTTCGATGTATTTCAGACGATCATAGGAATGTTTGAAAGCTCACTTGGAAGTTGAATCCTTTGTGTGGTGGAGTGGGCCAGATAATGACGTAGCACCAGTTATCACCGGTGTCCGAAGGAATCAACGAGTATTCTTCGGGACAGTCGTAAACAACTGCATTTTTTGGACTATTTTTGATTTTTTTCTAGTAGATAGATAGTTTAAAAACGATAACCGTCATTTCGATGAGATATCTGAAAGTCGATGCAAATATTGTCCTGGTTTTTCGATATTTCATCATCTTGCAACGGCTTAGGAACCCAACGGACCTGCGTCAGTCATTGTGATCTTATTGGAGACTATTGCTCGAAGTACGCTGCACTGCCAGTTTTACGGTTATTGAGAAATACACAACAAGTATTTCATTTTTCATCATTAGAATCGGAATCGATACCTCGAAATAATTTGTGTAGAACGTCTCATTCATGTCAACACGATAACTTGAATTTTGAGAGTCGACAAGTTCAAATGTGGATATCAAATTTTTACCCGCTCACTCCTCCTTCATACGTCTTCTGTATTTGTATCGACCCTGAATTATCAGCGTCCAGGGTTATCTGCATCTGTGCATCTACGATACTTCTTTTCCTGAAGTACTTTTTTGTTATGTGTTCCAAATTGGCGTTTTCAGCAAATACCAGTCTGCTATGCCTATCTTCACTTTGAGGTCGAGGTTCTCCCGATTCTGCGCATTGCTGCTGCGGCCACTTGATAGTATAACAATCCAATCGGTTCGATATACAAAAATATCTGAAACGAGATAACCGATAGTCGCGGAGACACCACATCGTTATTTCTATTTTTTGTTGTTAACATTTACCGTCAGCAAAATCGGATGAACATTCTAGAGAGTAGGCACAGCTTCCGTCAACTTTGAATGTGATGACATTGTCAAACGAGATAATCCAGTCTGGCATCGCTTCGCACCTGGAGATTGTTATGTGGATAGCACAATTTATTGAATTTTTGTTGAGAGCTGAATAAGCATCTAGTCTGTGGGGTTATTGTATTTGTTGCTAGACTCACGGCCAAGATTGCAATAGATACTTATCCTCCTTTTCTCCAGTACCCGCTCCAGTGTATATGGTAAAATTTCCTTCTCCGTTTATAGCGTTTATATTGAGCCACATTCCGTTTTGAGGAGAAGCGAATACTGTTTCTGTCTTCTTTGAATATGGAGCAACCTGTTTGTGGATTTTTATTTTTTCCTTGGATACAGATGGTTACATACACCTTTGCTTAATTTTGAAATATTTGCAGACTCCGTGGTAAAAATGAGTATGAACTCTTGGGGACATTCCATTTGTGGATCATTACCAACTATTTTCCATGGCTCCTCGGATTTTGTGATCGATTTGTCGACAATATCGGTAAACCTTCAACCATTCAGTTGTTTATAGTTTTCAAGTAATAACAAGAAAACACACACACTTGTACTGATCGTTTCCGCTCACAAGATAAAGATTATCAAGTTGGTCAGAATTTGAGAACTGAAATTACAGCTACAGACAATCATTAAAAGCAAAGGAAGATCTCACACCGTCCTGGGTGTACAATAAGGCCACTTGCGCGTGCTGCTCAAACGTTGAATTCATTAGCTACAATTTGGTTACATTTCAGATGTTACAAAACCTAACTTACTTGAAATAACACTTCTTCGCAGGAATATACGAAAGATAAGACACTTTTCGATAATAACAAGATAAGTAGCGAATATAGATGCATGATGTTATTAGGAAAAGATGGCGTTGAATATGTACGTTCAAAATCGATCGAAGTGAAACGGAGTGGATGGGTAGAAATGAAAGCATGTAAGCAGCGGATTATGACACCTCCTTATCGTCGAGTCGCCACTCCATTCAAAGCACGAAACCACATCTTTCGCTTCCTCTCAGGATGTCTGACGGCTTAGGCTCTAGCTAGTCCGCCAGTTGGCAATTGATAAGAATTGTGGTGACGTTAGTCAACGATCGGGAAAATTGCGTTTGTTTTGGGTGCATTATTCAAAAAAAGAATGCACAGTTGCACGATTTATCGAGTATTATAGTACATATAATCAAGTGCATTTCAGTATCTTGTGGGTTTTATTGCTGCTCTGTAACTCGTGACTGTGGACGTAGACGTTCTTTCGGCAGGCTTCTTCGAGAGCTCTGGTAATCTGGAAAATATACATTTTCAAAGTAAGAAAGTAAGCCTCTCACCTCAAAAACGCTTTGAGTCTCTTCTGAAATGGAGTCGAGAAGAGGATGAGCAGATAGGGTGGAGTGCTCGCGTAAACTTCGCTGATTAGGTTGTAGATGCAGTAGAACAAGCGAGTCGGAATCTGCACAACCTTTTGTTTCAACCGAAAAAGAATCTAAATTTACCTTGGTGTTGATGAGGAATGCATACACAGAGTACAGCCACGAAATAATCTGTGAAATGTATATTTGTGGCCTTGAAACTATGAGCTGTGTTTACCTCAAGCGAGCAAACAACAATCGCAATGTACAGCAACCGATTTTCCTGTTTCTGCTTTTCCTTGTCATCTTTCCTCCTCTCTTTCTGAATGGGATCATTCAATTACAGTCCAGTAATCTCGCTCACCCCTCCTCTCATCGCCTTGCGGAAGTACACGAAGACAACGACGTAGTTGACGACCATGTAAACGATGAAGATGGTCTGAATGGAACTCCCTATCGTGAACACGAACGTCCGAAACTCTGCATCCGCGAACTAAAATTAACGTTTGTTTAAGAAAGAGGAACTCTGTCACCTGTACATTAACTCCACCCTGATCATTGTACTCGTAATAGTATGTTGTGAAGGCAAGAGAAGCGCAGATGAGCGAAGGAGGAAATATTTGTAAGGCATGGACTACAAGACCGGCACGAGGGCTCCACAACTGAGAATTACGATGTATTGCGAAATAAAATAATTCAAGTAACCGTTTTGTATTTCGCCGGAAAGACAAGCGCAGTCAACCTATTGAACGCGAGAAGCACCGCAGTGATAGCTTGTGCGTAGCGAATGGACCATGATATCATGAGATACGCCTGAGTGCGGGTAATTTCATTCGCCAAATTGACTTTGCGACACCTTCCCGAATCCGATGCTTGACGTATAGAGACTCAGATACCAACCACGCTGAGGAAATGCACACAAGACGTAGTTGGTGAACATTGCGATGATATCGACGATACCACCAATCTAAAATTGGGTAATTTGGAGTGGTAGTCGACAATTTTCCCCTACTGTCAGCATCATACATATCTTTACAGATGTCAGGAAGGATGGCCAAAAACTGAGATAGATACCATGTATATCCGGAAGAAGATGTTGTTCGATCCAGCTTGCTTCTTTCCACACATCAACACAGCGACGACCACGCAGTAAATGGGGAAAGTGATGAGAACGAGAAGGAGCGCAGCATAGAAAACGACCTCGAAGATGACGATCTCCGCTTCCGTGTAGACGTCCGTCAGATTATAAATGGGTACTGACATCGACGAGATTGACTAACGACGAGAGACGGATTGTGCTGCGTACGAGAAGTGTGCGATGCGATCACGGAAACGGCCCCGTTCTAATGTAATGGGCGGGTTCGCCCCGAGCTTTTCCTCTTACTGATCTATGCGTCTGCACCTGTCATTGCTCATGTGGTGTTGATACATCTGTGAGAATTCGTGAAAGTGTTAGGGAACAGATAAAAGTGGCAAGTTGGTTTATCTTTATTGCATCCGATATGTCTTATTTGGGGGAACTTTGGAAGGAGAGCTAATTCGTTTAATATTCGTTCCAGGACTAAGGAAACTCATAAGACTTTTTCGATACGGATGAATAATCCACAGATTCGCAACTGGCATAAATACATTTTGTAGATTCGCAATCTAAATTATTTAATGAATTATCGAGACTATGTGATGGTCATACCAGAACCGACCAGTATTCTACGTATTCTCCTCGTATTATTCCACGGGAATTTAAGAGAAAGATAATTGCGGCTGAGAAGTACAGCGAGCTGATGGGCAATTGAAGATTGAGAGCCTTCAATATTTGAATTAGAACTTCATAGTTTGTTCCAGTGAAGTAAATGCGTGAAATCAAACCCGAATAAGCATGAAGTGCGCTTGTCGTGACGATGGGCTCAATTTGTGCTGGAAAGACTCAAATTCAGTCTCTTGCCAAATATCAGCATCTCACATGGACCGTTTTCAACTTTCGCAGAATCAAAGAACGAAAAATCAGGGAAAGTAAAAATAGAATCAAAGCGGTTGCAAGTGCAAGATGAATAGTAATTTTCGTAAATCGTTCGTTCTGGTCAATGATACCTGAAAAGTAATGAATTTCCCTCTACGAAGTTCTCAAACTTACTCATTTGTGTCTTCTCCACAGCGTATCGAGTAACGATGTCTATATTATTCGAATTGGAGATACCAACTCGAAAAATGTTTTGGAACATCCAAATGTATGGCAGAAATAAACCAGCGACAGCAAAGATTATGACGAAAACTGCCTGAGAATAGACTGGCTTTATCATCGGCGGGTATTTCCCCCATAATAAGTGCATGTAAACTGACACATCTATGAACTCTGTAGTTGGCTACAGCAGCGAATCTCAGTCCGAATGAAGCCGAAAGCAATGCACAAGAAATTGGGAATGTAGATTGTAATACGCCTAAATTGGAGTTCCCTCTTGAATTGCACTCTGTTAATCACCGAACGAGAACCAGCAGAATATCTGTGAAGGCGCCACGCAAATCCCATGGAATTGTACCACCAGTAGCTGCCCCACAGCTATTTCCCTGAAAGGTTGAACAGTTCGCTGTGTATGGAGATATAATAAACCTGGGTAGAGTTACGATCAGTGTCAAAAGCGCCATTAAATCCGCCACTGCTGAGAACAACAATAATTGCGAGAACGTTCGCATGTACGAGGGTGTTCTGCATTTTTATTGTTGGAAAAAATAATTGTTAAAAGTACCTGATAAGAATAAGCAGAATAAGAAGGGCATTAGCGGCTACTCCCACAATTGCAATAAATTGAGTAAAACTGTTATACATGTTCATCAATATCGGCCGACGAGACAATCAATGTAATCATCGTCAATTGTTATATCCGTCTTATCTCTGGGGAGACATCGGCACTTTTCGCAATGGCTAGTTCATCATCTGAATGGGCATGATTCTACATCATTCCGTCATTCGAAAGTCGCAATGCACAATGAACTAAAAATCGAATCGAGTTGTATCGAATCGAAGTATCTACATGAAGTAAGAAATTCTTTAACATTCGGTATTCAAGATTTTTCTCAATTTTTCGTTTTGATATGGTCGGCTGTTCTCCGACATAACGAGCTAGAACTATCATGAAAAGTTGATCTGTGAAGGGAAAAGAATCCCAAGCACACTTCGGTATCTCGATATTTCGAACCCAGAAGTCTTCAGAAATGCGAATTATGATATTTTCTCGCTTTTTCTTATTTTTTAAACGAATTTGATCTGTTTGGAACCCATAGGGCAGACTGTTATTCGCACATAAAAAAGCAAGTGCGCGTTATTTTTGTTAGAAGAAAAGAATCTCATGCACTTGTTCTCTCATTCATTCGAGCCCATCTATCGAGATAATCGAGTCCTTGGGAAAACCACGTTCCATTTTCCAGTCATATCGCTCCCCGATTGAAGAGAATCGTAGCCAATCGCTAACATCGGCCTACCTTTGCCTATTTGGAGTACATTATCGCACGGATTCCGAAATTTGCCTATGTTTACGATACATTTTCGCACGGTCCATTGTTGTCAATGAGTGACGCAACCATCAACATTATTACTCATTCCCAGACTAGATATGATGAATCAAGTTAATGAGTACATCTGCTCCTGTGCCCATTCCCAAAATTCATACTTGTCACAGATCTTCGCTTCAATGCCACTTCCTGTCTACTCGTGGATCTACGAGGGTCCATTCCACGCCGCTTTTCTCGCTTCGACCACCACTCTGTCTGTCCTTTCTAACGGTCTTCTCGTCTATATCATCTTCACTACGAATTCCACGGGAATTGGTTCTTATCGATATCTGCTCGCGATATTCGCAACATGCGACATACTGACCAGCTTCGCGCATATTTCATTGAGACCGGTGAGTTTTGTTATTTCACGATGCTCGATTTCCAAATCATTAAAGATAATGCACCTGACGAGTAGCGGAGTCTACTTCTTCCCTCGACATGGCGAGATCATGATTGCAGGACGTATGTTTTCATCTTTAGATCAATTTATAACTCCATTTCAGAATCTTTCGACACCGTTTTCGTTCTGCTCTTCATAGCAACATATTATCAAACATTTCTCATCCTTGCCTATCACTATGTGTACAGATTCAAAGCCGTAGCTAGGTGGGAGATGCTTGATTACTGTTTCAATGTCGATCGATTATTAAGTGGCATCACCCACTCGTTCACTGATTCGTGGAGGATCTCTCGCTGGGCCACACTCGGGGTGGCCATCAACATTCTCTACATCTCAGCATTTGTAGGAACGTGCGCCATAGCGTTCTCGCCGGACAATCAGACTCGGTATCTTAAAAATTCCGACTTATTTTTCAAAAATCGGATTATCATTGTCAGTGCTCTCGTGCCTTCGGAAGTGGAGGAACTATACGGTGTGGACTTGCGCAATCCGAACACCGGGTTTGCTGGGATTGTGATGAAGGTAATGCCTCTCGAATAGGAATAAAACATGATCAATTGCAGCGCCCCGACCCAGTGAGCGGGGAGATGGTGTGGTACATTCCGGCGGTGATGGGTTCGATCACGCTCGTGGGCATTTTTGGCGCGACAGCAATCGTGGTTGCGTACTGCATCTGGAGGACGGACGCAGTGATAAGGTGATAATGAAAGTGAATAGTTGGGAATCGAATGCTTTTTCAGGTCCACAAACAACTTTCTCACTGCAAAGACGCGAAAGATGCATCAGAATCTATTCAATGCGCTGCTCATTCAGGTAGATTTACTACGATGATGATATTATTTAGCCTTTTCAGTCAGCTATTCCCATGCTCTTCAACTACTTTCCTCTCGGAGTGATCTACGCTTTCCCTCCTTTCACAGGTTGTGCTTGGGACTGGTCAATTCATAAGATCGACTTTCGATCATTTCCAGGCATTTCTCTGGGCGCATTCGGCAATATTCTCTACCTCTTCACAGTCATTTTCCCCTCAATCGACGCCTTCTTCGTTCTCTTCTTCATCACTCGATTCCGAGTCGCAGTCATTCGACTGTTCCGTCTGTCATTTGGGAGGAACAGCGAATCGACTGCCGTCTCATCGGAGCATCGTCAGTCAAATAATACAAGCAAACCAGCAGGCACTAATTTGCAAAATTAGCAAGCAGCAGAATCGCATTCATTTCGTTATTATATCGCATTCAAAAACAGGACAAAAGATAAATAAATAGCGCAGAAACAAGCATGATTTTTCTCAAAATACACCCCCTTATCATTGCAGAACAAACGCTCATCTTGAAACAAGAACAATTCATCCAATTCCTCCAACACTACGGACAACAGATAACAGACAACAAAGAAAAAGTTATGTTACACAGAACGAAAAGATATTAGCTTCTAGGAACTATACTAGTTAATAGCAACACAGGACTTCGGCAACGATTATTTTTCGATTAGAAGTGTGTTTAACACTATTTTACACAGGAATGGAGCACGTTTGTTTACAAATAGGAACACAAAAACGAACATTGGAAGGGAAGAGTGTGTGGCTTCTAGTCGCTAGATGAGATCGAACTAATCTGATTCAGTAGAATCGACGACCTGAATTTAAAATATTGAGTTAATCATCAGATCATGATCAAACATGAAAAGTAGTCAATGTTACCCGTTCCCATCAGTTGATAAATCCCCTCTTACCTTCACTTTCTGCATTCCCTTCACCAAATCCTTCTTTCTGTCTCTTTCCTCTTTCTCCTTTCTTCTCTTCCTCTCTTCGTCTCCTCCTTTCCCATCCTGCCAAGGTTTCTGCAGCGGGAATCCCATCATTTCTCCCCATCCGCATGGCATTAAATCGTTCGATCTGGAAATGAGATAGATTTAATCTTCGAAGCAGAGTAGGAAAAGGTCGTGAAAAACTACCATAATCCGTAAACGAACCCAGTTGTCAAGGGTTCAGTCAACGTGGAGAAGTAACTAGCAGTCTAAAACATACCCGGTATTTAGAAAATATTGCCTATTTTCAAGGTTTTTGCATGAACATACCCGGAGTTCTGACGATTTTATCACCTGATTTTTCCATCTATGCTTCGAAGACGCACAGACTTCATTTACCATTCTCACGTAAACTGGTCACAATTAATAAAAATCGAGGGTTAAAAATATGGAAACGGTACTTCGCCGCCCTCACTCACCGATAATCATACAAGTGATCGTCATTCTCGCCATATCCATCGAACGATATCAGAATCAGACGTCCCTTCTTCGCCTAAACAATCATTTACTAGTCTGTCTCATTCCATCTGGTCTATCGTTCTGTCTGACAGGCGAGAGACCGCTTCGAAAGGAGAGAGTATCAGACAGAAGCACTCGCCTTCACAGTCACAGGACAGAGCATCTTCTCGTTCTGGTCTATCGCCTCCAGTCGCATTCCAATCTGAGAGAGAAAAGAAATATTATTCATAGATGGAAACACCCGTGTTTTTTAAAAATTAAGTAGATTTCCCAATTGACCCAACCATTAAAACAAGTACATGGATTTCAAGTAGTTCTCGATGCTCCTTGCATACTATGAAATAATATCACTACATGCAGTAAACACAAACAACTAAAATCCACAACCGTAAGAATACTTGCCTACCCTACCGTACCTTGAACGAGACATCGCTCTCGTTTGCCTGATGGAAGAAGCTTTCGGGCGCCATTCTGTAGGTGGTCTTGCTAATGAAGGAGGCCCATTCGAAACCCTTCTCTGCAATGAGAACATTGGCCGCGTTAATATTTGTTCGCAGAGATACAGCAATATGATGAGTTGCTTCGAGTCTTAACTTCCGCCGCTTTAGACAATTAATCACGATATAACATGTTCTAGGCTCATCCTCATTAGCGACAAACCACCATTCGGTCCCTGCAGTGGAATGCCATGCTGCTTCGCGAATCCTGCGGGGAAAAGGAGGGTGGAGCGCTGAAACAACGGTAAATCAGTTCAAATATTTCTTTAAGTTGGACAAAAGCGGGCCTGTCACAAAATAGCGGGTCTAAAAAGTTCTCGTAACGTCAACGTACTAGTTAGAATACAAAAACAAAACAAAATGAATCTCGTTTCTCTAATTACTACTCAATCTCACCGGGTGCAGGTAGAGCGAATCGACGATTATGTCTGGCCCATCGGGACCGATTTGCAGATAGCCATTCTGTAATGAATATAACATACAAGGGCAGGCGCCCATCAAAAATGTTTTTGCAGGCAAGAGGGAGGCAAAAAATTGCAGCCACGTGTCCACCTAAAAATTTTGCCAGCAGGGCCAAAATAAATCCCCCCCCCCTGTCGCCGTAACGCCAAGTGACCGAATACCAGACTGTTGAAGCAGTAACCTGTCTAAAATTTAGGGGATCAACTGCAGGATTACGAAAACTGGGTCTGACGTCACGGGAGTCGGGAGTGGGTCGGGGTGGGTCGTCGTAGAGTCTAAATCCTCCTCCTCCTCCGTTGATCCCCTAAAGGGGCACGTCGATCCTCCTCCTCCTCCGTTGATTCCCTAAAGGGGCACGTTGATCCTCCTCCTCCTCCGTTGATTCCCTAAAGGGGCACGTTGATCCTCCTCCTCCTCCGTTGATCCCCTAAAGGGGCACGTCGATCCTCCTCCTCCTCCGTTGATTCCCTAAAGGGGCACGTTGATCCTCCTCCTCCTCCGTTGAT
>LS570453.1:638689-658653 GCA_900490775.1 Pristionchus maxplancki
GAACAGGAAGGGAAAGCGAATAGAACGGCTTCACAGATGTAATCAGAAAAGAAAAGAAATTTGCGAAACAAGCACTCACATGAATGCATTCGGCCACCCAAACTGGAGAGAATTGGTTCTTGAGCGTACTAGTGCGCATTTTATCACCCTTTGGCAACTCTACTTCAATCTGCAAAGAAACATATTCACATTTTAAAAACAATTTCCCTGAACATGGCAGTAGTTTATTAAACCCACTTGTACTCCCGGTCAAATCTCACCATCATGCCTTTGACGAAGGAACCGAGGTAATGTTTCATTGGAGGATCGCTGAATGCTCCGATGGGAGCGAACTTTGCGAGATTGAATTTGTCGCCGAGCTTCTGTTTCGCAACGCGATCTGTCAAGGGTTGGATTTAATAAAAGTAGAATTGATGACACCATTGTACTTCTACTTTGCACTAGACCCACTTGTGAATATAAGACACACATGAAAACAGAACAACATGAAGGTTCGAAAGACGAACCGAATAGAATTTGATGCCAGTCCCAAACATGGTCGCCGTTATGGCAACGTTGATGCTTGTCATCGTCGAACGGGAAATACTTCGAGCTCATAGCCTGTATGAATACAATTAGTGAAAAACAAATAAACGAAGAGAAATCAAGAAATAAGCAAAAATACATAAAAATATGGAAATCGACTTCATGCTATTACGGTATGTTTCGCAGACGAGGTTAGTGTAAACTAATTTTATTAAATATAAAATTTTATTTTTTTCTAATTCATGTTTATGCTTGATGTCACTTAGCATAATAAAAGCACATGCGTTTAGTGTAATTAATAAATAACGTAATGAAATGCATATGACATGTAATCATGACGATACAAAAAATGAGTATCTAGATGAAAGTGAAATAGTCAGATATACAAAAATAAGACTTGCTTCTTGTGATCAGTGAAGCTCCATCCGATGGTACTGTGGATATCTGCGTGAATTAACCTTTATCCACATCGTCCTCGACTGGAGACGACTGGTGGTCAATTTCACCAGAAGAGTACAGCACCAGAAGAGATCAGCATGTGATTTAACACCCAATCCGTGATTCTGATAAAGATTCTGATTCTGACATCGTTCTCAAGTATCACAGTATTCCCGGATACGGTAATGTCCGTTTCAGTATCCCGGATACATCATCTTTCGGCCGCAATACAAACCCGATCCAATTTAGTAAATATTTATTTTGTTATAGAGACGATATGACAGGAAATTCAACATTGGAAGTGAGTGAGACACGTAATTTTTATCTTTTCTGGAATCTCTCAGAACATTGGCTCTTCTTTAATCTTGGTTTTTCTCGTAATGGACGATGCGAATGATTTCTTGTTGAAAACATCAAAGAAGTTCAAAAACTGCAGTTCCGTAATCATTTCAGAAGAACACATCTGGAAAGCCTTTTCATAGAAATTGAAAGGTTGATGATCAAACTTGTAATGCATTCGCAAGCGTCATCAGTTGTCCGAATCTGGACGCGTAATTGTCCAATTTGAACTCATCTCTCAAATCTGTCTAATGTTATTTGCATTCATGATTCACTCACCTGTACAATGCATGCAACTCTTGAAACAATCGCGTACAATATTCGTCGCCCAATTCATCGCAATTCGTCTCCGTACCTTCAATTCCTCGTTTTTAATCAAATGAGCAGTCGACTGCTTACTCGATGACCAGAATGCGATAGTCAGCAAGGCGACGAACTCGATCTCAGTCATTTCCATTTGATCGAGAATCGGAACGACGAGATCTCTGCAGCGAACCTCCAATTCGATGAATTTACTGCAAATTTATTTTCTTTTGTGTAAAATACCGTATCATCAATTCGATAAACTCACTCTTTCACGTGCGATGACGAGTTTACCATTTCGGTTCCCGCAAAGTATTCGTCGTATTTAGAGAACGGAAGCGTCGTCATGAAGGATGTGTAGAATCTGAATTCAAAGTTTAAATGAATAGATAAACCTGTCAATTCTCACGATTCCAATGGTCGCCGCTTGAATGTTCGTACTGCTCGGAAATACCCTTCACACAAATACAGCAGGAAGATGAAGTTTTGAAACAATTTGAACTGAATTTGATCATGCTTTAGAGATGGATATTTTCTTCATCTAACCTTGCTTTGATCCTCCAGTGAGTGATATTCCGTGAATGAGTTGGCTAGAAAGTGAATTGACAATTGTGCTGTTCCTCTCCAAATGTTGTTGACGAGATCGAAGTTGGCGAAGTAGAATGTCTGGTGAGGTATCTTTGATTACAATTGAATGGATTTCAGTGTTTGATTCATGACTTACATCAAGTTTTTCAGATGGGAGTATTTCAAGCGAAGGCAAATTTCGTTTCAGAGCATCATTGAGAATTTCGTGCTCGATCGATTCTCGTTCACTTGTCAAATCCCTAAAAAATGCCTTGGAACAGCGAAGTAATGAACCTGGAATACCCGTGGTGCCCTGTGGGGCAATACTACGTGTTTCACTATTAGACTCACTTGTAGTTTCCCATTAATCGGTGCAGCAATACTATCTCTGGATGGGTCGTAAGTGTTGCGGGAAACGAGAGCAAATCTAGATTTTCCGAGCATTTGTCGCGAAGTGAAACTGCAAGAAAATTAATTAAAGATTACGTCTTTTATCCAATGAACGACGAACCGGTGGGAATCATTCCTGCGGCGAGGCATCTATTGAGCCGGCACTTCTTGCAGTCTAGAACTAATCAAATTATCATTTCACAGTAGATTAATTAACCTTGGGAGTCTGGACAACCCTTGAAACAATCGAATTTCTTCTTCGTTGTCAATGCCCTGTAATGTATCGTTTTTAAGGCAAAAAGATTCATTCTATTGCGATTCGTTCTAAGAACTAGTAATGTGCATTGCACGATTCTTGAATAATTCTTGTCTGGTAAAGAAAAAAACAGACCGTCGAAAAAAGGCGGAACAAGCTCTGCAGGCACGAATTCCAAACTGAGTTCCTGTGGAAGGACCACCGCAGATCTGAATCGGCAGATATGTTGAGAAATCCAAATTGAAATGCATCGGTGGTATAGTTTATTCAATCACTTAATCAATTTCTTTCGAAATAATGTCCTTATCTGAGAAACGGGAAAAGGCTGGCGTGAAGTTCCAGATATTTTCGCGGGACTATATTTTCATTGACCCTCTCAGAGGTAAGGAGAGAGCGCAAATAACACGTGCATGAGAAAAAGAGGGTGTGACATCACGCCAAACTAACAATCCTACAACGAAACGTGCTAATATCAAAGATGACAATTTGATAAAATAACGAACCTTGCACTGCTCATCAGACGTCGCTGCTTGAGTTTCCATGTGTTTGTTGATTGGGCGATACTATCGATAGGGGGACGGGAAGGGGATTCTCTGTCCACTCTTCTCCTCACTAGATTATGCGTCACTCCCTCTCCTCTCTTCTCTCACTCTCTCGTCCTATTTTTCTCCTCCCTTTCTCTGTTGCTCTGGACAAAAGTGCGGCGGACAAGTTACTGACCCTCTCCATTTACCACACTGTCTTTCTTTCTGTCTTCCGTTTCTCTTTCTTTCCTTGAGCACTGGGCAAAATTTATGACAATTGAAGAAGGAACATGTGAAATTCACAATCTACTCGTTCATTATCCATACTTGACTAGAAAGAGGAAAAAAGACAAGAGAAAATAAGAGAAAAAAGAGAAGCAGTCCACGAGATTTGCCTACACAATTTACAAGGAACGATGTCCAACAATCGAGAATTTATTGCGTAACGGATAACACAATCAAGAAGAAAAATGATACAGTCGAAGTAGAAATAGGACATTTTCATGAATGCAATGCATGTTTACATAGAAATAAAATATTGAAAATCGTGATATGAGCGATGATTCATGAAGACTGAGACGGATACCTATTTCCCTACTAACGAAAGGAACAGCTTCCCGCCCTCTTCCTACTCCCCTCCGTCTCTCTATCTCTTCTTTCTCTCCTCTCTCATCTTCTAGACTCCTCCCTCTTCTGAAGGTTTCTTACTTTCCCCCGCCTTCTGATCTCTGAGCTTGCTTCTCATTCTCAACATTTCTCTTGGAACCCCTTCAGTCTTATCAATTCCTTGTGACTTTCTTCTACTATCCGTGATGCAGTCAGCACCGCCTCTCTGGTCGTTCCGCTCTACGCGACTCAAGGTAATTCAATATTTCATTTCTACGAGCTACCGAATGGAGTATTTTTCAGGTTGCAGTTTACATCGGATTCGCTCTCTACGCCGCAGTGAGCATGCGCGCCTCCCTCAGTCAGTTGACTCGCTACAATTGACCGTCATCCGATCGATAATTAGAAACCTCGTTCAATGTCCTCTTCAGGCATGGGCATCGTGTGCATGGTCAACTCGACCGCTTACACACAGATGAAAATTGAATCGTCAGACGCCTCCGATTCTTCTCAGACGGAGATTCGTCTTGATGTTGGTTGTCCATCAAGCATCGACGAGAATGCAACAGACGTCGATGAATACAATGTGAATCCCTGCGAAAAATCCCACCAACATCGTGTTTCAGGGCAAATTACTCTGGCCTCCAAGTCAGCAAACGATTCTCTTCTCCGCCAGCTACTACGGATCGCTAGCGACGATGCTCGTTTCTGGGTCGATAGCGGACAAGTTCGGTCCGAAGCGAATGCTCACCGGTGAAGACTCTTCTTCTTTGAAAGCATCCGCCGCCTTTCCTCCTTTCAGCCTCAATCGCTATGATGGTCGTGCTCACCCTCTTCGCTCCCTACCTCGCTCAGCTCAGCTACTGGGCCTATTACGCGAGCCGAGTGTTGCTGGGCATGGCCGAGGTTACAAGGGCTATTTGCTGGTCCCGGAATCCGTCAGTTTCAGGGCTTCATCATTCCGAGCACGAATGCGATGGGCGGTCGATGGTTTCCGCCTAATGAGAAGTCGGCTATGGCAGCACTCTACACGTCCGGCAATCAGGTTATTCCTCTTACTCCATAATCGCTCTCATAATCACAATGGCGCGTTGAATGGTATTCTTTTGTCAGATCGCTGCGGGCACCTCTGGTCTGATTGGCTCGTGGTTGTGCAAGCTGCCCTTCCTAGAAGGATGGCCAGTCATCTTCTACCTCTTCGGTCAGTTTTATAACTCAATCATTATTGCATCCATCACTTCCAGGCACGATTGGCATTGTTTGGTTCATAGGATGGAATGTAATCGTATCCGATCATCCTAGCGGGAATCGATGGATTCGCCCGGAGGAAGAAGAGTATTTGCAGGGAAGAGTTGTAGCGAAGAGCAAGATGGTATGAAGATCGGCTAACTTGAGAGTGATTGTGATGATTCAGAACGGAGTCTCAATCCCGTGGTCGAAGATAATCCAATCGCGCGAAGTTCACGCCTGTCTCCTCTGCAATTTCACCTTCTCTTTCCTCGTTTCTATCAATCAGAATCTGCTGCCCCTCTACTTCAAGGATGAGCTCATGCTGCCTCTCTCGATTAACGGCCTCTACACTGTCATCCCGTTCCTCACCCAGCTGATCATGAAGGTGCGAGATCATGCGCGAAACTCGACCTGCCGCGATAACGGCTTGATTGTGAGATAAAATACATTTTCAGAACATTCTTGCATCAGCAGCTGACCATCTCAAAGCATCGGGCAAGATGTCGCCCACACACGTTGTCAAGCTCTTTCAGGCCTTTGGTTAGCCATTTTTTCTGAACCAATGGAAGCATGAACTCTATCATTCCAGCCTCATTCGGCACTGCCTCAATCCTCGTTTGTCTCGCCCTCTTCCCCTCCTGTCATCGACCCTGGCTGGTTGCGGTGCTCTTGTTCTTCTACGGTTTGTCACAACGATTTCGAATCTAATCAGGATAAATTGAGGCATATTCTTCGCCGGAGGCATATGCGGCTTCTTCACCTCACTCATTTCCATTGCTCCGGCGTACGCGGGTGAGGAAATGATGGAGGTAAAATAAAGAGGGCACATCGTGATTCAGGCACCCTGACGTCGATGTCGATGGGCTGCGGTCAGTTGGCCAGCATCATCGCCACGTCGACTGTGGCGGCGATCACGTATCAGGTAGAAGACGTCGTCGTTGACGATGGCTTGTCGGCGTCAACCAGAATAATCGCAGGGTTGGCCACACAAATGGTTGATCGTCTTCTCAATCGGTGCTGCACTGCAAATAGTCACCGGAATCTTCTTCATTGTCTTTGGATCAGGTTGGAAATCAAATTTACACAGGTTTGACGAAATAAAATGTTTAAAATTCCAGGAGAAGCCGCCGACTGGGGGATGGTCGAGCAAAGTGACACAAACACGAGCAAGGTTCGATTTGATTGACTATCCTCCTATGAATCTTCCCTCGTGTTCAGTAATTCGAAAAATAAGCGAAGATGAGTCGTTGTAGGTCAACGAGCTCCTTCTTGCTGAGTTCCCTGATACGACTCGTGAAATAGAGCAACAGAACGGTCTGCCATGATGACGCTTCTCCTAAGCGACTTTCCATTGTTGTTGAGCTGCTGCAAATTCAGTTATGCATCGATTGTTTATTTGTAAGACATTATTCGCTCACCTATAGGTGTAAACTTGATAAATTATTAGACTGGATAGCCTATACGTCAGAGCCTATAACACCATCACAAAGCTCATTCAAGCGAAAACGGGAGCTATACGATGGCATTATGATAGTGAATGCCACGGCAGAAAATGAAAACATAACCTCATCGCTCTCGAAATATCGTTCGATCGGATGGTGAGTATAGTCAACCTCATCGAACATCTTAATTCCGGTATTCAGCGTACTTTTTTATTCAAACAATATTTGAATACGAACAGTGACTGGCTTTGTCCTCAACCTGCTGTTACTCTTCGCGATTTTGCGATTTTCAAATGCTAAATTGGGAGCTTACAAGCATTTACTTGCCATATTCACCGCCGCTGACATCTGTCTAGTGATTCTGCATGAGGTTGTGAAGCCGGTTCGTTTTGATTTCTCTGCTCATTCGAAAAGCCGATGTAATTCAGCGCGCCGTCCTCGTCGGAACTACTCATGGAGTTGTTACTGACACAGTCTTGGATGATCGAGTTTGTTTGTTTCGAGTATTGTTGAAATAACGAAATCATTCAGCGCATCACTGCATTGTATGTCTCACTTCAATCTGTTCCATTCATCCTTCTCAACATTCATTTCCTCTATCGATACTGGGTTGCTCGGAGACCTCATCTAATCGTTCTCTTCTCAAGATACAGATTTATACTGGCGCTCATAAGTGGATCTCTGGGAGCACTCATTGCTTGGTATCGCATTCACACTTTTAGATTATGACAGACTAATTGCAGGTATTTGTTGTGTTTGAAGGGCACCACTGGACAAGTGGACAGTGCTGGAAGAAGAGATGTCGTTGATGAATATGAGAGAAAGTACGGGAAACGAATTGAAAATGCTTGGATTGTATTCGACTACTGGGCAAGAGCAGATTCCAAGTATTCAATAATTGGTTTTCTGATTTTCAGCGGGATGAAAAACTGGACGTTTCTCTTCTATTCACCTTCCTTTTGATAAATATCCTCATGACGTCATCATTGATTCTCGCTTCTTCATTAGCTTATCTCACCTTCTATCACATACGAAAGGTCTATCAGTTGTCAACACAAGCCGGCCGACTACAGAATAAATTGCTTATCGCTCTATGTGCTCAAGTAAGCTAGATGAATCTTCGAGATTTTCAACGATTCATTGCAGGCTTCAGTCCCTACTATATTCGTGTACATTCCTTATCTGGTCACGATCAACATTCCCTTCTGGCGGTTGCCCATCACTGTTCTTCACGATTTCGGGGCTCAATTCACCACGTTCTTCCCTGTTTTGGATGCAGCCCTTGTGATCCTCCTTATTGCTGACTATCGAAGAGGGTTGATGGGAATGATCAGAAAGCGTCCGGAACAGAATGTGGCGGCAATCGTGCAATTTTCGACCTAGCTGCTATTTATCGAGCTTGTGATGTGATAAATTTTCAATAATTGGCAGGATTGAATAGATTTCATCAAGTTGGGTGTTTTCTGATACTTCGGGAAGAAACCCCCCAATGCAATTGGCACAATTGTGAGTGTGCTTGAAATGTGCCCTCGTGAAAATACGTGCCCGCTCCAGAGTGTGCTAAAACGTGCGCGTTAAAGTGTGCTCTCGCCCTACACTGTGAACGAGGCCTTTGTCGCAAGAATTTCATCAAGGCAAATGAGAAAGGAAATGGCTATTTTGGGGTGGCCGTTTCGCAATGTTTGACATATTACAGATTCTAATTTCTTCGAGAATATAGAGTTGTTTCGAACAGGAAACAGTGAGAAGGAATGCACCGAGTGAGGAGTGCATTGAACGCTTATTTTATTGTCAGAAAAGTATTATAATGACGGATTATCACAATCTAGAAAAATTTCATATTCGTCGTCACGCGTTGTTGACTTCTGGAGATGTCAGAGCAATTGCTTCTGCGCCTGAAATTGAAATAAATAGAGAAGGTACTAAAAGACAGGATTACAGTCATTACGCAAATTCTCCAGTTCGTGGGAAATTATTTTCGAATTGGCCTCAAGAAGATCTATCCCATTTGCGACGCTGATGAAGCCAACTCCAGCCAGCGCGATGAATAGAATCTGAAATGGGACAGATTGAATATTCCCACTAGTCTTCCATGCCTGAACAATCGCATGATGTGTCATGGAAAGCGAGGGAGAACAGAAGAAGACCAGTGCTGATGAGGTTCCCTACAACCAAAATTTAGTTTGAGATGACAGTTCAGATCGAAAATGAAAAGAGTCACAATGTAGAATCGGGCTGCAGCATATGTGTGCGAGGCTCGGCCTGGATAATGTCAGTTTTGAGAGAGATTAGAGCTATTTTAGAGTGTTCATAATCTGAATACCTGGAAGAATCCGCGAACAATACACTGTGCTCGAGGCTGTTGACGTCGAATCGACGAAACCGCACAGAAAAGAGACGAGCAATACACAGACCAGGCTGAATATTTCATTTGTTGATCTGCTGAATAAAATTGGCCCACTTGGGAGCGATAAGCGCACTCTCGTTGGTCGGTCGAGCAGTCGACCAGGCGGGGACTGTCGACCAACAGACAACGGCCATCATCAACTATGATTGATTAGTGAAAATACAACACTCTCTCGTAGCTCGAAACGTGACCAAGTCAATAATGCAATGAAGCGATTGCTCACTTCAAGAGCAAGAGTGATGAAAAATATCGGTCGCAGCCCAAAGTCGCGGAACAATTTCGACAAGGGCTCGACAATTACACTGCATGCGATGTTACCAGCAAACATCGCGTATGCGTAGTACGCTGTCAGTTGAGGATACTCTAAAGTAAAACATCTAAGAAAATTGAGAAATTCGAAAAGAAAACAACCCTTTGAGAGAGCGGATGAGAACTGCAGCGAAGTGGGGGTAAATTCCCATTGCGAAGGCTTGGAAGATGCCTTGATTGATCAACACCTAAATGTTTTTCAGGTAAAGATCTGATTGTTGTAAATACAGGAATGAGCATGAGAGTCGATGGGTCGAGCATAGTTGCGAGGATGGCTCCTGAAGAAGGCAAAATCCATGTGATACTTTTTTGTCGGCTCACTAGCTTCCTTTACTGCCGATTGCTTCTCGCGAGGGTTCTTCGATTCTACACTATTCTTGATCTGTCTTCAAATACACATGGTTAGAAGTCATCATAGCTCTCAAACCTGTTTGGAAGGAAGCAATGCATAACGAAGCTAACGAAGAGTAGACCTGTGAAGGTTCCGAACATGACTCTGCAACGTTTTGTACTCATGTGATCACACCTGCGCGACTTCGTACTTAAGTACGGCGGCCGCCCGTCTTGTGAGGGGTGGCCGCCGCTAGGAGAGGCGCGTTCTCTTGTTTACTTGGCGAGAGAGCGCGTGCTAGGCAAGGCGGGTTAGAGAGAGGGGGGAGAGCGGGAGGAGAGGGGGCGGGGCCTCGCGGACGGGTGGCCGCCAAGTACTCTGGTGTGCGCCCCCAAGTTGGAATCAAGCACGATTGGGGGGTTCCAAGTTGCGACCAGGCTTGGGGGCAACTTGGGTGACCGGTCTCTTCATTTCCCATACTATTTCTCTATCTTTCTTTCTCTCGCTCTCTCGCTTACAGTAACCCACCGGGGGAATCCCAAGTTGGAATCAAGTTGATTCCAACTTGGGTGACCAGGCGAGATAGTCAGAGAAAGAGACAGAACGAGAGAGTATGGCGAATCGAGAGATCATTCGGGTTTCCAAGTTGCCCCCAAGCCTGATCGCAACTTGGAACCCCCCCAATCGTGCTTGATTCCAACTTGGGGGCGCACACCAGAGTACGTACTTGACACAGGTATGCATGTGATTCCAACTGACTGCCTACCTCGTTTCTTCCTCGCTGTAGTATCGATATTCCTCAGACTTCTTCTCATCTTCAACATCGGCTTCTTCTCCCGAGATGAACATGTACAGAGAAGCGCCAATTGTCAAACTGGAAACAGACAATTTAGAGAGAACGGGAACTCGTAAAATTACCTCGAACCAGCAATGGCCGAGATTCGAGCTGAATTCCTCGCCAGGGTTTCTTTCGTCGAAAATTGCATCATGTAGGTGGAAATGCCGATGTGGGTCACTGCAATGTTCTCCAGCTCATTCTTGGTTCTCCCGGGTTGTGGAAAGCGCCAAAACTCACGAGATCGGGCTAATCCAGTGAGGACGTTCGCCGAAAAGAAGAATACGTTGCCGATGTGAAGAAAACTGGCAGTGTAGCAGCAGAAGAGAAGAGTGCCGATGGCAAGCGCCATCTAAATAGTTATTCCTTCATTGATGCACAGATTCAAGCTCAATGTTGACCTTTGATCCGTGGAAGAAGATCGGCACCATTAACGACGTTGCGCACATTGATATCTCTCTCACGGCTTGCCTAAGGGAGTACAGTTGATTTCCAATTCCCAGATCCTGTGTTTCACCCATAAAATCCGGCGTGGCTGACGATGACGGAGCTGTCTCGAAGATGCGCCGAGTACAGCACAGATTCAACGATGAACGAGGCCATTCCGTATCCGGCGTATCTGCGGTTTAAAATTATCTAGAAAAGTGTCAGAATTCAGGAATCTTCCTACCTGAAGAGAGTGGCGATTCCGAGGAGGAGTGTACAGACATGCTGGTAGATTTCGTCACGCATTCCGACGAATCTGTGAGATGGAGTAAGAGAAGGACTGATTAGGCTAGGACTATTGAGAAGGTTTTGTTTCGACTATTGTTTCGACGTGAAAAAGAGGCGGAATTTGATTGTTGAAATTAGCATAATCAGCACACTCCGACAACGAGTACGTGCTTCAGCAGATTATTATCTTCGACGATCAATATTCCAGAAAGGTTGAATTTCAATAGAACTAAAACTAGATTAAATGCTGGATTTAGTACCTGTACTATGCTTTTATTCTTTTCTTTTTATTTTCATTTTTGACATTCACTGTTCCGAATCGGTTGTTTACAACACTTCCCCTTTCGCGAAGGATAGTGTTCTTCGGTGTTTTCCACTTGCACTTTCTCATTACCCCTCTGTCTGATCGTTTTTCGCCCTATGACATATCTCTCGTCGCACCTCCAAAAATCAAATGACGATCTTTCGACAGCAGAGTTAGCACGGCTACGTAGTTGCGACTCCTCCTACGGAGATGAGAGGACGCATAAATTTAGAGAGGAAAGGGTAGCTCAGCATATTATTAACGGCGACTATTTGAATGCCATCTGTACCTTTCTCAAGCAATTCAATTCTGCCTGTCATGGCTGTCCCTTCTCTTTCATAAATTATCAACTCTCTCTGTCATAAATTATCAACTTTGATAATAATATTCAAGCATGACCAGTGGGTAGAGTAGGCTCTCCGCTTTAGCGGTTCCGACTGACATTACATTCGCGTTCTTTTACATCCCTCGTTCGCACTCCACGTATCCTCTGAGACCCGTGCTCGAGCTCATTTTGTGTGTTGTTCCGCCATTGTTCATTATAATTTCCAGAGATTATTTCAGATGGCGTGGGATCAATCAGAGGACGAGGTCGATAAGCCCGTCGTGTCTCCCCTCTTCTCCTTCTCCTCTCATCGACTTCGCATCTGTCTCTTCCTTCTTCTCGCTCTCTTCATGGGAAGTGCGAATCGAATGTCGCTCAGTGAGTTAATTTATTTTCATTCCGGTATTCCTCCTGAAGTGTGAGAGTGCAAGCGAATGTAGTTACTAATTCGCTGTTTCAGGCACAAGCATCGTGTGCATGGTCAATGCAACCTCTACGTCTTCCATATCCTCAAATTTCTCATATTCGTCGTCGGAATGTGCACGGCCCGGCGAGCAGAGTAACGAAGACGAGTTGGCTGTTGAGGTACGAACTCGTAATTGCTCTTTTTGATTGGAATCAATGTTATTGAACTGTTCCTGAACCGTTGTTTCAGGGAAATCTCGACTGGTCTCCCTCGCAGCAATCCCTTCTACTATCTTCTTCGTTCTACGGCAGTTTCATCACAATCTTCATCTCAGGCGCAATAATCGATCAATTCAGCCCCTCCAAGATTCTCTCAGGTACACTCACTTCTTCTTGTCACTGCTCTTCAATTCTCAATAATACTCAGTTCAGTTGGTCTCATCGTCTCTGCCCTTCTCACCGTCCTTGCTCCTTTCCTGGCCGATAGCTCGTACGAAGTATTCGTCGCCTCGAGAGTCATTATCGGAATGGCTGAAGTGAGTGCCCACCAAAATTGTCTTACCAATGGTCACTTCTTGAGAGCTTCAACATGCCGGCAATCAATATGCTCGCCACTCGATGGTTTCCCACGTCGGAGAAAACGACGCTGGCCGCATTGTACACTTCTGGTCTGCAGGTAGGACATCGAGTCGCCAACTAATGAAATGCACAAAGTTGTACAGATCTAAAACTTTCAGTTCGCAGCAGGCGGCGCTTCGCTCCTCTCTGCTCAGATCTGTCGATCAACGTTCCTCCATGGATGGCCCTCGATCTTCTACATTCTCGGTAAGTGAAAGATTCTTTTCGAAATGACGCCTTATTGTTACATTTTTTTCTCCTCTCAGGCGCGCTCACCGTCATTTTCGTGCTCGTCTGGTCTCTCTTCGTCGTCGACGGACCATCTTCCAGTCGTTGGACGAGTGAGGAAGAGAAGGAGTACCTCGAGAAGACCATTGGAGCACCGAAGAAGGTGAGTGCTGCCCATCATTATTGAATTCATCTTTGGAGAAGAACAGTTCTGTCTAGGTGAATGAGCGCATGCTTTTCAACATCTAGAGACAAAGCACTCATAAACTGTATCATTGCCCATTCAGAAACCCTCCCTCCGCACCTCTCCTTGGCGTGCCCTCGTCACTTCCACTCCCGTCCACTCCATTCTCGTGTGCTCATTCGCATTCGGCTTCTCTACTTCGACGATGCAGGCCTTTCTGCCGACGTATCTGAGGGAGCAACTGACGATGCCTGTGGATAAGGTTGGACTTCATATTATGAGTTTCTACCACTGCAAACTTCTGAAGAAGAGAAAACAAAAAAAAGTGTTTTTTAGATCGGTCTGTATACCCTGGCACCCTTCATCGCTCAGATGGTAGGCAAGACCATTTGTGGTCCCTTCACGGACTACGTCGCGAGAAGGGGATTTGTCTCACTCACTACGGCCACGAAGATTGCCCAGTCGCTTGGTGAGTGAAGGATAGGATGGAATCGGATGAAGCTAGTTTGATGTTCAGGATCATTCGGAGCGGCGGCCACGTTGATGGCCTTTGCGTATTTCCCCACTTGCGCCAATCCGGGAAGCGCTCTGCCCATTCTGATCACTTACGGTATGTGTGTAGAACTCTTGTGATTCCAGTGCTTCATCACTCATTGTTCCAGTCGGAATAGAAGAGGTTAAATTGTATCTGTTCAGGGTTGGTTTACGCTGGCGGCGTCTGCGGCTTCTTCACGAGTCTGCTCACAATCGCCCCTAAGTACACAGGTGAGTTTTATCTCGCTCCTTTTCGCTCCTATCCCTGTCATTGGGCGAAGGATTTGTCGAAGGTTCAAGGAAATCTGTCACTTCAGGCACCCTTTCGGCTCTCTGCCAACTCTTCTCGATGCTCGCTTGCATCGCCTCTTCCAGTCTCGTCACCACACTCACTTCCATGGTGCGCTATCCGATACACCCACACTAAATCACCACCTTTCTCTTCAGGAGACGTCTTACAAATGGCCGATAGTCTTCGGCACAGCATCAATTCTCCAGGCTGGGGCCGGCCTCCACTATCTATTCTTCGGATCGAGTGAGTAATTCATTTTTATTACTTATCACTATGCAAGCATTGATTTTATTTTCAGCGGAGAAGCAGCACTGGTCTGAAGGAGTGAGCGAGAAGCCCCAGCCTGCGTAATTTTTTTCGAATTTGAGAAAATTTTCATCCTAATCAAGCATCCATCCGATTCTTATCCGTGTTCAATCGCTTTATTGTTTCCATCTGAATTTGCTTCTTTACATGATTCCACGTTTTAGCCATGTCATGTTCATCCATGACCTGATTGAAACGGTGTGAAAACGATAAAACTTTAAAAACTTAAATCAAGCTACAAAATGAATGAATTAAAATATTGTAGAACTAATATCATGCTTTTCTGATATTGCCGTATTGGAGAACAGTCAATCAAATTGATGTTTTTCTGGATCTCCGTCGAGAAAGGTTCTGCATTTTTTTCAATTTGGCGAGAAATTCCTCTTGCATGAGACACGCCAGAGTGGTGGAACATCAGATAACGCGAGCATCGAACAGCAGATAGCATCTGTTTCCTTGGCAAAGCGAAAGTATCTAGATTGATGATGTTTTCCTTTTTTTTATTTACAAGAAAAGTGGAAGATCCCGGTCATTTGTGTAGTCGCTTGTTGCATCGAGTTCATCGAGCACTCGCTTTATTCGTGCGCGCCTCTAGCATTCCTCAGCCTTGCAGTGCCGACAGCGTTGAGGAGTCTGCAATTGTAGAATATTTGAAGAATTGGATGTCATCGATAGACCGCATGGTCAACTAGAATACGGTTCAGGACTAGAGTTGGCAATACGAGGGATGCGAGCCCGCAATGGCGTGACCTCTAGGTTGCGAGCCCGCAACGGCAGGGCGAGAGGGAGGGGAGGGATGCGGGCTCGCAATCCCTCGCATCGCCTCGCATCTAGGGAAGAGAAAGCTCTCTCCATTTCGCACACTCTCTCATCCTCTATGCCCTTCCCTTCGCTCGTTGCGAGGCCTCGCAACCTTTGCGGGCTCGCATCCCTCTCTGCTCTCGTTTCGAGCCCGCAATATCGCGATCGCATAGCCAACTCTACTCCGCAGTCATCTGCGCATTGCGAATCTTACCCATCACGTCGCCATGCTCCTGAATTAAATTTAATTAAATTGGAACAAGTTTGATAATGAACGGGCAGTGCTGACCTCTCCGACAGTCGCAGTGAAGGCAGCCTTGAGCATGTTCGGAGCGTAGACGTGAGAGGGAAAGATGATGGACACCTTGACGCCCTTCTCGGCCATCTCCACGGAGAGCAGACGGAAGTATTGCTGGAATGGAGGGACCATTGTCTTGGGACACTGTAGGCATACTGTATACCATAGATTACTGTAGCTCTTACAAAGATACAGTAATCTATGGTCAAGGCCAATTCTGGATTCTGCTATTCTGACATAATGTTTTGATTACCGTAAGCGCAGCCTTGGCAGCGTCGTAGGACGGTGAGAGAATGACAGGAAGAATCGCTGCGAGACTGCTGACGATTACGAACTGAACGAATACGGTAGATTAATTGGTAATAAAGTTACGGTATGTGGGCATCACCTGCACCTTCTTCTTCTTATCGCCTGTAGGATGCACACCGCGGTTTCTGCATCAAAAATTGGTCTATTATAGCTGTAGATGGCTGACTTGAGAATGGTTCTCGCTAGATGGGTCGGGCCGATTGCATTTATCTGGAAGCATTCTTCATCGACGGAAGGGTCGATATCCGTCCATTCTGCACGTTGAGATCGGCCCGAATTGAGAACGACGATATCGACCTGAAATGAAACAAAGCGTCGAAACATGTGACGAGAACCGATCGTATTCATCATTCCCACTCCCAATAAATCAAACCTTTCTATCGAACATCTTGTCAGCTTCTCTTGTTTTCGCTTCCATTTTTGCAAATTCGACGATGTCCAATGGAAGAATTTTCACTTGACAGGACGGATTGGCATCTAGAATCGGCAGATTTCAACAAGACGTTTCAGAATTTTTTTGCGCTTGATACAACGCTTCGTTTCCAGATTAGTCACTCAAACGGTCATGCTTCGCCTTTTACAAACTCGAACCTCTGCATTTCTGCGCAACACTCTCAAGTAATTGAATGCGACGTGCCGAAAGAATAAGGAAGGAAGAAAATCGAGCCAATCTGTAATGAAGAAATATACATTCTGCTAGTTAATAAAATAAGAACGAGAGTAAAATGACCTAGAATGAGCTATCCTTCATTTTAAAAAAGAGACGTAACCTCAAAGCAATGCCTTCTCCAATACCCGAAGAAGCTCCGACGACCCAGACCACTTTGTCGCGGTAGTGATCGACTAGAAATATTGCAAGATGTTAGAAATGATACGATCTCGGGTTCACAATGCTCAGACTAATATCAACTTCTTGAATGGGTAAACGAACCTTCGCTCCTCCTTCCGAATATCTTCCAGAAGAAGAGATTGAATGAGGAATCAGAGATGGCAAAGAAGAGAGCGACTAGGACGATGGCGCAATAGATCAAGTTCAAAATCATCATCTACCAATCGATAGACGAACAACGAAATAAAGGGAGCTTTCAGTTTCTTATCCGAGCCAGTTATGCGATGTTGGGAGTAGTGTTCAATGTGGAACACTGAGTGAATGACACAATTGTTGTTTTCTCACCTCTCGATGTTATTACTTTCCCTGTTAGCCAAAGTCTAAAAACATTTCCTCCTTTGCAGACTGTCTTGCGTTATTTTCTCGCGTCATTTTACCCTCAAACTGATAAAACCTTTCACGAGCCATTCACGAGTGTTTGCCAAATAATTGAAAATTAATCCGAAGAAAATAATGTCCATTATGAGATGGGTAAGGTGTTATCTCAGACATCCGAGATGTGTCATCATTTTCATCACATGGATAATACGCTGTTTGCCTGCTTTCTCCCTTCCGTATTCACCCATCTCGTCTAATTATCGATACTCTTGAAGCTATTACGAAGATTTTTTTCGCTATAGTAAAGTGATACGAACGGCCATCATCCGAACGGTTAGTGCAATATCCATTAGTGCTCCCCTGATGCTCGATAAATGAATATTTGTCACGGTTTATAGCGAAAGTAAAACTTCCCACTGTGAGAAAAGCTGAATTTTCACAGCCTCTTCACTAGATTCTGAGCATTTATTATTGTAATGCTTTCGGAATTCGAAGCTGCTCAGTTATTCGCATCCGACTCATATCTGAAAACGGTGATTGTAATTGCTAATGTTGGTGAAATATATTAAATTTCAGTTGCTTGTCTTCCGCTTTTTGACATCGGGAATCGGACTCGTCTGCTTGATTGCATTAGAGAGAAATCAAAAGTAACTGAAAGCTTTTACATTTTGTATCAATCAGTTTCTTCAGAAAATTCGTTGCTCATTCATCGTTGAAACTCCTGCTCAACATTCATGGCTTCTGGAATTTGTTGCTGTGCTGTTCCACATTTGCTGAAAGTTCTTTACAAATTTACGCGCATCTTACGATAAAGTTAGTGATAATTATCGACTATGGTAAAGAATAAATACTACATTCATTCACTGTGCATTCAGAGATCCATCTGACCTTCTCCTCACAACCAATCAATGTCTGCTTCGAATGATTCCCCAGTTCTTCGGAATCAGTGGTGAGCACGTCCGCTCGTGATGTTTTCACCTATCTTTTTCAGGTTCAATCTCGTCAATGCTGGTGATGTCATTCGAACGATATGATGCATCTCGAAACATTTCCACGTACGAATCATCATCAAAATACAACGGGTTGAAATTCGTCGGTCTTCATGTAAGATTTGTTTTCATGCTGCTTACGATATTATCCATCCCTAGATATTATTGACTCTCCTCGGAGTCTTCGTTGATGCAGTAAAGTACGACTTTCCCACTCGAGTTCCTCACTGTTGCGTTGCTTCAGTTGAAGGAAAGAATATTCAGACCGTACTTACCGTAAGAGAACCAGCCCAGCTTCAATGGCATAAGATCGAGATTAACAGGGAGCATTTTTCCTCTGCGCCCTGTTCACAATTTATTTATCATTGAAATTGCTGAAAGGAAATAAATTATTGCACAATTCAGAAGAATCAATGGGAATGACGCTCTCGGAGAGGTGAATTTTATTTCTTAGACATCACATTTCAGCTGTTTCTTAGGTATCAACTCAGCGAGAACATACGTGTTCTTCAACTGCTGCTACCGATTGTGATGTTGGTTTGTTTTGCTTAGTGTTCTAAAAACATATTTCCCAGTTCCCACACTTCGATTACCATGGCTGGGTCCGTTGGTTACTTCTACTTTGAGTTCGGAGGATTCCAGAAAGAGTATTATCCTATTCTAGAGGTACCAATACTTTATTTCTTTATTTCTCAATGTCATCAGGATACAATCAATATGGTCTTTCTTCAAGGAGTCGCGATGCCGCTCATCTTTCTCCATCGCTACAGGTTCTCATGAATTTGAGAGTTTACTTCAGCAACATTTACAGGGGAAAACGTTTTCTGGAGAGTCAGGCTGTAATCACTAACAAAGCTCGTGGAGAAAAGCTTGTTTCTGCGCATGATCGTGTGATTATGAGAGGGTGGTAGTGGTGTTGACCATGTTCATGGTTTTGTTGATAAAATTCATGTATAATCACCGTAAGATTGTGGCATTATGTACAAAGGAATAGTAAGTATGAGAAGGGATCTGATAATATCATCTCCCACACCATCATTCCATTTTTACAACATTGTCACTGACATGACTCCACCTGCTGAATTAGATAGGCATGCATTCTAAAATCGAGGCACCAGTCTCTTGAATTTCACTTTTCGCAAGAATGGGAACAATAATATCAACTCTTGGTGATAACTTCCAGCACGTTTAACGATTTTACCTCGATTTATGATTTTTATTTTTCAGTCCGCACTCCTCAACGTTGTCGACATCTGTCTCACTGTGCTTTTTGTCGTAGCAGGCCTTCTAACTTTTTCGTTTGCATTTATTGCATATTCTCGAATGATTTTTTCTTCGGTTTTCTGAATCCTTTCTGATTGATGAGGCAGTGCATCTTCTGGCTAACTTGTTCCATCGCATCAACGAGTCTCTGGATAAAATGAACTTCAAATAAATTGTAAAAAAAATAGAAATCCAACCGATCGAGAAGTGTGAATATCGACATGAGACAATCGTCTGGAAGATGTGAGAAAAGGTCCTGAAATATGGCTCAGAGCAATCGAGACATAGTGAAATACCTTTTTCCCTATCTGAGATGTCATGAATGACTTCATTCCTTGTTCTTGGTTGGAATCAATCAACTTCTGGCGCTTGAGGTTTTCCGTAACTGGCGACTCACGAAGAACTCTCTTGTGATTCGTTCGGGACATGGCGATCTCAAATTAATAAAATGATCTCATAGTGATCGATGATGATAAGAAGAGCAACAGCCAGTACTACTTACTAAGGAGAAGGTGAGAGGGGCCCTGTGGGTTACTGTAGGTCATTGGAGAAGGTGAGAAGGGCCCTGTGGGTTACTGTAGGTCATTGGAGAAGGTGAGAAGGACCCTGTGGGTTACTGTAGGTCATTGGAGAAGGTGAGAAGGGCCCTGTGGGTTACTGTAGGTCATTGGAGAAGGTGAGAAGG
>LS570453.1:669694-719403 GCA_900490775.1 Pristionchus maxplancki
TTCAATATTTCGAAATGTTGTCCGAGCTTTCCTCTTTCTAATTCGCTTTTGGAAAAGTTTCTATCATCATTTTGAGCCGAGTTATGATCATTTTGGTATGGCGAATTTCGCGAAAAACTACCGTATCCTCGATCTTTGAACTACCGTAACCCGAAAATGAGACCCGATATCAAAAATCCGGAAGCGTAGTTTGAAAGAGAATCGTTCATAGTACCTTACGTAAACTTGGTGGGCGGGTAGGACATATGTTTTGCTACCGCCGCGGCGTGGGTGATTCTCTGGCGATTCGCCTCATAATAATTTTGGACTTTTGTGAAAATCTTTTCTCTAAGCCGCGATAGGGCTAAAAATGTGCACTCAAATTTTCCTACTAGCTCGATTCAAGATCGGGTCGTAATACATAGGGGGCGGAGCCTAAATCAGTGCTCAGTGATCATGAGGGATCGAGAGAGCCCTACCCAACATGCGTCGATAGTGCAGTGGTAGCGCATCTGCTTTGAGATCCGACCCTTTGTGGTTCGAGTCCGCTTGGTAGCAAGACTTTTGCAAATGAGAGAGATAAACAGCGGAAGTCGGCATTTGAACATGCGCGTACTGCAACAATCTTTGAAAGGAGCGGGCAAATTTCAAACACTTCTGTTTTTGGCGTTTTTTGTTTTGATCTTCTCATAAAAATAGAAAGAATATACTGCGAGAGACGCACTTGTGTACGATCACTAGAAAGCACTAAATCCACTACCCAGGCACTTATTTTGTTGTTTTTGACCTACTCAAAGTTGTTCGATCAAGATGCGTCTCGGCTCATTTATAGAGGATGGTAAAAAAGGCTACACAACGATCACTTGGTCGTTCAAAACGGTTGAGAACTAAGACTGCCCCGCCTCGGCGCAGGTTTTCGTCGATTTCGCGTCCCCACCAAGTGGGCGGAGCTTGCGGTCTCTAAGCATAGAAGATCAGCACTGACGAAAATTGTGTGTCAAATTTGTAAGACAGAGCGGAAACTAATGGGTAGTTTGGCAAAGAATACTACTGTCCAGCGAAGCAATGGCGGATAGCTATTTCTGAAAAATTGAGCGAATTCGAAAAAAATGAGTGGGAAGCAGGGACTAGGTAGACTGCAACTTGCAATTACACGCCTTTCTAATTGTCATTCGCGGCTCCAAAATAGCTGCAATTACATTTCACGGGCAGTCGAACCGAGTAAATGAATCGGAGAATCGCTTGAATTTCTCTGAGTGCAGCAGATGATTGATTTCGAGAAAAGGCGAGAAAAATATAAAATCAATTGCAGACAAGTGATACAACCCATCGGTTGTCCTCTCTGTATGTAGTCCTCTCGATAAACTAGTGGGAATCGCGAAATGAATGCGAGAGAGGGGAAACGTGCGATAGGAGGCGGAAGCTCCTCCCAATTATGAATACTCGAGGATGGGAAAATGAGGAAACATCACGAATGCTCGAGATACCGCGCTAATGAGACTCTTCTACTCATCGGAAAGCAAACAATGACCATAGCGGGAAAGAGTGCCCTCATTATTTTTAACCGTGAGAATCAGTCGAGAATGAATGAAGCGTATTGCTAGTGATATCAAACGTTTGTGTGAGACGAATCGAACTCTTTTAATCGTACATTTATTGTGAACACCGAATTTCACAAAGTCGTCACTTCCAAATATAGAACACCGGCTTTCCCTTGTGTCTTGCCAACCCTTTGTAGAAGGTGTTCCATTCAAGATTCTGACCGTACATAAAGTCTGAAATCATTAGTTTTGTTTCGAAACAAGATTCGTCCCTCACCTTTGGACATTCTGCAACTGTATTCCTTGATGGGAACGGTCGCTCCGCAAACGCCTTTCTCTACTGCCACCCAGCCAGCGTCCGTGTGCCCGCTCTGAATTGTTTATTGCTCAAGCGGTAAAATTATGTCCGCGATATGAAAAATGACCTTGAAATCAGCGACGTATCTGCCTGATTCCTTGCGGAAGAAGAGATGCTTCAGTTTGGGGGCTCCCTTGGGACACAGCTGCGCCATCTTCTGCATTCCCTTCGGCAGGTGAGTGATGATGCGGCCGAGGGAACCTGACCATCGGCATCACTTCAATCCAGGAAGATTCAGAAGACGCACTGGCTTGCTTGAAGGTGGGTGAGAATCCGACGTCCTTCTTGTTCGTGTAGTGCATGCACGCCGCGTTAGTGCAGAACGCGTGACGGATGTGAAAGGCGTTGTAGAAGTATCTGAAGGGATTCTATACTCCAGGATCTAGAAAATAGGGCGTATCTGACTTGAGCGGGACGAGAATGTCACTGGACGGCGGTTTGTCTGTCAATGCAGGCGCATTTGTCACTGGTTTCTCCGTCAGTGCGGGTACATTCGGTTTGGTGGCAGACTCGTCCTTCCTCGTCACTGCAAGATGGATGTTGTATGAGGACTCTCATTAAATAAATAACCTTCGGGTTCTGGCAGTTCCGGTCCGACTGGCGAGAAATCTGAATCCGCAGGACGAACGCAGATTGTTGTGTTGCTAAAATGTTAAATATGGTTTTAGGGGACCCTATTATTTACAGCTTCTTCAGATCGTTGAATCTCCAGGTGCCGAATGTGGAACATTTATTTGCCAGTTGCTGGAAAGGCCAAATCGAAGAAAAGTTAGAAATATTATCTCACTTGGATTATCATTCCCTCCTCACTCTTGCAAATGCCACTGGATCCGTCTGAAAAGGTGAATTTTGGAAACAGAAATAACGATTTCCCACCGAGCTGCGCAAAGTATCGCATGCTCTGATCCGATTCTGGGTACGTAAAACCCATTCCAGATTTACTCTTGGCCGTTCGCTGTAGCAACCAACCGCCACTGACACCCTGGAGAGAGAGCGTGCCTAAAATAGTTTTGATACTCAAATTGGGAAACGGGATGTCAACGCACCAGCCAGAAGTTGGTTCTGCTCGAAATTGCCAATGATAGGAAGACTGGACTTGCGCGAGCGACAATAATTGAGTCCCTAAACCCCATTCAATTATAATCTAAGCATTAGTAATTTCGCTTACGTCATTGTAGTTCCGGTCCTCATCCACATGAACACAAAGTGCATTAGCCAGCAGAGTCTCGTCCTCTTCGCACTTTGCCCCCGATTCTGCATTATTGATTTTGCTCTGGTATATGTTTCGATCTAATACCGTATGCGCAGAGCACTCGCTTGAGGTCACCCGTTTCGTCAGAGCCGTGAAAATCTTCGTACTGAAATACAGCTTCACTTTTGACAGTATTAAACGTTGTGAACCTTGGCAAGGAATTGCTCGATCACTGGCGTTCGTTCAGTGACAACAGTTGCTTCTGTGAAGATTTTCTGGCACGTTTTGGCAGCGTCGGAGAGCGGGAACTGAACAATCGTTATGCTTTTGGACGCCTTCTGACATACGTTGGCATCGTCAACATTAGCTCCGTACCTTTTCGACGTAAGAGTAGTAGCAAGTGCCCTCGGAGTAGACACTTCGCATTGGCAGAGCTTCACATTTCAGTTTGAGTACGTCTCCTACAGATTGACAGATTGAACTTTATTTTCATCGGAAAAGATAAACAATCAAGAAAAACTCACCATGATGAACACGTATAGCTGGCGTTGAGAATACACCGTAGGCAAGAAGATTGGAAAAGAGAAGAAGAATGAACAACATTAAGGATCCAAAATCGTTGCGTCTCTCTCCGTATTTATGCGAAGCACTTTCATTGCTTTTCTTTCGATTGATAGTAAAGACGTCGACCGATTTATTGCCGCATAGAAACGATCTTTATCCGAAACATCTTCATCGATGACACTGATCTTTGAAGAAGACTCCAACGAAAGCACAACATTTTATAGGAAATGGCACAGGTTACAACTCGTTTTGGACCTCGTATTGGCTTTACAACGTGGATATTTCTAGCGGTACTAACATGGTGGCCGTACTAACTACATGGTTCATAAATTACACGGAACAATCTGCTTTCGTGTTTGGGTAGAGGCGATTTAGCCGTTTCTTGAACGCTTTCTTCGCTTTTGCAGCTCTGAAAGATTAATTTCCTTATGAGAGAACTATTTGAACGAAATATTAACTCGTTTGCGCTAACTAGTAAACGCTGAAACGCTCACATAGGATTGTTCTTCTGTTTGATGGTATATTTTCTACTCGCGTCGTCTTTGTCGTGTTTATTACGTGATAGAGTGTGATAGACGAAGAGATCCTCAACGGGCAGCAGTTGATAGCCCGCCCGACAAACCTCCCAACGCTGTGATGTCTCATGTTTTCGAAATCAGGAGCGTTAAAAATCTTACCAGTTCGAGATTGTTATCCACTCGATACGGAAAGTTCTCATCGAACAAAGGTACGTCTCTCAACCCGGCAAACTGAAACTCCCACACGGGTCGATTCTTGAGCCTGAAAGCGCTTGTTGGACGTTTGCAAATTCTGATAAACATACGAGATAGTCAGATCAAAAAGGCCGGGACTTTCGGATTCCGGGGCGTCGAGCCATTCCGTCAGATTGGGCACAGAGTGACCTTGGGGCTGGAAACATTTAAATTTCTTTCAAAATATAAACGGATGAATCAGCTAACCCAGAGCTTGCCGTGGAACACTCGAGCTTTACTCTTCGTGATTAGTTCACTCAGATCCGCTTTTGTCAGCTCGTTATTCCTAAAATACAAACACAATTCTCGCACATTTTGTGTTGCTTACCTCCTCCGAGAATCCTTTTCCTCTACTTCGAATATCCTGTAGAGAAGAGCAGTTGTCGAGGCGATCGGCACATAATCTCGCAGAATTGCAAGGATTTTCTTGTAAAATCCGACTGAGAAAAGGTAATCGGAATCAGCGAATGCGATGTAGCGAGTTGTCGAGAACTGAAGGACAAAATATTGGAAGATACTGCCATCAAATTATTACCAGCCTCGCTACATTTCGCACTGTATTTATGGGATATTCAGCAAAGAAAGTATTCGGCGGTGGTGTAGCATCGTCTAGCCGACGTTCGGATTCATCACAGGTGAGCTCCTGAATATTTCATTTTATTGGTAAATTTTCATTTACTCACTCCGAAACGTTCAAACAAAACGTGAACAGAGAATCTCGCAGCGTACTCCTCATTGCCCAGCCATCGCAACGTTGCGTCTATCTGAACATGGATTTGATTTACTATAGTTTCTTGGTCACTTTCACCTTCTTCCGCACGTGATGCGCATTGAATGAGCCCTGCAGTGAGACGGCGAGAGAGATGGGCCCGCGCCAATTGGCGAGCTGAGTGAAAGCCGTTTTTCAGAGCCGGAAGGTTGGAGCCGTAAAATGGCGCGAAAAATGCTAACCAACTTGCCCAGGTACTTCTCGTCCAGAGCAGAGGCGCTGCTGTGCGCCAACAGCGTTAAATCGTCCTGAAACACCTGCAAAGCCGCTTATCACTCGGGACAAGGAGGCAAATATTAGTGTGAAAAGAAGCACATTTAGCGCATGGATACGTCATTGCGGAGAGAAAAATAGGTTCAAAGCTGTCATCAACAGTTATTGCCTCTAGAAGGACAACTCTCTGACCCTTCGCACTCTCTCGCTGAGCAGAGGTGCGAGAGATAGCGCAGAATGAGGAGAGTACGTTCTCCCTATGCTATCCCTAATCACCAACCCGTGGATCGTCCCGAGGCATCGTCGTCAACAAGTGGTCATTGGGATCGGAGGGACTGCTCAGCAATCGAATCGTCACGTCCCTTCCCGCGTGCAAATAAGGACGAACGCAGAAGCCATTGTGTATCACCCATCGCTTCTCCTAGAAAATTCGAGATTGATCTTTGATCTTTGAAAGTTGTTCAACCCACAGCAGATTGGACTAGCCAAGTTGTCGATCGACGGTAGATTATGTATGAAACGTAGAAGAAAAGGACGAGGAGGAGGAGTTGTGCCGTTGAAGAGGTTCTCAAATTGCAAGTTAGCTTTGAAGTAAGAAAATGTCTACCTCATAGGGATGACGCAGTGAAGAGTGAATTTTCGGAAGCCGTTTTCCTTCTGAAAGATGAGCTCTTCCGTCAGTTGCTTAGCAGAATATATTTGATGGTTGACAAATTGGATCGAGGGGGATGCTCTTCGAAGAAACGCCACTCAACACAATAATCTAATATGAGATATGATTCATGATACGAAAGATTAAAAGGGAAAATTGACTCTAGCGAGAGTACAAATGATCGCGTATGAAGTATGGCCATTTGTGTTCTTCCGCTCTTTTTGCTCTTCCAATGACGAACAATGATAATTGAGCGAGAGACAGAAAGGAAGTGAAGAGAGAGAGAGAAAGAGAGGGGGAACCCGCATTCACACTATCATTTATGTGACGTGAGAGGGGAGAATTACAATGGAGAGGAAGAGGGAGCAGAGCGATCATTGAGCACAGAATGGAAGCGAGTGATAAGATCGAATTATGGCTAGACCGAAGACAACGCTACTGCTCTATTGTGGAGCAAAGCGTGAAAAGGAAACCGTGAGTGAGCTCCCTCTTTCCTAATCTCCGATCATCTCTAATAATCCTCTGAAGTATCTAAACACTTCTCCTCTTCTCTCAAGATTTTAGAATATTAGAGGAATACTTTTTACAAAATGGAAAGATCAAGAGGAAATTCTGATCGGAATGATGTGCATGAATAAGAAGAATGCAACTGAATGCATCATTAAAAAGCACATCGTTGTTATCAGTCAGACCACATCGACCACTCTCCAGAGCTACGTGCTGACTCTCTCTCTTCCATGTGCTCTCTATCCAGATAGACAGTGAGAGAGTGTGTGAAATGGAGAGAGTCAGACTCTCACTTTTCATTCGTGCGATCATTGTGCTGTGTTTCGCGACTACTATAATAGTTTTCTTCACGAAGCATTAGTACGATAGTATTTCGCTAAAAAGGGTAATTTTTAAGATGATGAAAACAGATGACTAACAGATAGTAGGTACAAGAAAAAGGCGTTTTTCTCGCAAGAAAGAGATCGTCGAGATCTAAAAAATTCTTTTATCCCATTATTGAACACATTTCCTTCCCTACTCTTCGATGTCGATCCAAATTCGATTCATCTTAGAAACTGTCAACGCGCCCGAATACGATTGCAGGTTTGTGGAGGTTGTTTTATCTTCAACACTCAACAATCTTTTTTTTAAATTTAGCGCACACAACAGTAGTGAATGGACGGAACTTCATGGCAAACGACGGGTCATGCTGGGCATTTGGTCAATCGTCTTCGCAACAGTCTGCCAAGTTCATACCGATTGTCGAACTCCAAAATGTATGCCTCTCAGATCCTCTACCTTCCTGCACTTCGAGTGTTCCATAAAGAAAGAAGGCTAACAAGTTACAAGGTGCAATTAATGTGAAGAGCGCGCACGATTTCCCCCTTATAGATTATGCTCATCTTGATTCTGGCTGATATTGGTGGCTTGATTTGCATGGGATCACTGTTTGGGTACTCGATGATTAGGGGAATGGTCTTCTGTTCTGACACGACTCTTGCTTGGATCATGGGCTGTGGACAGTTTTGTTAGTCGATCTCATTGCCTAAACGGTCCTTCTTATTTTGGTGCAGGTTGCTGGTATACTTCTTCATGTAATTGCATACTTCTCGTTTGCAATAGAATTGGCGAGCTGATGGAACGGTCTTGGATATTTCAAGTTATGTTTCACAAATGTTTTAGGCCACGTTTAAAGCTGTTCAGGGCAAACGAAGTTCCTTACTTATACTGATCATACTTTCCTACGCAGTGATCGGCATGTTCTTCACTCGACCGTGCCTGCCTAATTCAGTCTATCAAACAATTGCCTTCGATCCGTTCATTCCTGGGCACACTTCGGACGAGGTTCGTTAGATTCCAAAGGGAATATCTCACCAGGTTACAGTATCCAAATCGCCTGGTGATATTCCACAATTGTACTGTGGCTATCTCAATTCCTTCCCTTTACATTGTACTGTGCGCAGCCATGCATTCCAATTCGGTGAGAACAGAAGAGGCTGAAATGATAAATTTCCCTCTTTCATTTGCTTCAACAAACGACCTCGAGTGCAACTCAATCGCTTCAAGCCAAGGTGAGGACTGGCTTACGTCTGCTTCATCTCTTTTTCAGATTTTCACACAGGCTTCTCTAATTTGCTTTGTAAATGCAACCGCAGCAACGTTGTAAGTTCAAAATTATAAAAAATGAAAAAAGTCGTAATTTCAGATGGGTCCTACCGATGTTTATTCTTCTTCCGAAGATTTTTTTCGTTGCAGGGACTATTATTGTTCAATTGGTACATGGTAATAACTTATTGAAGTGATTCTGTGACCTCCACAATAATAGGTTTACCGTCCATCATCTATCTTCTGCTCAATCGATCCGTTAGAACAGAACTGTTGAGAATGGCTGGGAGGTCTCCACCAACGTCAATGGTCGTAAGCAATCTCTTATCAGTTATATGAATTTGTTTTCATTTCCAGAATAATGTCTTCACATCTGCACACAATCATACCGTGACGTCAGTTGCCACTCGTTTCTCTTGATATCACATGATGAGGCTGCTTAATTATTTTCATTACTAGTGAGCGTCGAACTTTCCGCGTTTTATGAAATGTTGTATGATCATGAACCAGTGGTCGAAAGCAATCTGCGAAAGATTTAATAGTGGTGCAGTGGTACAGAAGAAGAAGAAAGAGGATGACGGCGCAGCCCCGAGGACGGTTCTTAGGAAACCTATCCCCACTCAGTTCCAAGTTGTTTTGGACTCCCCAATGGAGTCCCTTTCAGCTGGTGACAACGGATTGATTCGAGAGATCGGACCACTTATTATTGTGTACCTCTCAAGGGAACAGTCATCATTGTCCCTTGGCCAAGAAGAACTTGATCTGTTGAGGAACTTCTAGTCCAAATTTTGCAATAATGTTCGTGTTTCACTTAGTTAATTATGTTATTAATTCAGTTTTTATTTATTTTCAAAACGGCGAGTAACCAGTTCATTTCAACTCTAGAAAGTCAAATAAAATATGAATTCCTAATTTTGCTTCTTCTTTTTCTTCTCAACAGTATTCGACTTGTTGCAACACCTCGAAAGGTTCCAGACGATGATGACAATGGATAAGAGTGGAATTGATAAAGTAATGAGCAAGATGTCCAAGTTCCAGTAGATGTACAGTGGGTAGTCGTGGCCCTGCAGAGCAACTATCTCATGATCTCGGCGTAATTCTTATCACGAACCGCCTGATCAAGTGACTTCACATTTCCGAATTGGGCAGCGAACTTGACGTGTTTTACGAGCAATTCAGTTGCAGAGAATGGTCGACCTTTGATGGTGGCAGCGACACCCTTCGCAGCCAAGGAATACCTTAATTCATGTTCACATAGATCGACGAAATGCTAAAAAAAGAACTAACTTCTCATCATACAGCACTGCTCTGATGGCAGCTGCGATCAGATCGGCATTCGAGAGGTCGCGTTTGTTCAGGAACACACCTAAAATTACGATCAGCAGTAACAAAAGGCTCCAAATAAGCACCAACCGAAGCCCAGTTTGACAGCTATCGCTGCATTCTTCGTCTGATCGCCGTATATGGGAATGAAGACGGCGGGAAGACCCTGGAGATTCAGGTCGAAGGAAAGAGAGAAAGAGGACTGACCTTCGCTCCCACTTCATTGAGCGACGTTTTGCCTCCATGGGTGATCAGAGCGGAGACTCGCGGATCGCCTGCGAAGGCAGGGTAGAATGAAAGAGAATGACTAGAATTCCTACCAAGAAGATCGTTCTGCGGAATCCACTTCCTCAGAATGACGTTGTCGATGCCGACGACGTGCGGTGCATTCTCGGGTTCCTCGTACTTGAATGTTACCTGAAATGCATAGCGTTTAATCTGTAGGAGTGAAGGAATTGACTCTCTCACGTCGGGAAATCGCTTGAACGCCTCGGCAATCGCAGCTTTGTACTCATCGAACAACGAGGCGGATCTCGCAACGGATCCCATCGAAAAGAGCACCGTCTTGGGACGGAGATTCAGAACGGCGTCGTATTCCTACAAAGGATTATTGGAAGACTAGGCGTGTCTTATTTGAGTGTCGTGCGTATCATTGTAGTGTTACCTCGGAAAGTGGATTGGCATCTCTTATTCCAATCGCTCCGATATCGATAATCTTCCTCTGCGTAGGCCGAGCGAGATCGAGGAGAGGATCTCCCGCAGTGATGATCAGAGAGGCATTCGCGACCATTTCCTGAAATCTAATCGTGATTATTGACCTTTCATTTGCTGCCAGAGATCACTGTACAAGTTACACAAAATCGTGATTCGATTAGGCGAATAGTTGGATCACTCACTTCAACCGAGGGGAAATCATTCCCGAATCGTTCCCTGAATGCCTCATTCGCTGCTCCGGCCCAGCTCCAATTGACGTAGTAGTCGACCCCGACGCAGAGGAGATTCCAGAGACGAGAGGAGAGCGATCGATCGAGGACGCCGGAGTAGGAGGCTGCAATTCGCTCAAAATTGCTCTTTCTCCAGTTCGAGGGTACTCAAACACCAGGGTAGATAGATGCCCAAGGTGTTTGCACAACCTCATCATCGTTCTTTTCCTGAACCTATCAAGAGTGATGTCACATGCGCTCGCTATTGCTCTCGACTGTTCGGTTTGATTCTGATCATGAGGTTTGAAGAAAAACGTAGAACACAAATGTGCACAAACCTTGGGTAACGGACCAGGGCGAGGGTGTTCCAGTGATCCAAGCAGTGTAGTCGTTCAGAGAGGATGAGAAAGTGGCGATTACAGTCTTCGCCCCGATCAACTTGGCCAACCCTGATGTTTATTCCATTTTTCCCACTTCATCCAATCTTCGGCCGAAGTGTGACCATTCCCAGTTTGTTTTGGTTGAGCGGTATTCGCGTGTGGGAATATATCGTAGACTGTCTACATTGATCTATCTCATCAAAACAAGCTAATGTCATTGTTTTTGTCTTCACATGTAACCGTATCGCACTGGACATTGTGCTCATACTAATCCTTAGAATCAGAAGTTCTTGATAAGAGATTTCCCAATAGACGCAAGAATTCTCACCGAATCCGCAATAGTCGAAGGTCTCCCCTATGACCGCGTCGTATTTCTCAGCTCTCAATTGCTCGATCATCTCCGTTTTGGTAAGCAAATGTCGGCATTGCAAAAGGAACACTTGGCGGATGTGAGGGACGAACTGAAAACTTGTCAAAAACAATAAAATAAAAACAAGAAATCCGAAATAACTCTGGAACATAAATACCCACACTGAGAATACTGCGTAAATCGTGACTGGACCCATCGAAGATGGGCGGCATCTCGCCCGTGTTCCATAACCTCAAGGTTTTTTTGCAAGGCTTTCTGAGATAAGACGAAATGTGAGACCTGTAGGCCTCCTCCTGCGGTTCGACGCGCACGATCGTCGACTTGGTCGTCCCATCGCTGATGTCCGTCCGCACTTCGGAGATGAGGGTTGTCTGAAATCTTCTTGCTTTTCGAGCGGAGCGAAAGAGTAAAGTATCTGACCACATTGAGTCCGCCCTCCGCCAGCACATCCGACAGTCGACCGACGAAATTTGCGTGTGAGTAACTGTTCTTCATTGAGTAGACGAGAATCTTGAGGGGTTTCTCATTGTTGGCCGAAAGAAGAGGAAGAAGGACGAGCAACCACAGAAGCATCGAGTGGAGAGAGAAGAGAGTAGTGAGAGAGGGGAGATAACAGTTCCCAGCGGACATTGCAAGAAGAGAGGGGAAGGTGGACACAATAATCGCACGGCATGATACGCATCTCAAGATCGAGAGAACAATGTACAAGATCTCCGAATTAGACGCATTAGTTCCACATTTTATTGTAGTGCCATGCCCGAATTGTATTCGGCTGTTGTTTCCCTCGGAAAGTTCCAATTCTTGCAATGCAATGCAAAAAAATGACGAGATCGCCTCGGTAACTGCAGTATTTCTATTGGCGGTATGACACACTTATAGTTTTCTAAGATTCGATCTCTTACAAACATTAGCTCATTAGAGCTCGTTACATTGTTTTCCGGTTATACGTTTTTCACATCCGCGTGGATAAGCTGCTAAATGAGTAGCAGGATGCGGCATCACATGCGTATCAATACTGTAGAGACGATGAATCTCTTCGCTACTGTAGTTGAGACGATAGTCACTCTGCAATGTGTGACTGGTATGTTTTCATTATTTAGTTTTGCTAGACGATTAATGTTTCAGGCTTAATGCTCTATGCTGCAGTCCTCGTGTTCCTGTGGAACCCATCCAACGGTTTGATTCGAAAATTTCCATTCACATCTTCCTATGTTCAGCATCGAGCAGGTCAAAATTGTACAAGATTTCGTTGACGATAACTTCAATATCCGGATTACTCGTCACAGTTTTAGTTTCTTCAGTGAACTTCGTTCGCAAATCAACACTGTTCGCATTTAGCTAGTCGTGATCAGATTCACATGTTCACCTCTGACTTCTTTCTTGTGATCTTTCTCGGATTCGGCACCCCATATCTCAGTCGTGCCTTTCTCGACTACTGTTTTGTCAGCTGTGGAGTTCTCGTGGAGCTCATTTGGGGGCTCATTCCATCGCATGCCATTCTCCAAATTACTGCAATTTCAAAGTCTATTGTTTCGGTTTAAGCTCAGGAATAAGTTCTAATCATCAGGTCGGGATGGAGCGCCCAAAAAAGGCTTTTGTTAGCGTATTTCTGGCCGATAGTGAGCACGATGATCAACATGGTAAGTTTCCGAAATTACTCATTTGAAGAAAAATTATTTCGAAAAATCTAAAATCATTATTTCGAAGTATTGGTATCGTGTCTTCTGGCCGACCGAGGCTTTGGAGAGTGAAATGGTTTCGACAGCTCATGAAACGTATGGGATTCCGGATGATGAGAGGGTCGTCGTCTATGGGCTTCCTATTTATGAAAGTGACTCTATGGTGAGTTATTTTCAACTTTTCGCAGAAAATAAAAGCTGTCTATCAGGGAAACACCACTGTGCTAGCATTCGCAACGCGAAATGTCCTGGCGTCTTATGCAATCTCATACATACTATTCATCATATTAGTTGTCGCTGTTTGACATCTATCATAATCTTTTACTCAATTACAAATTGTCAGATTCAATCTCAACTAAAGAGATTTGGCGTTCAATTGAGCAAGAAGACGCTCGAAATGCAACGAAAGAAATGCAACGAAAGTTTTTGAGAATGCAGATGATTCAGGTGCATCTTTATTATTTTATGCGTGTTGCTGTGATGACGACAATAATGTTTCTTGTTTACCAGGGTCTTATCCCTCTTGTCGTGACATCTATTCCCATGGGATTCTTACTGATAATGGTAATCATCAAAGGTAATTCCTTCCGCCTTGATGAATATATTGCGAAATATCGAAAGAGTGAATAATTCAGGAAACATCACATCTTACACCATCCTCTTCACTTTCTCGCTCTGGTCCACTCCTTTCGCTCAAGTTTACCATTTCCCAATATATTTTGCATTGAAATTTCCTCAGGCCGCTGCTCTGCTCAAGCATGTTACAACGAGACGAACAACATCACGAGAAACGAGTCTGCGAGTTTCATCCAGGTTATAATTATTCCTCGTGTGTACTCGAAATAACTTTATTTCCTAACAGTTTTCTCACATGGACATTCAATGATGCAATTTTCTGACGTAGAAGAAAACTGATAGATAATATCTTTATCTCTATCCGTTTGCAAATATTGTAATGTGAGATCGTCAATTACGCGACAGTCTTGGGTCTCTTCTCAATCCATTCCTTTAGTTTGGGAGTGTTGTTCACCTTCTCCCTCACAGCAGTCACAGCCGGGAAGGGATCAGTGAATCTGGGGAACATTCCTTCGATGGAAGTGATGAAATCAGCGATGAGAAGATCGACGAAAGTGAGAGACGACCCGACGAAATGGCCGTTGCTGCCGTTGTCCTGTGAAAGGCGATACATTTTGTTCCTCTTGTTATTTATATCTCACCTTGGCGACTTTCTCCAGCAACGTGAAATGCTTCTGAATGGCAGGAAGAGCGACCTCCTCCCTCATCTTCTCTTTGTCTCCCTCGACGACTCCCATTGCAACGGCTAAGTAGGGACGCATCTCGGCAAGGAAATCCTTCGCTTGATCGGCCACTGCGTCCACCCAGGCAGACTCGAAGGGGGTGGCGCCGTAGAATCCTGGGATTGCGGTTGAGTTATAGAGAATGGATCGAATGAATTGCAACTGGGAGAGCTAAGGCCAACCGAATTCCTTTGCGAGATAGCGAGCAATGGCTAGAGACTGGGGAATCAGCTTGCCGTCCACTTCGAGGACGGGAAGATGGCCGAAGGGAAACTCTGCAATGATGACCGTTGTATTTTATTATTTCTTCAAAGTCTGTTGAGTCTCGAGATGCCACCTAAGAACCGTCAGAGTTACGGCTCTTTAGGTTCTACAAGATTAGAGAAACATCACTCACTCTCCTTCAAGGCTGGCCATTTATCCTTGGGGATGCGATTGTCTTCGAAGGGAGTTCCAGAAATAATGAAGAGTTGGCGAGAGACCTGCAATAGTTACTTTTACTTGCAATAATATCGTATCCCTGGCATTTATTTGTTGAGGAAACGATAAAGCACCTCCCCGAGTCCGCGAGTTTCGAAGTAGTTGAGCTTGTAGGCAGGCATGCTGATCGTCGTTACTGCGATGTCTACAGCCCACACTCCTCCTGTTTTATACTCAACCCTACCCCTCCCTTTTATCTTACTCACTGTAGAAACACAAGAGACTAGAGAGCAGTGAAAAACGAGATATCATCGATTGCGGATGGATTTGTGAAAGGTTCCGCGAGAGAGTGTGCAAGGAGAGGAGAGGGATAAGGAAATCATTTCTTCTTTGTGTGACTGTGCGAGAGTCAGCGTCTTTTTCCACACAAAACATCACGAACCGCGCACAAAAGTTTACGTTTTCTCGCTACGATTCTCATTGAGAAATCGACCTCAAACTGAGTGCAACGCAATCGTTTGAGGAAATCTAGATTCCAAAATACCCTGAATAACCTGATTCCCAAAACCTTTTTTCATAAAACCTGTGGTTTACTTTTCTCTTTAGGTTTCCGTATTGTTAGCTGCAATCCCTTGATACAATACAAATGAGACACATTGAAAACATTCCATTGATTACATTATTCTCGACATTTTAACCTGTTGTAATGTGGCTGGCGCACGTCTCTATGACTATCGCTTCCATACTCACATCGATCGTGATTTACTTGACTGAGAGAAAAAAAGAAAAAAACACAGAACAAGGCTTACTCTCTCCGACCTACAAGTCGATTCTTCTATCTATTGCAGTGAGTTTACTTGTGTTGTTGCATTTTGCTGTATTTTCCTTTTTCATCACCTCAATAGATATTGTGAAATTTCAGATTTACACATATTTTATTGATGCCGTTCTTCATACTATCGGACTTGTGAAAATATCATGGCCGTGTTTCTTCCTGGAAGGAATGCTTCAAAGTTGCATCGGCATTGACAGTAATCTAGTTATCATGAGTATGGCAATACAATTGGTTCTAATTGTATCTTTTAGTCAATCGTTCTTGTCATTTTATGTTGGAATGCACTTCCTTATGAGTTGCTTTCACGCTTTCGTCATCAAGTGAATTCAACTTTCACTTTTACTGTTTATATGCTTGAATAACTTCCTTTTAGATTCTTCAGGCTCCCAATTCTCCATATCGGTTCAGAAACAGATCCGTCATATTATTCTCTGTATTCGCGGCTATTGCATTCCCTTCGATTGGAATCAGCTTCTATGTGCGTATTCAAAATATTGGTGTTGATTCTCAACTATCTAGATTTCAGAACTGGCAAATGCCTCCTGAAGAGACTGCTATTCTACTGAGTCAAATACAGGCTGAATTTATCATCAGAGCGGGAAACTCCTCTGTTCATTGTCATGACGAACGAAGAATCGGAGGATATTTGGCTACTTTCGGAACGTGCATGGGATTTACGACGCTCTTTGTTGTTGTTGTAGGAACTTTTGTTCATCGCTGTTGAAATACTTTGAATTGGGTGACAATTCACATTCCAATTCGTCTTCGAAAACACATCGAAATGAGTGACGAGAGCAAGAATCTCTACTGGAGAACAAAGCAAGCTCTGATAATTCAGGTTTGGCTGTAAACCCTTTGAATTGCTGGTAGTGGGGCATGCGAATTTGAAGGCCCTGAGCCCTTGCGTCTTCGTTCTTATTCCTGCTACCATAATCGCTATAATTTATGCAGCCGAAATTGAAGCCAAAGGTTGGTCGAATGAAGTTCTGATCTATCTAAGTGATTTTATTCATGTAGCACTTCTGGATGGCTGCATTGAATTGATTCGTGCGCACAGTATCTCTTACTCTCTCACAGTCCTCTTCACGACGGCGCCCTTCAGATTTCGATTGAAGATGCTTCTGTTACGACAGAAACTCGACGTTAGAGAGAGAAGCATTGTAAAAGTCGGATCGAATATATCTGTGTTATGAAAGTTGTTTTCTATGCATGACTAAAGGGAGCAATGATTGAAAACAATCCTTGAACAATAATTGCCCAATGAGTTGTCTGTGTTGTGTGAGTGATCATAAACAAAGAAATGAAACCAAATACAAAAATGTTGTTCGTTGTCTACTCACTACGCAATACTTCGTAGTCTGACGCCCCATCACATGCGAAAGGCACAAAATGATAACCCGATCGGGTTTGTGACGTTCCGTCTTGTGATTTCGTTATCGTCCTTTCGTGAGTCAGTCACGACGTATAAACCTCGCCTTTCATTAGAGCCGATCATACGCCTCATAAGTCTCATTCTTTGCATTCACTCGACTTATCGATCAATCTGCTCACTGTATCATCACTACATCACCATGTTGTCCATGTTTCGAAAGGTCCCGACTATTCAACCAGTCTTGATCATGGATTCCTTCTCCGTGAAACAGGTGACTTTTTTATTGTCATTATTTGAAGTCAAAACGTTGTTCTGACAAATTTTTTATTTTGAATTTCTTTGTTTCAGAGTGAATCGATTAGGAAAATTCTTACCAAGGAAGAGCTGCCTCCAAAGCAGAAACATCTCGAACGAATTGTTGAAGGCACGCGCCAGAGAAAGTGAGAAAGACGTTTGGAACCTAGAGGACACGTCAATCACTTCCTCTCTTTATCTTCACTCTTTATTTTCGAAAATAGGACGAACTTTCCAGATCGTGCTCGTTTTTCTGGAGTGGCATAATCTTTGGAAATCTCGAGAAGCATCCAATCGTCACATGGAAATTCTGTCACATTCTTCACGCGATGATCAGCGATGGACATGAGAGTGTGCCCGCCGAAAGCTATCAGTGAGATATTTTAAACGCCTGAATCACCGACCAAAATAACTGTTTATGTGACTCAACAATGAGGAAACGTCGTTTCAGGAGTCTTCGACGACTCTTGGGCCTGCGTGACTTCTGGAAACAACGACAATCTACTGGATACGGCTCGTGCAGTGCGCAATACACTAGCGTGCTGTGTGATCGATTGATGTTCCACAGAAAGGTCAGCGGAATTCATTGAATCAAACAATTGCATCTGCTTTCAGTACCCGCAGATTCCGGGAAACCTCGTCGTCAATGAGAGTGTTGTTTCAAGCTTTCACAACGTTGTTGCACTCAACGCAACCACTGAAATTCTTGACCAATTGGATAATCTCCTGCTGCTACAGAGAACAGGTGCTTGACAGTTTTTGGTTCAAGAGAGAGATCATGTGAAATCTAATCTTGAATTTCATAATTTTGCAGTATTCGACTCTCTCGAGTGGCCGTACGTCACTGGACAAGGGCAGACCCTACTCGCGCCTCTTGCACTGGTCTGATATTTTCCTTGATTGTTTGCTTTTCAAAACGTTTTATTCCATATTTTGAATGTGCCTATTGAAGGTAATCTCGGACACTTGGAAGCTGTACGAACTTCTCGTCTCCTTGCTCAACCACCTCCACACTGTCTATCCTGCTGCCAGACTCGCTATCCATAGACGGCGTTTTCAAGTGAGCACAGTGCAGACTATTTGCATTAGTGAATCTCATGTATGCTGATTGGCCCAGCCCATTGATGAACATTTTTAGGAGATTTTCCGACAGATCAAGTCGTTCTACGATCTGGCGAACAAGCTCCATTACTTCCCCTCGCTGCCTGAAATTCCCATTGTGAGTACTTTTTCTCATTAAATTCACGATCATTCTGTTGCTCAGTCGCCTCCAACCTTCGAAGAGGCTGAAGAAATCCAACTAGCGAATCAGGTGGAAGAAATCAGGCTGCGAGAAGGTAAGATAATTTCGAAACTGCAGAAAAGCTAATGAGTTAATTCAGAACCACGATCGCTGCTGATGCAGCCTGACTAAGGATGCTCTCTTCGAAAGTACATAGATGAAATTCACAATAATAGGTTCATTGCCATACATATTTACCTCGATCTCAGTCACTTGGAAACGGTGTGATGAATAAAAAATGTAGATTAAATGTAGATAAATTCGCCATTCTTAGTCTGTCAATATTGAACAGTTTGCATTGGGTTTGCAGTTTGCCTGTCGCGGATCGTTGATGGACGAACCTGATTCGATGGAAAGTCGACGATGACTCAACAAAGCAAGCCAACGTGTGGTGAAATATGATGAACCATTGGGACCCTCCTCTTAGCTACTCGAAGTGCGCAGCTCTAACGATGAAAATGTGGTGTGTCTCAAGCATGACTCTGTGTAGAGAGAGCTTGCGTGAAAGAGGAGATTAGTCATTCCCTGATCGCTTTGAAAAAGAGTAAATGAGGCGTTGTCAGGCATGAAGGGTGCAAAGGGACCAAAATTGTATCTCCAGAGCTTGACAACCATAAAGGTTAGGACTCGAATGTGTTTCGTGACCAAGCACAACGAATAACGACCTTAAAAACAGTGTATTGTTATATTTACGGGAATAAATTAATCACATTCGTGAAACTTCAGAATAACAGAATGTTTCAATTGGTCAATATCGAACAGTTGATAGTGGGCACTGCTTGTCGTGGAGCACTGGCCGCTGTTCCTTCAAATTAGATTTTTTAATTATAGGCACCATGGTTATACCGCACCGAAACACCTCATGTACAATCCTCGCGAAGACGGGGCCGCCACTACATACGCCGTCTTGGGCATGTTCGAAGCGCACCTCAACATTATTATTTTTTAAAATTATGGTATTTTCTTTCCGTCGAGGCTTGAAATATCTTATTTTTGCCATTTATTTCTCACCAGGCGTATCCGTTCTCATTGTAGTTACACGACAGCAGGTTGTTCGTAATGTTGAGCCACTCGACACCGTTGAAGCCCTGGAAAAATAACTTCATTTAGCCAATGTTAATGCACTTACCTGCAATTGTCCAGTTCCACAAGTTGTCTGACAAGTAGTTGCATTATTGATGTCCCATGCCGTTCCAGCACTGCCAGTATCTGAAAACCCGTTCAATGCAAGGAGCGTTTGTATTTGTATAATCACAAATCCAATTCTACTCACCCGTTATATCATCGAAAGCATAGCAGCCATTCGTGCACTTGTACGCACTGAAAATGCACGACTTCTCTAATTTTCTATCCGACGCGCAAACCTTCCAATTCGCGCAACAGTAGTCGTCGTAGTCGGCTGCGTCGTCGTTGTAGTGGCTCTCGTTGTAGTAGTCTTAGTCGTAGTCGTTGAAGGGATCGATGACGTCGTCGTCGTCTCACACGTCGTCTTCACCCAGAGGGGTGCACTGGCGGCGTCGGGATGGCATTGGACGGGAAGGGAGGACGGTGGGCCAAAGAGAGAACAGAGGGCGGTCGCAGTCACGAAGACGACGGCCGAACACTCAAATTTTACAGCTCATTCCTTTGGGCTGCTACAGTAGCGCCAATAAGTATTTGGTCACTTTTTCAAAAGCTTGTAACTTTTGGTTGGGGAAAGATCTAAGGCTGATTTTTGGGCTCATAGTAGGGAATCTATTCTAGATCACAGTCCTAATATACTGGTCTCTGGAAATTGCCCCCCTATTGCGTAGTGATGACGCAATCAGACCCTACTTTTTCAAAAAATCATATTTCTTTTGTAGAATTTTTTAGGAACGCCAAACTTTTTGTGCATGGAGGCACCCCTTGGGGCTACCCAGGAAAAAAATTTCAGGCGTCTACGACTTCGCATCTTTGCAGGAGAAATTCTGAAAAATCAAGGTCGAAATCTCAGATCTCAGCTTCCAGACGTGCTAGAGACCTATTCTAAGAACCAAAATAATCCTCTGGGTATTACCTGATGATCCCCAAAGTATGGTGGCGATAGCTCAACATTTTCCGTTGGTGGCCAAAAAAGTCACTTTTTCTGGTGACCCGATTTTGACAGTGTGCCATTCCAAGGGTGATTTTTGTAAATTCGTGGTTTTAGTGTAGGAACGTTGCTAGACCGTGTATTACTAATCGCTCAAATTTTTAGGAAGTTTGCTTCACTCTCCTGCATTTAGTGATCGATTTTCTGAGGGACTTTTGCTCGCACCACCCTCTCTTGAACATACGACCATTGACATATTTTTCTTTCTGGTGAAGCTACCGGTCTCATATTTCGTAGAAGTTATGAGGGAGTTGCCGGCCACTTATATGCGAAGTTAGAGCCCGATTGAAGGTTTTTGAAAAAATCGAAAGTGGGCGGGGCGAGCATTTTCGACCGCAATGTGCCTCCGGAAATCGATCGCCAAAAGCAGGAGAGTGAAGCAAACTTCCTAAAAATTTGAGCGATTACTGATGCATGGTCTAGCAACGTTCCTACACTAAAACCACGAATTTACAAAAATCACCCTTGGAATGGCACACTGTCAAAATCGGGTCACCAGAAAAAGTGACTTTTTTGGCCACCGACGGAACATGTTGAGCTATCGCCACCATACTTTGGAGATCATCAGGTAATACCCAGAGGATTATTTTGGTCCTTAGAATAGGTCTCTAGCACGTCTGGAAGCTGAGATCTGAGATTTCGACCTTGATTTTTCAGAATTTATCCTGCAAAGATGCGAAGTCGTAGACGCCTGACATTTTTTTCCTGGGTAGCCCCAAGGGGTGCCTCCATGCACAAAACGTTTGGCGTTCCAAAAAAATTCTACAAAAGAAATATGATTTTTTGAAAAAGTTGGGTCTGATTGCGTCATCACTACGCAATAGGGGGGCAATTTCCAGAGACCAGTATATTAGCACTGTGATCTAGAATAGATTCCCTACTATGAGCCCAAAAATCAGCCTTAGATCTTTCCCCAATCAAAAGTTACAAGCGTTTGAAAAAGTGACCAAATACTTTTTGGCGCTACTGTAAACCATACTGCAATTAGAATTACCTGGGCATCGCACGCTTGCTGGCAATCGGCGAGTGAGAGAGCGGAGAACTTGTCGCCAATGAGGGGACGAGGAGAGGTCCACGAAGACTGTATGAAGCAACTCATCGCTCTCACAATGATGTGACACAGTTGTATGGATAACTAGGTGCCTCTGGTTTGAAAAGAGGCAAGAACGTAGGCGAAATTGTTCATTCATAGGTCTCTTTGTACGAAGAATCGAGAAGGCATGGGCAGGTGCCATGGGTGCAAGAGGACCAAAAAGAGAGCTACGGAGACTTGAGAACCCACAAAAGATGAGACGCGTTTGTGTTTTCTAGATATTTTGTGAAAGGAGAGAACAAATGCAACTTTGCTTTTGGAATATCAACACCAATTACTTGCTTCGAATTGTGCATATTTATTTCAACTTTTCATATATTTTTCTTGAAAGGCTCAGCAACGAAAGGAAGAGATGTTTCACCACCACCTACATACAAATTACTTGTCTGCTCTTTTCATTTTGGGAATGGATCTATGCTGCTTCTGCGATTATCTCACAACATCAGCAACGAAAGTCGTTGCTAGAATTCATACCATGTAATTACTATTCTGTCGAACTGGTTGGGAAGACTTCTTTACTTCCTACTTCCTAGTGTGTCTACTTCTCAGTGTTTCTTTCTCTTCTCATGCGCAACAACAGTGATTTGGCACTTCTAAATGCCGAACTCGAACTAACAATGTCCTCATTTCTCTTATTTTCCTCAATAAATTGTTGTTCTCAGATGGACGAGATCAATGGAAGTGATCAATGTTGCTCTCTTCGCTATTACATTCAGAATAGTTCAAGTAAACTTGTGTTAGCTTTCCTCTTTTAATCCATTTGCTCAGAAAAATTCTTCTAAATCGATCGGTGCTTATAAGAATTGTATCTATCAGATTCTCGGAATTGCTTTGATATCCCAACAGCCCTCTTTGCTTGGACCAATCTTCTGCATGCCCATTCTTGGTTAGAACTCGACCATGTTGGTCAATTTTGAATTTTGTTCAGGTGGTTTCGTAACTGTCGAACTAATCCGAACTCCTTTCGCTGTTCATCTTGTCGTTGTGAGATTCTTTTGCAAGTTGTGATTCCGCACTCTCTCAGGTGTGTTGGTTCGTCCTCATCTTTCTTGACATCGAATCAATAATGGACGGTTTCAATTACCGATGTCGCGTTCTTCTCAAAATATTCCACCCTCAGTATACAAACAAATACTTCTGGGTGAGTATTCCCTTAGTATTTATATCGAGTCATCTTGTCAGATTGGAATATCCGTTCTCGCAAAGACGATATCACTAACGTGCATTCCTTCCCTGTTCATTCCCGTTGGATTAAAAATGAATAAACTCAAAATGAGGACTTTCATAGAAACAGTGAGAATGAGCCGACGCAACGAGATGCCATGTGCACGTTTAGAACTATCCCAACGTACTTCCTGTTTTCGATGCTCGCGGATCATTTGTCGTGTACGAATACGAGATGATGAAAGGTTGCTTGCAAAATTCGAACACGCTTAATTTCATGCAGATGAAATGACTCTCGTCGTGTTTTTCTTCCTTGGAGTTTTTCTACTGTGTGGAGACTGTTTTCTCGCCATCGTCTTCGTTTTCTGGTATTTCATTCAAAAGATTTCACCTGTACAGTCAAAATCCTTCTCAGCATTCTCCATTTTCAAAGGGACAAAATGAGTTCGACAACTCGAAAGATGCATGCTAGATTTGTGGTACAATTACTATTTCAAGTGAGATGGAACAGGCATTCCAACATCTTCCTCTCCCCTCAGGCCAGCGTTCCACTATTAACCTGTGTGTGCCCATTTCTCGCTCTCGCTGTTCTTCTCCTAATCGAGACGTCATTCACAACTAATCGTGAGATTTCTCAACTTATTTCGATATGCCTGGTCCTATTCAGTATGCGGCTACATAATTCTCTCGCTGATGATGATGCACGGCCCTCTCACTTCCATTATGACGATTGCCCTTTACGATCCCTATCGGAAGGTGCGCACTTTCTTGAAATCCAAAAGAAGTTTCTTATCGCAGGCTGTTCTAAATATTGTTTGTCGTAAGAAGAATGCACCTGCTGTCCTCGCTTCTGTTACCAGCAATATTTCTAGCAATAATAAGTAATTACCTGCGAGAAGGAGAAATAATGTTTTTTCACTTCACTCGAAGTTGACCTCACATGATGAGTACTACGAGAAGGATAAAATACAGCATTGATCAAAACAATCATACCAAATTTGCTCAGTTGAATTCAATTCTGTTCATTGAAAATAAATAACAACAACGATGAAATACAGATGAAATCAGGAACGGATCTTCAGTCTGAGTCGTTGAACATCGCGAAGTTCGTCATTCAGCACTCCGTTCATTACTTCTACTGAGAATGACCCATCGCTCATGTCTTTCGCTTTCTTCTCCCAAAACTCTCTCATTTTTCCGAAAATCATAGCTTCTTTCGAGGTGGTTTCGTAAATCTCCAATTCATTCGCTGTCTGAGTAACATCGAGGAAGAATTTGCCTGAGAGTAGGAGACAATCCTTGTGGAAAAATCAATCGTGACTTACCCAGCCTTTTCTGTTCGATAGTTTTCGCACAAACAGTAATCATATCAACTTTGTGCACTCCAGCCATTTCCACAATCATTTTCCTGACACGATTCTTATTTCTTGCAAACACTCTTTTTCTTACCGCAATTTCTCATCACACGTGTCGTCGTAGACAATCAGATGCTTGATGGGGACGTCCCTCAGGATCTCTCGAACAACATCCAAGGTCTCCCGATTGAGTTGGATCAGAGACAATTCGTTGATGGATGAGCATCGTGCAAAGATCTTTGACAGAAAGTCGCGATTCTCGTTAGTCTTGGGTCTGACGGACACGAATAGATAGATAAGGAGAGCGGCCATGAAAACAGCGATGACTGCTGATACGTAGTAGTGAAGACGAAGGGCAATCGCCCATTCTGCGAAGATAAAGTAGAGGAAGACAACGATCTGCCAGAATGGCTTCAATTCAATAGTGCGCAGTTGCAGAATGGGAGACATGAACGTTTCCTGCATTGATATTTCATTAGATGCAAATGGTATTCGCCATTCATGTAGAAACGCACTAATTGTGTTGTTTTCCAGGAACGACAGACACTTCGGAAGTGATGTTTATGACTGGGATGCCTGATGATCAGGCCCACTTTTACTCTCTTCTGTTGTTCTGGACCACCGTCGCTGATGGAAACTTCTTCTAGGGGCGGATGGTTCCTTCTATCCGAGAGATACTCGAGCACCATCGCGTTCCAATTGCGGCCAATCTGATGGAGTGATCATTATCCCTATCAGTCTATCCGCTCCAAATAGGAAATGTCACGTACCAATCGCATCCCCTCCACTGGTGGACCGACATCTCGAATGATGATTCTGACGACGTCATGAGGCAGAGTGGAAAGGGTCGTTTGAGGCGACTCGACACGGACCAGTGGCTGCAGCTCCATCAGCAATAGCAAAGAACCCGAAAAGAATTTGAAGAACGTTTGAAATAGAGCGCGAAAAGTGAAAGGCCAGCGTCTGTCAGCAATGTAATTGATCGATTGAACGGAGTGCACTTATGCTACCAGCCGCGTTCTAGCCACGTGTGCATTTGTTTGAGTTTCTGTTCTTCGCTCTTCTTTTTGAATCTCTCCCGAATTTTTCATCATTCTAATTTTAGATAGGATGGCAGAACCTCCTGTAAGTCGGGATGCTCATCCGCCTCTCGTCTGCGTGCAATTCTCCACGGGTGAACCTCAACAACCAATGGACGTTCGAGTGGACACCACCACAGGAAATGTATGATTTTTATTGCTGTTGAGTTTTCCCAAATAGTCATTAAATATTATTTCCAGATAACCTCTAGAACTCCCACTCTGCGATTGCTAACAATTAGAATGGGCGTGAGATCACTCTCCATATGCTTGTTATTCTTCGTGTTGGTTGAATTTGCGATCGCCAGTCGTGTCAGCCCCTTCCTCGCATTTCTTCTTCTCATCGCACTCATTGCTCTCGTCGCCTACCAGATGGTCACTTACGGACCGATAGTAGAAGAGAATTGCAATCGACTGAGAGAAATATTCGCTCAATGCTCGCACATAACCGATTTCTATCTGCACAATATCAATCGGGACACGTTGAAAGTCGTACGAAAGACGCTCGGAGACGTGCCCATTAAGTTTCTCATAGTTTACGAGGACAAATGCGACGCGGATTTGAGGTTTGACAGTATCTAATATTTGGCTAGTCAAAAGAGGCATTTCAGAAAGACGATGGTGGAGATGGCTCAGACTCACAAGATCGAGAAGATTGTAGTGTGCGTGCGCAAGTGCAATGCTAATAGACTGCGTGAGTTAGAGATTATGTTGGTCTAGCCTAAAATTTTAATTTTCCAGGCCAATTCTTCCTCGATGTCACTCAAACGGTGCAATTGCTGAAGATTTACGAGACCATCGACAGTTCGGAGCTCATTTTCGGCAAACCGCGCGAATTCTGGGAGAAAGAAGCGAGGGAGATGAGCGATGGATCCTTCTCGGTGCAAGTCATGAATGGGGAACGATTCCTACTCGGAGAGGGCACTCATCTGTCTAGATTCAAAATCGGTGCTTGAATATTCCGAGCGAAAAACCCGACAATTCTATAAAATTCAATCGAAATTCTTGTTATTCCAATCGTGGCTGATATAATTTCTATAAAACTGACAACTACTGTATACTCTGGATTGCTGAATTTCAAAGAAAAATAACTTTATGACAACCACCAAACACAAACACTGGACTTGAGGGATATTAGCAGTAAAGCTATCTTGAGAAATATTAAACCTTTCGAAACCGGAGATAAAGCTTCGTTAGTCTTATTATGCATTATAAAACCTACTATGAATTATATTACTCTTGCGGGGCGAACTAATCAATAAAACTTTCCCTGCTGATCAGGGATCTCTATCAGGGATACGGTAGCGGCGCTGGCTATTTTATCGATCGATTGGGCCCAGAATCTGGCTCGATCTCTCTGTCCGTGGTGACCATCTGGCACGAATTCCACTGTGATCGACTTGTAGTTGTCGGCCACTGCCTACAACGGAGTTGCGCGATTAAAAGAAATACTTTCGATTTCATCCAAATCGAGTATTTTTATAGCCGAATCAAGCAGGCATTTATTTTCAGTTCCACCCTTTGGTAACACTGCTCAAATGACTATTGTAAACAACTATCCACTAGATAATCACCCACCTTATTGAGATCCTTCAGCAGCAGTTCCTCCTCATCCGGATCTTTCGAACCGCATACCTGCAAAAAGAAATACAAATAAAATAAATATTCTCACTACCGTCTACTCGTTTTGCCTCTTATTCCCTCTTCAAACATCCAATCTCAAGCTCATCTCATGATCTGTATTCACTAACCAGTCTCGTCTGCTCCTGGAAGCAGTCTGCGTACTCTCTCGATATCTCCTTATCAATTAAATTATCTCTGCCCGCGTAACAGAAGATCACCCGGATGTGCGGAGTCCTGAAGCGAAAAAGAGGATTACTGTAGAAGACTAAAATCATTACAGAAATCCCAAGCACATAGAGTAGTGTAATAAAAACAAGTGGAAAAATGTGATGCTAGCCAGAATCTAGGAATCATAACAGAGACTATCCGAGAGAATTTAGAAAGGGCCGTACAGCGATTTTTTAACCTATGCTCAAAAAATGTCCCTAGGGGTGCATTTTCACGTAGAGTTCGAAAATCGACCTTAGGAAGCCGTATCTCTAACCCCCCATTCCCTGTGGCACACTCCACCCTACCAGGGGGTAAATGCAATTTTGCGAATGGCGCTCCAAACCCCTACAAATTATATATCATCTTGTAGATCTCGACGAGACAAACATTTTTTGTGAAAAAAGTGAAGGCCTATCTCTTCTGTGAAAAAAAATATTTTGGTCGAAAGTTTTATTTTGTACGTCGTGAAAAATTTTTGGCCGCCGTGTAAAAATATTACTTTTCCATTCGATTCGCAATGCATTTTAACCCCTTAGTGCAAAAATTGAGCCGGATTGATTTTACCCATTGTTGTTTCATAGGCCAAAGAATGGGCGCAACCTCGATTTTCGACCATTTTTCTGTTTTTTGAAATCGAATTTCTAGTAGTTGGAGCTCGGGAGTCAAATTTTCAACATAAATCAACTAATATGAATCAAAACAATAATTTATGAGGTTTAGAAAAAAATTGGGGATAAAAAATTCCCAACGAAAATTTCACAAAATTTGAAAATTTTCAAACAAAAAAAATTTCTCCGATTTCCTTCTAAACCTCATAAATTATTGTTTTGGTTCATATTAGTTGATTTATGTTGAAAATTTGACTCCCGATCTCCAACTACTTGAGAAATTCGATTTCAAAAAACAGAAAAATGGTCGAAAATCGAGGTTGCGCCCATTATTTGGCCTATGAAACATCAATGGGTAAAATCAATCCGGCTCGATTTTTGCACTAAGGGGTAATAATGCATTGCGAATCGAATGGAAAAGTAATATTTTTACACGGCGGCCAAAAAATTTTTAACGACGTACAAAATAAAACTTTCGACCAAAATATTTTTTTCACAGAAGAGATAGGCCTTCACTTTTTTCACAAAAAAATGTTTGTCTCGTCGAGATCTACAAGATGATATATAATTTGTAGGGGTTTGGAGCGCCATTCGCAAAATTGCATTTACCCCCTGGTAGGGTGGAGTATGCCACAGGGAATGGGGGGTTAGAGATACGGCTTCCTAAGGTCGATTTTCGAACTCTACGTGAAAAAGCACCCCTAGGGACATTTTTTGAGCATAGGTTAAAAAATCGCTGTACGGACCCTGAAGAAAGTATCTCAATTCTCTCAGATAGTCTCTGATAAGCATGACACAGTGCGAAACTCACTCGTTTACCGTATCCAGGAACGTTTTCTTCTTCTCTCCAAAGGCGATCGATCGCATCGACTTCATGGAATTCATCACTACTCGACCCGAACGAGACTTGATGCCCATCCAGTTGTATACTGTATGAATACGGTAAGTCGAAGCAACACCAGGGGTATTACGGTAGCCACACGCTCACACGAGACAAGGACAAAATAATCGATAAGTGACGGTGACGTACATACCTTTCAGCATACAGTATTCGATGGTAGGACGGAGCCACGTGTAACTGTTGTAGAGCGCGCAAACATGCTCGACGACTGAAAATGGAGCGATAAAACAAATCTGAAAATCTGAAAAATTAATGATAAATGTTTTATTTAAACTCCGTACCCCATGGGTAGTTAATGCTCTTGTGACGACGCATCCCCGGCGCGTTCGCTAGCGCCACTGCCACTGTGCGGTCCTAAACGAATAGTGTGAAAGAACTGATTTTGATAAGAATGATTGCGAATTGCATTCAGCTGCTTTTGACTTGTACGAAGTAAATTGTCAGAAACATGAATAAAAGAACTGTGATTCCCTTACTTTCAATTTGGCAGCCAGCATGAGGGCGTTCTCGGCTCCTCTCGAATGACCGAGGAAGACGCATCCATTGCGGATGGACAGTTGGTCGAGTAGCGCCTCAAATGGACAATGGTCGATACTTATCCCATGCAACCCACAACCATTTGCAATTCTAATTTTCGCACTATTTCGGTAGTGAATTAGACACTGTACTCACCTCCACAAACGCGCATCTCTCCTCGTTCGAGTGTGCGAGAGTGTCTCGGTCTGCAATATTATCGATTGATCTACTTACTAACTGTCGGATTTTGAAAACAGTAACTTTCCATAGATTCTAATCGAAAAACGATATTGTGATAATAAATCAAAATTCCTCGAACCTTCCGAGTGTCCGAATCCGGGGAAATTGGTGCCGATAACTCGAATGCCCTTCTCGGTCAGATGCGGTACCAGATACTTGAAGTCGTTGTGGGACCCGGGCGAACCATGCATCGTGATTACCGTGACCGACCGAGTGGCGCCGGACGGAGCCGTGTCCTGAAGGGATATCAGTGATTACGGTAACACAGTCGAATTCATTTGTTACTGTACTACTATGTGATCTACCGTACCTGATAGACGGCCTTGAGGGTGACGGTAGCTGCGGGGTCATGGTTCCAGGTAGGATCGAAGGTGAGCTCGGTCGAGTAGAGGCTCGACTTCTCGTCGAGACACTCTGGCATCCTGAGCAATCAATTAATCGATGAAGACTACGGTAAACAGGCTACAGTACAAGGAACTGTTATGTGTACAACATCAGGTACTTGAGGAGAACTCGAATCTCTCAAAATCATGAAACACAAATATCCGATTAAATGCTTTATCGATTGATGGTATCACAACATGGATCGATAATCAGAGATTGGCCTTTACCGTACTCCTCGCTATGGCAACTACTCCTCGTGCTATCAATTCTGCTCTCTTCTTCTGTGCAAAGTGACTGTCGTCGGGGAAAGCGACGGAGATTCGATGAGAGGAAGAGGAGATGAACAACTGAAGTGGAATATTTATATTGGCAGTACAAACTAGCAATTAATGTACTATAGTCTTGTGAATGCTAGTCTAGTAGTGTTATCTCATAGTTACATAGACCCAACAGTAGCCTCTGCGAAAGAACTTCAGCAAGTACACAGTGCAGTCATCGATACTAAATACAAACCATATAGTACTCACCCGTTCGATCTCACTCGTTATCATATTTTCCGCGGATGAATCGGCGCACACCTGGAATATTCCGACTGTGAAATTGCGAATACAGCACAATTTAATATTACTCATATTCCCTTCACTGTTCCTCAAAGCTGAAAACATCCTATCTGTTCTTCGCGTTGCACTGATGCTTTGAAGTGTACCTACTCACCAAATGAGAGAGTCCCTTGAATGCAGCTGCATACTCTTCAGATATCTCAGTCTCAATCAGATGGTCTTTGCCCGAGTAGCAGAGGAGGAGATGGACATCCGCATTCCTCAAACTAAACCCATTTCAACTTGTACTGTCTCACATCTAATGTATTGTATTGACGTATTGTCTTCCAATCTGTAATTGTCATTACTCTGCAAACCCCAAGCTAAGGATAAGCCAATTACACGCACAAATACTCACTCGTTGATCTTGTGAATGTTCTGCTGCTGTCTCTCCAGATAGAGATTGGTGAGTGACTTCACTGCATTCACTGCGATTCGACCGGTCTTGAGATGCAGTCCGACCATTCGATTGTAGGCTGCAAGGGAAAAGATCACATTGGGTCCATGTCACTATAATTCTGACTCTTCATTTCGCATTTTTTCAACCCTTTCAATCTCGGGACAAAAGTATCCAAACTCGAGCGTGAAAAAGATACGCTTTATCAAGCATTTATTACGCGCGAAACAACAACTTTTTAATTAAAAAAAACTTTAAAAAACTGTTCGCCATATTCGCTAGGCTATTTCAGCTGTGTTTTGAATGTGGGAAAACATGTTGATGTATCGAGTGTACCCAAGGAACAGAAATAGATTAATAGATCAGCACTGTCTTCAATGACTAAAATACCCTAAACTTACTTCTCCGATTGTGAGTAGTCGAAAGTTCAACAAAAAAAAGCACAAAGCGGTCTCTGAATTTTCAGCAACAGAATCTCGAGAGTACAATGTAGCCACTGACTAATGAGATTTCCTTGTTATTCTCTATGTTTATATTTTTTTTAAAAAACATTTCTAAACTGACCGTGGTATAGCGCCCACTCCATTGGTCCCCGTAGCCATGGGTAGTTCTCATGGTAGTACCGGATGTTATCGATTGCTGGAAAAGTGTATTCTGAAGTGGGGCTTCAATCAATGAAGTTCATCGAAACAAGCACATGCTAACCTCTAAGTTTGCATTGAACATAAGTTCACACTCTCTATTTCATGACAGAACTTTGCAAACTTTGCAATAGGAATGACTCAGCAACTCACTCGTTCTGGGTCGAATCGATTTGTTGAGTCGGAGTCCGAATGGATTCACTAACACCACACCGAGACATCTGTGCTGAAAATGAGGTGATGAGAGATGAACAACAGGGGGATAATGATGACAGGCAATTTTCATGAGAAAAATGAGAGCAGACGAGAAAAGACGCTCAAGTATGACGCAAATTCATGGAAACGCCTTGAGAAACGAAGGGAAACTATCTCTCGAGCACACGAAAGTGGGTGGAGAGAGGAAGTGCGAGAGAGAAGTTGGGAAAGCCCTCGTTCCGCTCTCACTTTCTCTCTTTTCTCTCTCTCTCTCGCAATCTATTTTCGCGGGGAATAGTCAACAAAAAGTGCTTCGCAGGTTCTCATCTGGTTCGAGAGAACGCGCAGCGCCTTCGCACCGAGGGAAATAAACCTCGACTATGACCTATACATTCAGTAATGAGGACGAATATAGTAGAAGAGAAAGAGAAAGGATGGCTAGGACATACAGCGGAAGCTAATTTTAGCGCGATGTTCAGGCAAACACTTCGACAATCATTATTGATCACTTACCGTAACCCTCACAGCCAATTCCAACGCGTTCTCACTGCCTCTACTGTGGCCGAGGAAGATGATACGTTGAGTGAGGCCCAGTCGATCGAGCAGCGCCTGAAGATACCGTATCTTGGATTACTGTAAGATGAAAAGTGGATAAATAACTCGGTGAATGCAGTTCGCTCCTCATTCGTGTGCTGAAGATCGTCTGAATCTGGAAAAAGAGAAAGTAATACGCATCGATACAATCTCGCACTCCCAATGCTGCCAAAACAGGTTATCCCAAAGCTCTCCCTCCACAAGATTTGCAATTCCTTAGCTTTTACCCATCCTTTTAAATCCTATTTCACATGGCTGAGTGGTCTAGTGGTATGATTCTCGCTTAGGGTGCGAGAGGTCCCGGGTTCAATCCCCGGCTCAGCCCTATCTTTTGCCGCCCTCACCTTGGGTCAGTCCAAATCCGGGATAGTTGACGCCGATGACCCGCAATCCGGCTCGCTCCAGATGCGGAGTGACGTACTTGAAATCCTTATGGGAACCGGGAGAACCGTGAATGGCGATTACGGTAGCCAGAGGAGAGCCGGGTGGAGCCGTGTCCTGAATGCAGCTTTACTTTATCGCATAACGTATTGTACTCACCTGGAATATGGTATCCAGAGTCAGTTTGCGATCGCCGCAGCAGAACTCGAGCAGAGTACGGTAGGTTCGATCATCGGAGTCAAGGAGGTCGATGGACATTCTGCAGAAAGTACAGGGTAGATCAGGGCTGTCGATAACCCATATCGATAGCGCTATGGGTGCGCTCCAAATAACAAGTGCGAGAGAAAGATAGAGATGACAACGAGTGTTCTCTCGCTACTCCGTCCCTTTTCCCGGTTGAAACGTGACCTACCGAACTTTGTAGACTCTCCATCCTTATCAGTCTCCGTGGCCGACACTAGAATACATTATACTTTCTCTGTTCTCTCTGCCATTTCGTGTCCAAGTATCACCAAGAACAACAATCTCTAGCGGTTCCAACACAACGAAATTATGCGAAATACACTTTTATCGTCATGACAATACTTCACAAGCAAGTTATGGCCAGTGTTATTAGCGATGGTAATTCGGTGAAAAGTGAGCATGGTCAAAGTGAAATGGCCGCGATCGAATACCGTAATCTCATCAGGTGAAAGCTACCTACAAAGCATCTGCAATAATCGAGAATTATTCAGTATTTGGACTAGATTCATATACTCTGGACCAGTAACCGAAATCTCCTAATCTACAAAACAATCCATATATTCCTATCATTCCTGGCTGCTTGAAGCATGGCGACAATCGAATCGGCGATGAAAGCAGCACGGAATTTCTGCAGAAAGTGACCGTCGGGCACGAATTCGCACGTGACCGTTCGTTGACCGTCGGAGAGAAACGCCTAGAAGAGAACGACAGATGACGTCACGATATTGATACAATGATTATCCTCACAATAATAATTTTAGTTAGACTTTGAACTATCACAATATCACCTTGCACAACCACCAATATATGGAAAATTATTTCAAAAAATAATTATCCGAACCTTTCTCATCTCGACACTCGCTGCAGCCTCCTCATCAGCAGCTGATGTTTTGCAGATCTGGAATAGTTAATCGCTGCTCTGCCATGAATAAAGATGCAAATCGGTATTGACGGACGTCAATCAAGGCGATGCACATGACAGATAAGCAATGTTTTCAAATGAACAAATTGAAACGGAAGTATCTTGTACACGAATGTTCACACACACACTGACGCTTCCCAAAGTATAACTTGGATCGAATTAGAATACCAGATGGGTTCTCTTCTTGAATTCACTGCTGAACTCCCTCGAGATGGCCTCCTCGATGAGGAAATCGTTGCCCGCGTATGCGAACATCACGCGCATGTGCTCGTTCCTGCAATATTTAGAAACTAATTTCGAGATTTTTCTAATTTATGTCTCACGAAACAATCGCTAGAATTGGTAGAAAATATCGCAAATCCGCACTCATTAATGATCTGCTGGAACGGTCCCTGACCGTGGAGGGAAATATTGGCCATCGTCTTCACTGAATTCATCGCCACTCGACCGGAAGTCGTGCGCAGCCCGATCCTGTTGTAGTCTGAAATCTTTATAATTCTCAAAAACAACTAAGCAATTTTTTTAGCGCAGCATGTAAAGCAGGACTCTTCGTGATTAAATATTGAATCAATTCTCACATTTGTGCATGATGTAGTGCAGAATTCCTCGCAGAGAAGGATATCGCTCGTAAGTGTTGCTGAGGAATTCGATTACTGAAAAGAAAGCATTCAAGTAAGTGACTCCGATAAATATTGAATATCCGTCACCATAGTAACAAAGTTCTAGTTCTATATTTTGTTGAAAATAAATTGTGGAATCTTTAGAAAATTTGAAAACTCATTAGCATCTGCATACAACTAAAGAAAAAAAAGAAACGAACTTGAGAATGGCCGAATTCCTCGGTGTATCCTCAAACCGGGAGAATTAAGGAGAACCGTACCCACCGTTTTGCTCTGAAATTCATGACTTCATCAAGTGCAGTCACTATACGTGTTAGGAATTCAAGACAATGTTTCCCAAAACGAGCAATCAGATGAAAGATAAACAACTTACAGGATTCCTCGCACTAAGTTTCAGCGCATTCTCCGATCCTCGCGAGTGTCCCATGAAGATGATGTTCTCCCTCAGGCCGAGGTTGTCCATGAGGGCCTAAACATAATTTTATTTTTTTTACCCCCACAAAATAATTCAAGAAAGGGAGAATATTTCGTTGTCAAGCGGGCGGGATATAATTCAAGAATGAAAACAACACAATAATTTCGCGTACCTCAACGAACGCGTTCCGCTCAACATTTTCGTGCGTGAGCTCGGGAAGATCTAGAATACCACATGATAACTCGACAATAGGGAAAACAACCAACCTTCACTGATTCCAAAACCGGGATAGTTGACTCCGATCAATCGAATTCCCGCTTTCTGCAGTCGTGGAGTGATGTACTTCCAATCCTGAAGAAACACGATTATAGCCGGGCTAACTCCAGCAAATGTCTTCTAATAGCCTAGGGCAGTGAATCGTCATAACAATGAAATGCCATGAAATAATATAAAATAGCAATATTAAGTTTTGGCCAACCTTATGCGATCCGGGCGAACCGTGAGTGGCGATGACCGTGCCAAGAGCGGAGCCTGACGGCATCGTGTCCCGAAAATCGATAATTAGTACAGTAATGAACCATAGCCACCATTACTAAATCACAAATAGATATGTACAGTTGCTAACGGAGCAGTTTTAAAATAATAGATAGTCAAACCTGGTAAACTGCCTCAAGCGAGACGCGCTTGCCCATCTTCTCGTCCCCAGTTGGGTCAAACTCGACTTGAGTTGAGAAAAGCATTTGCTCCTTGTCTTTGCACGTCGAAAACGATCTGAAAAATGGAAGAATGCTACAAATAGCAAAATAAGCAAAGTAAAAAACTGACCGTGTTGAGAAACGGCTGGAAAACCCTGACTTTCCCACGTCGGCAAGCCATCGAAAGCAGGTTAACCCGCTCCGCGCCATGGAGCCGCGCCTGTGTGACAATGATATGATTACCACAGCGAACAATAACGATAAGAAACAGAGAAATTCAATGAAATCGACGAAGAATTCAGTTCTCGATAGACAAGAGTACAAACTACAAAGTACGGTGCATCTCAGCCTAGCGCGAACTAACTTTACACTTTATAATTTTTTAAAATTTAATTATTATGATTTGTAACTGTTTTAAAGTGTAATTCAGTTCCTCTCAGGTGGCTATGGCAGCCAAGAAGTATATCGACGCCATTCAAATGTTTCTGCAGAAGGGGAACAGCTCCAAAAACTTCTCTTCCATTGTCAATACGGTTAGTCCCTATTTTGGCTAATATCTTGTGATGAACGGCTCAATTTCAGTGTCGAGTGCTCAAGGCTGACGAGGGCAAAGTCTCCGTCGAATTCGAGGTTAGTTTACGGATGTTGTGCATTGTTTACTCAAGCGCTAACAGCGCTAACAATAAGAAGAGAAAAGTAAGTTGATCTACCGTTGAGAATCTACCGAAATCAGGTCAATAATCGCATGACCAATCACTTCGGGACCCTCCACGGAGGATGCTCAGCTACAATGGTCGATGAGATCACTACTGGAGCACTCGTGGCCACTCCCAGAGGAATGCCCGGTAAGCGTCATCTATAGTGCGTGATGATTTACTTTCTACCTTGAATGTGTGCTATTATCGCGATATGTCGGACTAATGTGCCCCGACAAAGTTCTATCATCTCAGGTGTGAGCGTCGATCTGCACATGATCTACCTGGCGCTTGCGAACGTCGGCGACACGATTCAGCTCGACGCTGAGATCATCCGGTAGGTCACGAATCTGCGACGCCTCGTCAATCGATATTTCTCAGAGAGGGCAAATCGATGGCGTTCACGAAGGCGTCGCTCTACCGTAAGGCCGACATGACCCTTCTCGCGACGGGACTCCACACCGTGGTCCTCCCTTCTCAAGTAAAATTCAGAAAGGAAGATGCGAAGGAAATCGGAGAAGCTAAGAGGTAAGCTTGGATTGCAAACTGCCGTAGTTATTGCATATCACCATTTCGCTCGCTTTTCCTCAATTTTGCCTGTAATCTGTCCCATATTTCAAGCTGAAGTTCAATGTATATTCCATCCTTCCACATTCCAGTGTTCAACAAGTCATCTCTCCAGTGGTGCCCTCTTCCGCTGTCAATCCCGACCACTACCGTACAATGCTCAGGTTCGAGAAGATGGACAGGGACGAGTCGACATTCTCCGGTCGAGCGTGGAACGTGAGTACCGTATCATTACAGTATGACGGATACCTCTCATCGATCGACTCCCTTGGCATATCATATTTAGGCGCACCTCACCAGCGTTGACGAGCGCAAACTGTCGGCGGAGTTTGTCGTGGGAGAGCACCAGGTTCGACTTTACCCGAGCAATAGCTCTCATTGAGATGTTTTCACTGTCAAGCGAGGATGTTTTTCACGATGTACTTTGGTATTTCCGGTCCAACCCTTCGGCACTCTTCACGGTGGCTGCACAGCGACCATGATCGACTACTTCACGTGTGCCAGCCTTGTCGTTGCGACCGGGCGACCTGGTTAGTATCATAGTCCTACAGTATCCTTCCTGGCCAGTAACCGTATATTTCAGCTGTCTCCATCAATCTCAACATGACGTACATGAATCCGGCGCCGCTCGGAACTCTCGTTCGAATCGACGCAGAGGTGGTCAAGTGAGTTGTCGCCCTAATTCATTTCACGACAATTCGAAATCTTGTTTCCCAAGGCTGCTATTAATGTACAAAAATTATAAAGCATCTTTCTAAATGTTGAGTAATTATTAATTGAAAAACTGTTTGAAAAAATAAATTTATTTATTGATATTTATTGCAACACTACGTTTCAGAATCGGCAAATCTCTGGCCTACACGAAGGCTGAATTGACTCGAGTGGATAATGGCGCTTTAGTTGCCTCAGCCAAGCATACGATGGCATTCAATAAGAGAGTAGTGATCAGAGAGGAATAATAGATTAGTCTGTATTAATTGTACTGTGCATACTTGTATTCCTAATGTATATCGATCGCTTGTGCTCAACCATTTTACTTGTAACAATATTTATGCCTCGGGAACAAACAAGCGCGATAAAGATACGTGTACGACGACGACAGCCCATATTTGAGAACGAGAGTGGGAATGGACGAACAAAATTGTGTATCTGTGTTCTCCAAGCCTAGGCGTGCTATTCACATTCAATATCGCGAATAGCCGCGCGAAGGCAATGAGATCACGGGAACACTATCTGTCAGTTCCATCCCTAGACATGCCACTTGACAACGCAATCGATCGATATTCCCATTGATCTACCCTATTCTCCACCCTTCCATCCAATCGATCGATGACCCCATTGATCTACCCTATTCTCCACCCTTCCATCCAATCGATCGATGACCCCATTGATCTACCCCACTCCTGAGAGCCCGCCATCTGTTCCATCCAATCGATAACCCCATTGATCTACCCTACCCCGAGTACCGGCTCTCCTCCCCTCCATCCAATCAATCGATAAATTCCATTGATCTACCCTACTCCGAAAGCCGATCCCCTTCACTTCTATCCAATCGATCGATACACTCACTGATCTACCCTACTCGGAGAGCTGATCCTCCTCCCTTCAATCCAATCGATAACCGCCAGTGATCTATCCCTCAACTAGACTTGAATCCTGGTTAGTCTCCGTCCCAACCCATTTTCATTCATTTTTTTGTTCACCGCGCACAATATAACTGGTCCTAGATGATCTACGCAAAATGGCCACTATACACTACCTTTTCTCCTTTACAGCCTCCACGAACGTCCTCCCTCCTCTTCTCCTCTCCTCGTCGCCCGTTGTCATCCGCCCGCGTCACAGCCGTCGGCGTTGAAAATAACAAAAATTATTCCCCCTACACCCCGTACCTGAACATCGTTACCACTCCATGCCTCCTCCTGTTGCACTCGTCGTCGATCGCGCCTCGAGACTGAAACAAAGAAGTTGGCCCATTGCCCAATTCAGTAGGAATGTAGTCATTGTACGGTACTGTACCCTTGCTGCGTGCCCGTCGATCGATCGATGGCCGTCTCGCCCAGGTCCCTCGAAGAAGCCTGCAAGGGCAACGTCGATCATTAAACTTCTAATCTCCACTCCCCCACCAACTCACCGCGCTCTACGACGACTGCCTCCGCCTGACGCTGAAACCTGCAAAGATTACCCCGATTAGCCCCCCCCCCCCCCCCTGCTCCCTCTACCCACTCACCGACACGAAGTCGTCTCCTTCCAATCAGCCTCTGACGAGCCGGCGAGCGAGGAGAAGGCCGCGACTGCCTGGAATGGGCTATTTGAGGACTGGGAAGATGAGACAACCCCACACCCTCCCCGCCCATCGAAAGCAAGTCAGTTAGCGCTTTTAAAGGAAAAAAATGTCGAGTGGCCATCAAATAACCGTCTCCAGACACAAGCGGACGTGAATTATATTCTGAAAATAGACCGGTTCCGTCGATAGGGAGATACGAACCTTTGCAGAGCAGACGAGAGTGGAAGAGAAAAATAGAAAAGATATTGGAAAGAATCCTGTAAATTAGCAATTTCAGGAGATAGACATGACACATCAACCAACCGGTGATGGCCAACAGTAATTCAGAACTTTTCCAACGTGGAAGAACAAAATAATAATTCACTGAAAAGGGGTGATCAGTCCCTTTTCATAGTCACTATTTTGTTCCTCGACATTGAAAAGCCTTGAGTAACTGAACAGCCGCACTGAGTGAAGTCCCGCGAGCTAAGTGGACAGAGCCCATGCCGTTCAAGCACATTCCAAAGCAATATTTAACAAATAAATACGGCTAGAAGCTCAATTGTCATCATGTTTCGAGCGGGAACATTGGAAAAGGAGCACATGAGAGACGGGACAGGGAGAGAGCAAAAGCGCTTCACGGATGCTCAAGACCGACAACTAAAAACGGCGCAGAAATATAATTATTTTAAATTCCCACCTTTCGTGTCGGGACCCGATGCCTATGGCAAAGCTCCCTAAAGACCGGCTCTCTTCACAAAAAATGCACAAAGACGCAAACACACACACACGAGTCAGACGGTTAGAGAAGGAGTCTCTAACCGTCTAGCGTGGTGCGAGAGCAAGTGGGCGGGGCCGCCGCGCTCCGTGCAAGTTAGATGCGGGGAAAGAGCCGGTTTGAACACCCGTGCGCTTTTAAAAGCGTAAAAATAGAACTTGATGGGTCGAGGGGAAAGGAGCGTGGAAAAGCGCGCGCGGTAGATCAAACGGCCTCGAGGAAGCATCTGGAAGATTCGAGCGAGAGAGCAGGCAGATCTAGGAGAGCAGTTAAAAGAATGACTCATGGATACTGCCCAAGGCTAAAAAGTACGGTAAAGGCCGGGAGCTGGCTTTTTGTCAGCACCAGACTACGATAGGCTTGAGCGAGCTGAACCAATCGCAAACTAACTGTTTTCAAATATTAATGTTTTAAATTGGTTGAGCGTGTTCATATTGTAATTATTTTCTGTTTCCTAATTGCGTTATAGTACATTTTTTGTTTTATTAAAAATGTTTCATGATCAATTTTTCAGTAAAGTCAGTTCTAAATTCGAAAATCCCGCAGGGAATACCGTACTGCGCCAGTCGTTTTCATTTTCATGCAAATTTGGGTGGATTGTTCTTCACGTTTTCTTGCTCGTTCCTCGCTGATATCTCCTTGTTTTCTATCCTCGCTCGTTTTAAGCGTCTCCTAACCTCTTGAGCTATCATCGCACAGCTGATCACGCTCTCGGATATTGTTTCTCTACCTTGTTTGCCCTCTGGCCTTCGCTCTTTCCTTGCCCAATGTCCGTAAACAGAATCGGAGCGGGCACGGCGGCTTACTGCCACTTACGAGCCACCCGCGAGCAGCTCTCAAGTGCCCAGATTAACTGCCCCTCTAGATACTCCGCTCTCATTTCCATTCGATGCGCAACCACACGGGCTTCCGCTCTCTAGTTAGGGCTTTCTGCTGTAGTTTCTGATGCAACTCTTGCGTCATCCTCAGTAAGCCCTCGAAATTGAAGGGAGAGTGAGTAGGGGACGTGGGGAGAGAGCGAGACGGCGAGGGAGAGGAGAGACAACTCGATGTGGAGAGAGTGTGCGGGCGTCTGGCAGCAAGCGGAAAAGCGAGAGACTTCTTTCTTCTTCTTCTTCTCCCCTCACTTTCATTTCTCCCTTCTCCCCCCCCCCTTCCCCTTGCGTTATCCCGTGCATTCTTGATCGATTGTAATAGGGCGATGATCAGATAAGAGCAGATAGATAGGGTGGGGGCATAACCGTCCACTCTCGTCCGCCTCCCTCCATTCATTCTTATCTCTATACGAGCTACCTCCTCTCGTTTTCTGCCTTAATTATTTCTTAAATTATCGATTTGCAGGGATGGTCTTAGACGAGACGGTCCCGCTCGCGGACGACACCAAGATCAACATCGAGGGCGCCAAATTCGACAAGGTATTTTAAATATTAAATTTAGTCTCTTTAAAATTAATTTATTGCAGTCGAAGGATGAGGTGCGCGTGGACGTCGGTCAGAAGATGATCGGTCTGACGAAGGAGGAACTCGAGCACTTCAAGAATGACCCGTGCTGGAAGAGAATTCGGTAGGTAGTGGGGGGATGATTCATCCTTGTTTTGTCTTCCGAGTGGATAATATCCCGCATTTGGGACTGAAATAGTAGTTCAAATTTCTAACATATTGTCTTCAGTCTGTTCCTGTTCGCCCTCTTCTGGCTGCTATGGGCAGCGATGTTCACGGGCGCCATCCTCATCGTCGTCCTCTCTCCCAAATGCGCCGAGAAGCAACTGCCGAAGTGGTGGCAGACCAAGGTCTCCTACCAGGTAAGCAGAGGCCAGAGGGACTGCAGTGCAGTCACTGCACATATCAACAGATTCGTGGAAATGTTTCAAGCGCTTGAATGACCCGTCGTAATTCATCCATCAATCCTCCACTAATGAGATTGTTGTCTGGCCTATATGGGGGCAACCAGTGTTTGAGTGCATACTCGGGCTATCGCGAGATGAGATCTCTTTGATTATGATGAATCGAGTGGGGAAGGGGAATTTCAGAGAGCTTATCGACCTGTGAGGAATTTCCGTAACTATTATATATCTCGCACCTGAATCTTGCTTGAAATCTCTCTGAATAGGATGGGACGAGTTAGTCGTGAAAGGGCAGAGATGAGCGGGAGAGCAAATGTTGATACAGACGAAGGGGCGCAATCCTCTCCCATACCTCTTTCTTCCCATATTGTGGCTGTAGTACGGGATAAAGGGAGGATTACGATTATGAGCAGATTAATCAGCGCATTCATTCCAGCTCTTGAGCACATTCGAACCGAGCGAGAAACCTTGGGAAATTGAGAACCACGAGTGAGAGGAGAGGATTGCTGAGCAAACATAGAGACATTTGATCCGTTCCCAATCCTCTCTTTTTTTTGCCAGAGTGATGGTTCTCTGCCTATTTCTCGCTATCTCGCAATTGATCTAGTTGTAGGATACGTGATGATCAAAATGATACCTGCTCTCTTCTCGAATGTTTGGCCCACGACTTATCAGTGTTCAAAGTCCGCACTATAGTTTCGAAGAGATAGGAAGAGAAAAATGATGGAATGTAGGCGAGGGGTTGAGTACTGCTCGGAAGATGAGAAAATAAAATAAAAGAACAACAAATTGTATCTTTTTAATTTACTCAATCCAGGTGCTCACTCCGACCTTCTACGACTCGAAGGGTGACGGCGTCGGAACGATCGATGGAATCACCCAGAAGATTGACCTACTCAGAAAGGTACGGTGTATCTCATACGTTATCGCGAACTGACTGCATATCGCTCACCAGCTCCATGCGAAACAGTCCAGTGTTCGGCATGGCGTTCTTAGCAGCGTAGAGAGAACGATGAGGTCAATCCACGCCGACGGCTTCTTGTGGGCACGCAGGCACTTACGACCCATGACATTTATCAAAATATCTTGAATTTTCGATTAAAAATGAAACGGTAACTAATCGATCAATTACTTGTAGATCGGAGTGACGACCGTCTACCCCTCGCCAGTGCTTTCCATCCACAAGGAAGAGTACTTCGACACACAGGCCGTCATCGACCATATGAATGTGAGGAGGAGATACGGTAGTCGGGCGATCGATAACTGACTGAATTCCAGGTGGATCAACGTTTCGGAACCAACGAGGACCTCAAGGAGCTCATCGAAGCAGCGCACGATCGCGGTGGGTATTACTGTCGGTTACGGTAACATGTGAAGATCGGTTTGCTATAGAATATTTTTCAAAACAAATTTTAATGTCTTGCAGACATGTACATCGTGCTGGACATGCCTCTCTCGTCCGTCTCGAACAAGCATCCCTGGATGCAGAATATCTCTTCCAACGCTGACGACGCTTTCATTTGGAAGGTATTGTTGCAGACTGTTCAAGTGTAAATTTTAAAAAAAAATTAATACATTTTATTTTGCAGACTGTCACGGCGGGTCAACCGAATCCTCCCAACTTCTACGACGCGCCGTCCCGTGGAGGTGCCAAGTACCTCGGATACCCCGATGCAGCCCACCCCGTGCTCAACTGGCGCTCGGAGAAGGTCAAGAACACGATCATGGTGAGTCATGGAGAGTACCCGATAGAGGTTACTGTAATTATCGATTTGTAGGGCGCGATTCGCAACCTGATCGACATGGGCGTCGATGGCTTTAACCTCGACCACGTGAGCAGACTGGCGGTGGACGCTGATGGAAAGCCCCAGGTACGGTAGTCTGGAATTACGGTAGTTATCCATCAAAATACTGTAGATCATTATTGATTGAATTGCAGCCGGACGAAGCGCTGAAGAAGCTGACCGAGATCTCCGCCGACATTCGCGCTTACCAGAAGACGAAACCGGAGCTGAGCGAGAAGGAAATGTGAGCCATTTTCTAATGGTTTTATAGCATTTTAGCTCATTTGAATACCTAAATTTCAAACGATTTATATTTGCAGCGTTCTCTTCTCCTCTCTACACGATATGGAAGACGAGATGCACGCGAAGGCGACGCAGACCGGCGACCTCCAGTACACGATCAACAACGTCTTCGCCGGACTCGACCCCGTCGAATGCGGAGATCCCTCGGGAGATGGGGCGAATACAAATGCCAAGTCAGTGCACGCAATAGTCGAATGGGGCGGAACTACTTGCACTGAACATGTATTTACTATAAATGTTGGTTGAGTCTAACCAGTCGATGCAGGACCTGATGTGAATATGTTCAGATGCGTGCACGACCAACTGACTGCGGCGTCGTGGCGCGAGGAGCACGGCTCGGGCTTCCATCCCTACTGGCAGTTCTCGAATGCCCAGAGCAGCCGACTCGCTTCTCGATTCGACGCCGACACTGCCAATCTGCTCACCTTCACTCAGCTGACTCTGCCCGGAGCAATGTCGCTGTACTATGGACAGGTGAGGAATGGGAGAATATTAATTTTTTATGGTATTTCACGGTAAAGATCGGTGATAGTAACAACACGACGTGATCGTACGGTTTTGCATTAGAAAAGTGTATGAATTTGTTGAACAATGCCTTGAATGAATCCGTTTCAGGAACTCGGTCTGAAGGACGGCGAGTCTCCCATCAAGGAGGCCCCTGCTCAAGCGGGCATCATGCAGTGGCATCCCAAGGGAGACGACCACCACGGATTCTCCAAGACTGTCGGCAAATTGTTCTTCGCCGAGACGAGTGGAGGAGACGGAGCCAGCGATAACTTTGAGGTACTGTAGAAGACTGGGTAAAAGTTACGGTTGCTAATCGATCGATTTGCAGTCACAGTACGCCGAGGAGAACTCGCCGCTCAAGGTGTACCAGAAGCTGGCCAAGCTGAGACAGCGCGATGAGGTACGGTAGAGACGAGGGATTATCGATGTCTGAATTTATTATTTAAGGTGCTGATCATCGGTGAGATGAAGAAGGATGTGATCAAGGGCAACGTCATCGTCTTCTCTCGCTTCGTCCGCGCCAACCCCGAGTCGGATGAGGCCACCGGAGCTGTACGGTTTTTTTTATTTTGTTGTTCTTTTGTTTTTTTTCGCAAGAAAGGAAACCGAAAGGAAACTAAAGGAAACCGCAAAACATTTACGAAGTGAAAATTCATAAATAATTCCTTGAAGGCGTACGTGGTGGTGCTCAACTTTGGCGCCGAGGAGGCCGCGATCGATCTCAACGATCTCGGAGAGGGAGTGCTCCCGAAGGGAAAGACCCTCAATAACGCCGAGGTACGGTAGCCATCGATTAATTTACTAGATGGTACTCTACCAGTGTGATCCGGAACCAGATGCGTGTTTTGATGGTGTGTCCCAGAACATCGAACTGTGATGCTGCCTCTCACTCGGAATGCTTGCCCGCTCCCCTCGGGGCTGATCCCTGTGGTTATCAGCTAGACGAGAGGGAGAGAGGGAGGGAGGGAAGGGGGGCAAACAGAACAGGGGCAGAGAAGTGAACAGAAGCATCGTCTGAAGGGCAGAGAAGAGGGCGATGCTATTTGGAATGTGCGTCACCTCGAGGGTGATAGTGAGAGGAGGGAATGGATAGGGGAGTTCCGAGATGGAACGGAGAAGTGTACGGTAGATAATTGATCGATTTGTAGATCACCGCCGTCACTCCGGGAGTCACCGGACTGCGCGCTAGAGACAGATACGACCTGTCCGCCACCTCACTCAAGGTACAATATCTATTTATATTTGTTGAATAGTTTGTAAAGTTTAACAATGTAAAGAACAAAAACAAACAAAAAATATTTTGTAGGTGCCCGGCAAGCAAGGAATCCTCCTTCGCATCTAAGAAGATCAAAGAACGATGGTCTTCGTGACCTACCCTTTCTCATTTCACTAATCTGACAACAATTCAATCCAGTAATCAACATAATTGTAACCCCACTAGATGTTTCATCGTTGCTTCCAAAGTTTTCAAGAAGATTATGTGTTCAATTATCCCACCCCTCTCCACTTTTATTCTGCCTCTTCCCCGTTGACTTCCCCGTGAATGATTCCATCCAGAGTTGTGCAGTCTGAAAGAGTATCGAAGATGCGAGCAGAATAATAAAGTCAGTTGTTGATTCGTCGGCCATGATCCGGTCACAGTACAGACGGAAAAGGCTCGGAGAGTGTAGTTTGAGCCAAGTGCCGATCGAGTTTCGAGCTTTGAATGGTGTAGGGAGGGGGATCGGTGACCAGGAGAAAGGTCAACAGGATCAAGCATGGAAAAAGTCGCCAAGGTATTTTCCGTTCGGGAATCAGGGATGGCCTAGGGATGGTGATGTTGAACTGATCCGGATCTATCAGACACTCGTCTCAGTTCTCTGGCTCGAAGTGTCTGTCTATCTCTCAAGAAATCTTCCCTCCATGTAAGGAGATACTACACAGGGCGTTCGGAGGGACAGAGCTTGGAAAAACGGAGGGGAGAGAGGGGATCTCCCTCCCTCTCTCCTTCTTTAGCACACGGCTTCAGCCTCTTGGAGACGGCGCTCCCCCTTGTTGAGGATCGATCGAGCCCCTCGGAGATTGGTGTTGATTGTTGATTGTTTTGATGCTACCATTATTGGCATCTACTCGTTCGTTGGTTCACCTTGTACGATTCTCATAATCATTTTCTCCACTTCTTGATCTGAGATGCCACAGTGAGATGGAACTGTAAAAGATCAGTTGCAATGAAGTTTAGATCACTCTCGCATTCCGATTTTGAAATATTTCACGTCATATATAGTTTTTTGAGATTAGTTTGTCTTGAGAGAAATTATTTAGATGCATGTCAGATAAACATAGAGGTTTATTGCATTGTGTTCCTTCAATCTTCACCTTTAAGGGCTACTGTCCATCGAGTTTTCTTTCTTTCTCGTCAATCGTGCAGTTTCGACCGTGTTGTTCATAGTAGAATTCTTCATCATTAAGAGAAGTCGCAGAAATCTTAAAAAAAATATGTTCGAACGCCCCATTCATGATCTCCCCTTCCGTCCATCTCCATTTCCGACCTCCCATTGATCTCTCTCCACTGCTTTTCTTCTTCCCTTTCTTGCTCTTCCTCATTTCACCCCTGATCTCCTCCCTCCACTCCTTCTTTCTCCCTCCAATTCAGGAACCACCGGTCATCTTCCGCGGTGCTCTCTCCTACTCCCCCGCTCTCTCTCCTCTCTCTCCTCGTCTGCGCCCTCTCACTCTCTCGCCTCTCCTCAGACCGGTCCATCGTCCCCCGCTCCAGAAGGGCAGAGGAGAGTCAGACGCCCGTCGACGACGGCAGACGACGTCGTTGATCATGATGATGACCTACCGAGAGACTACCGTAGTACTCTTACTACTCGCCCTGCCTACAGTAATCCTCTCGCTACCGTACGACGTGCCGCCTCTTGTGCCCTCGCAAGATGATGTGCTCATGAAGAGACAGTTTGATCGTGAGTTACCTTCTTTTTGAGTACGATCTTTCTTTTAGTCCGGTCCAACAATCATTCATGAATCGATTCTCGCCTCTCTCAGCAGATCATTAGATCGCGCGCCTTTGTCCATTTGTTGTTTTTGCATGCGCACTCCTTCTGCCCTCTCTTCGCCCCTTCTTCATTCTGCTCTTCTCATTCTTCTTTTGCATCCCTCCAATCAGAGACAAACAATCGAGAGATCGAAGGAAACGAAGAGAGATCTCATGAGAAATCTCAGATTTCGTCGCGCCGTTCTTCTCCTCTTTTCTAAAGAACAAATAGACTCCTCTAATTGGATGTAGGTGCCAAGAGGAGTGGTGGTGTCAAACCCGGTTTGGTTGTGTCTCTCTGATCATGCGATTGTGAAACCGTGCTACCTTATTTTGTGATCATTTGACTACTTAGATTAGCCATCGGATTTTATTGTATGACTCACTCCGAACATCCAGAAACGAGCTCGTACGATTCGCGCGAGAAATCAAACAGGAAACGGCGTAGACATGAGTGATCACTTCAAGTGTGCCCTCGAGGGGCAATTTCGTGGTAGATGCACCCTGATTCCTTCCCTCTCTTCCCCTCTGTTTGACCATTTCCGTTGCCATGGGGGAAAATCCCCCAAAACACACCGGAACCGATGGGGAAAGGAGGACGACAGAACCGGAGCATTGTTAGGCGATCTTAGAGGAGGAAAGAACTTAAATAGGAAAATAAATATGTATTTTCAGAGTTTTCGGAGAAGTTCCTGCAACCGGACGACTTTGATCTCGCGGAGAACACTCCAGGTGAGTTTCTAATTCAATTTTTGTTATGTTTTTTTACGAAATATGAGAAGATCCAGTGTGTTCTCGATCGAATCCTATCTCTGAATCCAGTAGGTCAAAACAAACACGACACAACAACACAAAATATTATTTTCAGTGGATCGTCCCACTTCCGCTCAATTGGATGCCGTCCAGAATTCGATGCTCTTCGAAGGAGATATCATCGGATTTCCATCGGGTGAGTATTTGATCTTATTCTCCCAGGAGTCATCGATTCAGCGCTGCGGCGTCTTGTAGAATTTTGTTTCTGACATTTACTGTCTCTCTATATTTGCGCAGTTTTTCATTGCGGAAAAGAGAAGTTTATCGGGAATGGGAGTGCGCGATCAAAGTAAACGATTCGGTTGTCGCACGTCTGGTCGACTCAACGAAATTCGGCCACATCTTGGCACCAGTGAGAAGGGCATTGTCCTGGGTGTGTGATCGACACACACTCCTGATTCGGACCACACTTGGCGGCGGGACACGCGTCCGCCTTATTGCAAGGGGGTGGCTGAAGGATAGTCACAGATATTATATACCATCAATCGAAGAGCAACATACCTTCGCATTAGCGACGTCGACAGAGAAGGCAGAGAGGAGAAGAGCCACGATGAAGAGGGAAGTGAACATTTCTTCTGAATCGGAAGAGGAGTTGTGGAGGATTGTTGACCGCCTAGCATTTTATAGCGACAAAGTTGATCATCTACTGGGCATCGTGTGGGTGTGGAACAGCGAAACAAAATATTCAAATCAGGACAAAGAAAAAAAAAGAATGTGATCAGTGAAGAGGGTTAGAGAATGATCACTAGTAAGAGATCCATGGGCATGCCGCAACAACATTGTAATAAGATTTGGTCCTTGGTTTTGCCATGCCCTCCGACCAATTTTCCTGGTTGGAGCTCGACTGTTTCTCAGGATGGCCAAAATTATTATTCATATTTAAAGCATTTGTTAGAAAAATACTAATGGAAAGCGAATACAACAAATATTGATTGTTCCAATACGGAAATACTAACTCAATGACCGACTTCTCGATCTGATCATTCTAAACCGGGAGTCATCCATTCGGCACGAAACCTTCTTGTAGAAAGTTGTGGTGCTGTATTTAGGGGCCGCAAGCTCCGCCCACCTTCCCTAGACACGATTACCCCCAAAAAGCGAGACGGAAGGAGCACAAAGCTCATTCTTAACTATATCAATTGTCCAAAAGTGCGTTGGATAGCTCTTCCTACCCCCTATCGATTGAGGAGGCGACGAATTATGCCAGACATCTTTGAGTAGGTCAAAATTGAGCAAAAAAATCACAAAAATGCTATTTTCACTACTTCCAGGGTAATCTCCAAGTTCGTCGAGTGATTTTCTGACTAAGTGGATTTTTCTAGGATTTTTAGACATTTTTTCAGATTTTTATCTTCACTCTCCGGGTTGTGCTCGACGCGCAAAGAAGCGCGGGGGGAGGGGAACGAGAGGGCGGGGGGAGGGATCCTCTGGTATTTGCTGACTAGTTGTAAACTAGTTGACTGACTAGTTGCTGGGCAGTAGCGAAACTACTAGTCATGGAACTAGTTTACAACTAGTTGTTCTCAACTAGTTTACTACTAGTCAGGGAACTAGTCAACTACTAGTTTGCGCCGACTCCGCCCACCCACACTAGTTTACAACTAGTCAGCAAATACCAGAGGAGAGAGACACACGCGAGAGAGGCTCCGCCCCCTTTCCCTCTCCTCCTCTGGTTTCTCCCAACCACTGGTTGACCACTACCTCAACCACTGGTAGGGGAGTAGCCAAACCAGTGGTTGAGGTAATGGTCAACCAGTGGTTGGAGTAGTGGTCAACCAGTGGTCAGGGAAATGGTCAACCAGTGGTCACGGTAGTGGTTGACCACTGGTTAGAATATCACGTCGATAATAGCATGAGTTCCC
>LS570453.1:731812-775026 GCA_900490775.1 Pristionchus maxplancki
CTTTGAGTATAAAACATGATTCATGACCAAAACATGGCGAGGTTAACTGGAGCTTTGACAATAAAATGGTTGTAGCGAGCGAGGGAGGCCAGTGATATGTGGCATTTTTAGCGTGGGAGTTGCCTCTGGTTACAGTAAAATAATGCTACAACAGAAAAGGTTGACTATTAGGGACATTAGCAAAGACAATGAATTAAATGAAAATATAAAAAGAGATAAATGTGCAATTCGACCCGATGATCCGGATTCGCTCCACTTGAACTGGCATGTGCTAAAACACGGTCCTGTCTCCTACTTTTATGCGGCTTTCAATTATCGGTTCTCACGATGGTGGTCCCTAGAACAGAATGGAAACATTGTGGCAAAATAAATATTGATGTCACGCCCATCTTTCCTCACATCACTGCAATTCATGTTGATCTGAAATGTTACTCGAATTTAGGTGCTTGCATAACCTCTTTGCATGGATTTTCTTTGTTCGAAAACAGTTTATCGAGTGCGGTGTGAATAGGAGTGCGCGATCAATGGAAATTGACCGATGCACAACTGGTCGACTCAACGACGGCCGTTTTTCCCTTCGCACTGGGTCGCTGGGCATCCAGTCATCGATGGGTACGCGACACAGTGCAATCCTTTACCACAAGTGACGCCCTCGCACGGTTTCGGCTTGCAGGTCTGAACGACATTTACTGTTGTGGGATAGGATCTCTAAAATGAAAGATGAGTGGGGTACCGTTGCATGCACGTCGGTGGTGAAGGCGGAGAGGAGAAGAGCGACGATGAAGAGGGTAGCGAACATTTCTGCTGAATCAGAAGATGAGTTCTGGATGGGTGGAGAACGCCTATAATTATATAGTGACAAAATTGATCATCTACTGCGCATCATGTGGGTGTGGAACAGGGAATCAAAATATTCAAATCAGGGTAGAGATGACGAGAGAGCATGGCCACTGAAGAGAGTTAGACAATGATCGCTAGTAAGAGATCCACGGTCACAATGCCACAACATAATAATCATCTCTGGTTCCTGGTTTTGCCACGTCCTCCGACCGAATTTCCGTGTTGGAGCTCGAATGTTTGTCATGGTTGCCAACATAATTATTCATATTCCAAGCTGCTGTTGGGAAACACTATGGGAATGCGAATACAGAAATTATCGATTGTTTCGATACGAATGAGCGAGAGATTTGATCTCCCATTTAATCAGAATCCACTTCAGATGTCGCTCATCTTCGTCGTCTTCGAGACGATCCAATGATCGACGAGGACGCCATCTTCAGTAGACCCGTACGTTGATTTGTGCGACGATGATTTAATTCATACATCCGTTTTCTTTCTACAGCCATGTGCATTTGGCAATAGCCGAACACTAGATTCCTTTCAGTACCACTCCTCGCTCAACCTCGTGACCTACCCTGACAAACTGTGGGCGGACGGACGAGTGCCCTACGTGCTCGAGGATGGAATGACCAAGGAGTGAGTTGGATCTTGTAGGGTTCAATAGGGATAACACGCTTCTTTCTGAGTTTGACTATCCAAAGTTGACATGTGAGGAAGTTGAAATAAGTGGTGAACGTTATGATTCAGACAGCGGGCGGCGATCGCTCAGGCGTTCGACGAGTACAAGACGAAGACGTGTGTGAGATTCGTGCCGAAGGAGGACGACGATGAGGACTTCATCTATCTGAAGAGGAACGTCGCCTTCGGGTGAGTCTTCGCCTTTCACAAAGATGATGATGAAATGCGATGAAAAAGACGAACTGCCCATACTAATCGTTCTAACTCTACAGTTGCTCCTCCTACGTTGGTCGTGCCGGAGGCAACCAGACCGTCTCGCTCGAGATCGACAAATGCTTCTCCAAGGTTGATCTTTGATCTATAATTTCTCAGTATAAGACTGATCTTTGATCTCTGCAGGGAATCATCGCTCACGAGTTGATGCACTCGCTCGGTTTCTTCCACGAGCACTCGAGGACGGACCGAGATCAATTCGTGCATATCGCCGATGATAACATCAGACAGGGTCAGAATTAAACCATTTCGGAAATCATCTGATCCATTCTTCGCTTTAAATGGACTCATCGAATTTTTAACAGGAGTCACACAAGCAAATTTTGTTTCCTTTCAGGAATGATGCGCAACTTCGAAAAGTACCCTAAGAAGATCATCGACCCTCTCGGAATGCCGTACGATTACGAGTCGGTGATGCACTACCACAAGCTGGCCTTCTCCAAGAATGGCAAAGCCACCATCGTCCCGAAGGTCTGTCTTTTTCATATTTGCAAATTCTGGTAAGGCAGGGTTTAAAAATGAATGTCAAAACTCAGGACCCAAATGCCGAGATCGGACAGCGCTATCGACTGTCGGAGACTGACGCAGCAAAGGTGATTGACTCCTTGATTTCCAACACAAAGTACATACAACGTTTCGCAGATCAACAAACTGTACGCGTGCTCCGACAGCGAGATCGAGGAGAATTCGGTGACCACCGAGGCGACGACGAGAAAACCGAAGACAACAACGAAGGCGTGAGTTCTTTCTTTGACTTTACCTCAACTTTGCCATTGGCCAAAGGTTAATGGGGAAGTGAAATCGACGAATGAATACATGAAAGAGTTGTCTGATTGCAGTAAGGCGCGCGTGACGTCGTCCACTCGATGGCCCGCCCGGAAGACGTCAACAACGACGGAAGAAACGACGACGACCGAGGAAGAAGAAGTGGAGGAGGAGACGACGACGAAGAGAGCCACCACCCAGAAGTGAGATTAGATAGCTACGATTCACATTTTTCTACATCCGATAATATTAACCAACTTCTCACATTTTGAAAGTGATGAATGGAGATTCGAATAATTTCTCATAAACCATTCATGGTGATTGTGTGATAGTTGGACTTTAGACCGACGACATCGTCGAGAACGAGGACGACTTCGGGTCGATGGACGAATAAGAAGACGACGACGGAGAAACCGGAGGAGGAGAAGGAGAAGGGCAAGAAGACGAGTACGTTCTCGATTCATGGAGACGTTATCAATCTTAATCCCTCTCAGAATGCCACGACCTCAACGCTCACTGTGAGATGTGGGAGTCTCTCGGCCACTGCGCCCACTCGACGAAATACATGGCACACTACTGCAGGAAGAGCTGCGGAATGTGCGACAAGGGTACGCACGGTAGCGATCCTTGGATGATCGCAAAATGTTTTACGTATGGAAACGCCAAATTGCAGACCCCGAACTGGTGAGCCGACCCGAGACAACGGCAGCCCCTTCAACGACCACGACGACTGTCAGAAGCACGACGAAGACATCGACGACGCCCGAACCGCCGACGACCCAGAAGAGAACGAGGAGGTACTCATACAAATTCGGTTCCCCATCTGTATCTCGGAAATTGTCTTGCCACAGAACGTAATCAATGAAAAACGGGAAGTGTAAAAGCGAGTTTCAGGCCGTTCCCGTACATCTTCGGAGGCTCGTCAACGACGACCACTGAGAAGCCAACGACGACGACAACGACAGAGAAGACGACGACGAAGGCGACCAGAAGAGGTTAGCGTTGAGCTCAAAAAATTGAATTGACATTGGATTATTGCAGCCACAACCACCATCTCCACCCGCAACTCTGGCTCCTCGGCTGTCTGCCGCGACAAGAACCTCTTCTGCTCTTACTGGGCAAAGATCGGCGAGTGCTCCTCCGAGAGCAAGTTCATGCGCATCTTCTGCAAGAAATCATGCGGCAGATGCGAGGAGTAAGCCCCGTCCACTTCCTGACTCCGCCCACTTGCATTGTCCTTCTTTTGACCGCCTAATAGGCGGCGCCTATCTTTGCCTATCTTTGCCAGCGACCCGCTATCCCCGTGTGATTCCCTCCGCTACTAATTTATTATTCGCAGTTTCAACAGTAATAATCAATGTGCACCTCCCGTGACGGGTACTGAAGTTGAGGAATAAATAATATTTCAAACATCGGACTTATTTTTCTTCGCTCGGAGTACTAATACTCCGTTCTGCACGGTAGATCATGTAAGCCACTCGTCTCACACATTCCATCTTTTCTGTTTGTGATAACACCATCTACATGAAACCACAAAGTGTCCTTTCTTATCGACTTCTGTGGTTGCTCATCATTGATTAGAGAAGCCAAATTTTTATGTGTCTCACTAGAGGTTGCCTTATGAATGTGGCCACTGTACATGAACGTTCCATGTATGGATGGATTACTGTATGAAGGAACTCATGCCTCATGCTCGACTTAACATTCAAACCAGTGGTCAACCACTGCCCTGACCACTGGTTGACCACCACCCTGACCAGAGGTTGACCACTACTCCAACCACTGGTTTGGCTACTCCCCAAACAGTGGATGTGGCAGTGATCAACCAGAGAAGTGATCCATGGTGATACCACAATAACAAAAAAAATTTTTAAAAAAGGAAACGTTGATCGAAATAAGACAGCATACTCTTTAAATTTGCTTCAATATGTCTTGCTTCTTTTCTTACTTTAAGTGAATTTTAGAGAAGAATTTATCATTTAGATCCTACTTTTGTGTAGAAAGACAGACTAGTGCAAAGGAGGTATACGGGCGCTCCTGCACATTCTCTCAGGGGCTTGTTGAGTTATGTCTGTCGCATTGATTTTTATTGCGGGGAAAGAAGTTTATCGGGAATAAGAATGAACGAGCAGTGAAACGAGTCAGTCACTGCATGTCTGGTCGAATCAACGACCGTCGGAATCTTTCTCGCATTTTCTCGTCGGGCATTTCGCTCCAGTCTGTTGTGTTGCGACACAATGGGATCCTGGGGCACATTTGTAGCTATCGCAGTAGCTGCACCCCTGACAATCAAGGTTGTCAAGAGTAATAGTATAAGATTTGAGCAATTCCTAACCTTTGCCTCTGCAACATCGGTAGTGAAGGCAGAGAGGAGAAGAGCGACGATGAAGAGGGAAGTGAACATTTCTTCTGATTCCGAAGAGGAGTTGTGGAGGAATGTTGACAGCCTTGCATTTTATAGCGACAAAGTTGATCATCTATCGAGTTAGCTGGTCACAATGTGAAGGAGGAACGAGGAAAAACAAGGCATACAAAATGAACTAGAGAAGACGAAGGAATGTATCAAGTGAAGAGAGTTCAAGATTATTTCCAATTCGGAGATCCATTTTGGCAGTTGAAACAACAATATAAGCTACTAGCTGCGCCACGTCCTCCGACCGAATTTCCGTGTTGGAGCTCGACTGTTTCTCATGCTTGCCAACATTATTATTCATATTTCAAGCATCTGTTTGGAAAATTCTACCAGGAAGAGAATACAGGAAATATTGATCGTTCCAATTCGATGGCTGACTTCTTGATCTTATCATAATTATCCAGTTTCTCTTCAGATGTCGCGCATCGTCGTCGTCTTCGAGATGATCCGGTTGTCGACGAGGACGCCATCTTCAGCAGATCGGTTATGATTTCTAGGGAAACCACACTTTTAGTTTTCCGAACCCAACAATCCGGAACCCATAGTCATGAGGAGACAACATAATAATCATATTTGGTCCTTGGTTTTGCCACGTCCTCCGACCGAATTTCCGTGTTGGAGATCGACTGTTTTTTTCCTGTTTGCCAACATCATTATTCATATTTCAAGCATCTGTTGGAAAAAATATTGTCGGAAAGCGAATACAGCAAATATTGATTGTTCCACTACGGAAGAGCAACCCTCTTGATCTATCATACCATTCAGACTTTTTCAGATTTCGCGATGCCTTCGTTGTCTTCGAGATGATCCGATGATCGACGAGGATGCCATCTTCAGCAGTCCCGTTATGATCTCTAGGGAAAAAAACGTACTTTTTGTTTTCCTAACCTTACGATGCAGAAGAAGCACGTTTTGATGTTCATGGATGAGTGCATTGCAACATTCACATTATCCAATCCAAAAATACTTCTCGCTCAACCTCGTTACATACCCTGTCAAAGTGGGTGGACGGACGAGTGCCTTATTTGTTCGGGGATGGAATGTCCAAAGAGTGAGTTGGATTCAAAGGAATGTTCTTCGATTCGCTGATTAGAGGAAACTACTCTCATTGTCCATCTGTGTGATAAGAACTGCACGCGAATATGATTTGTATCGTTTGCGCAATAACAGGGCCAAATCGACTCTCATTGCACAATGAGACTCGATCATTGCATCCATTGCGAATCGAAATTAGGGGTGCGGAATGAAGAGGTGAAATGAAGACTTCATTCTCTCCCCTTGCGAGCGGATCGGCGTCATTCTTCATCGAAGAGGGGATCGCGCGGTGTCCTATTCAATGAAGAGCTGTTTCACAAAATTGATCTAACCCGAACTAATTCAATATTTCTTATCCAAACAGTAAGCTATGACTTTGGTAAGACTGCTGAGATATTTTATTACGGCACTAGGTCGGATAAGAACTACATATTTCACAGTACCGTCTCTGACATAACAATTGTCTCTCGACTACTTCCGGTTCTCATCCGACCTAGCCCCTTCATTACCCGCACTTGGATCGGGTGAAAACGTGAAAAAATCAAAGTGGTCAGAATGCAGATTCGGAATTATTCGCAATTGCAGTAAAGCGCGCGTCACGTCGTCGACTCGATGGCCCGCCCGGAAGACGTCAACGACGACGGAAGAATCGACGACGACCGAGGAAGAAGAAGTGGAGGAGGAGACGACGACGAAGAGAGCCACCACCCAGAAGTGAATATTGATTCCGCTACCATGTCTTGAATTAGAAGAACGGAAATTCCATACGAAGAGAAAGAAATGAAATTCTCCAGACCGCGACATCGTCGATCACGAGGACGACTTCAGGTTTTTTTCTCATCCTCTCTCTTATCCTCTTGTTTTTAATCGCCATCATTCAGAATGCCACGACCTCAACGCTCACTGTGAGATGTTGGAGTCGCTCGGGCACTGCGCGCACTCGACGGAATACATGACACACTATCTACTGTAGGAAGAGCTGCGACAAGGGTACGGTAGCGAACTTCGAACGATCCCCGGATATTTCAAACATTGGACTGTTTTCCTTCGCTCGGAGTATTACTCCGATCTTCACGGTAGATCATAATCGAAAAAAATCATCTATTGCTGCCTTCCCTCGCGTCACAGCATTCCGTTTTTCTCTGCTTGTGATGACACCATCTTCATCGAACATTCGCAAAGTGTCTTTTCTTATCGATTTCTGTCGCTCGTCATTGATTAGATTGGACAAATGGGAAAATATGTTTATGCATCATCGTCGGTGAACAGTGTGATCAGTTAGGTTTATATTTCAGACATTCGGTCTCGCATCTTTCTACCTGCACATACGCATTGCAGTATGGTTTTTTCTCTGGACAGAACTTATTCTTGCACAGTTCTTCCTTATTGCACACGGGTGGCGGCTGGAAGGGAATCTCAACAATTAACAAGACACATCGAATAACCTTCTGTTTCTCATCCTTGGGGAGCGAGAGAGGCACGGCATCTGAGACGAAGGCAGAGAGGAGAAGAGACACGATGAAGAGGGAAGTGAACATTTCTTCTGAATCGGAAGAGGAATTGTGGAGGAATGTTGACATCCTAGTATTTTATAGTGGCAAAATTGATCATCTATTGCGCATCGTGTGTGTGTGGGACGGGGAAACAAAATATTCAAATTATGATAAAGAAGAAGAAATAGAAGGAATAGAGAAGAGAGTCAGACAATGTTCACTAGTAAGAGATCCATTGTGATACTGCCACAACATCCTAGCGGTTCCTGGTCTTGCCACGTCCACCGACCGAATTTCCGTGTTGGAGCTCGACTATTTTTCCTGGTTGCCATCATTAGTATTCATATTTCAAGCATCCGTTGGGAAAATATTGTCGGAAAGCGAGTACAGGAAATATTGATTGTTCCAATACGGTACTGGCTCGATGATACTATGATATCGATGGTACTGGCTCGATGCTCGATCTGATCATAATTAACTCCTCCTCAGATATAGATAGCCTATCTACGATGTCTTCGAGACACTCCAATGGTTGACGAGGATGCCATCTTCAGTATACCCGTAAGGAGTTCAACGAATTTCCTACCGTTTATTTTTCCTCTGAGATCCATTGTAATGCTGCCACAACATAATAATACTAGCGGTTCCTGGACTTGCCACGTTCTATGACCGAATTCCCGTGTTGGCAACAACTCGATCCTAGCTGGTTCCTCGTTTTGTTATGTCGCTCGACCACGTTCTATTGATTGATGCCTTGTGTTCTACTGTTTCTAATGTTGGCCAAAATTATTATTCATATTTCAAGTTGATACAATCGAAAAAGAAATAGAAAAATTGATCGATCTTCATCAAATTTTTAGGCTGGCGATCTGAATGTTTATAACTTCATAGCAATTTTTGGAACATACCAAGAGAGAACGATCGGTGAAATAGGTGCGATTACTTTGCTTTGATTGATGCCGAAAGAGCGTTTCGCGTATCTGAAAGTTCAGTGATATCTTGTTAGTTCAGACCGTGTTCTCACTCCCTGTACGGCTTCACAAAGATGAGGTTCACTAGAGGAGAGGCAATGAGAATGGAGCAGTTGATCTGACGTCTTCATTGAGAAGAAGAATTTGAGCCGCACTTACGGCTGGTTGCACGTAATCGAGGATTGGCGATCGGAGAATTTCGAAAATAGAGAGAAGTAAGATAATTGCACCCAATGAAGCGATGAAACTGATTATCAACTGAAGTCGAAGGGCCTGGAAGTAACACAGTACTCAATATCCAATAGTCACCATACCCTCATCACCATTTGGTGGATCATGAGGGACGCCAGACTCAATCCGAACTAAAACACAATGAATATTTTGCTGTGCGGTAATTTCCTGCCTTGTTCTTTTTCAGATATCGCAGTATTCGCCGTTGCATGAGATAGCAACAGGTGAACGCGAGAGGAGTAGTGGAAGTAACATGGAGAAGCGTTATTTGTGTGCTCAGGCGAGAGGAGATTTCGATAACACCTGCACAAGAGCGGAGTCACACATCAAGAACATTCCAAACCGATTGTCAGATTTCGAACGTCGTCCGGTACTCGATCGTCATCATTTAGCCACAGAAGAGATTCTGTATCTGTGTGTGCAAACTCGGAACAAAGTGCGATGATAACGGTAAAGTTGACTCCATTCACAACCAGCAGAGTAAGAGCGACGCCCTGTGAACGGATAATAACAGAGTTCGGTTTTTCTCACTTACCGCTCTGCTCAAATTAGTTTTGACCAAAACGTAAAGCCGGAATGCAAACGAGGTGCAAAGCAGATAATGAGACATCAGTAGCGAATAAATGAGCAGACATGAAAATGCATACTTTCGAAGGTTCTTCCGATGTGCGAAGCTCACTGAAACAGAACCAACAGAACGGTTCTCCGATGAATCTTCCAGGACCGTGAAAGATTAGTACAAAACCGGAGAAAGTTGTAATTTGTCTAAAATGCAAAAAATTGTGTTTCAGCATTCAATTTTGAGTCAGTCCACCTCGGAATTGTCATGATGCAAGCTAGAGATGCAATCATGTCAACGACTGCCGAGTTGACAATCAGTATAGAATATTTAGACAAAGTGGCAGGGGTGCTTGAACGAGAATCAATACAAATGGACAAGTGGCGCCAAACCTTTTCCAAACAGCCACAAACAGAAATGCATTGGAAATGAAGCCGATTGAACCAATGGCCGGGAAGAAAATTAGAGAAATAATTGACGAAGTGACCATTTTGTTATCACAGATGGGAAAGAAAGACTATCCATCATTCGCGCTTTGAAGATGTCAAATTTCCATTACTGAAGAGGAACTTATAGTATGGTTCATGCACGTAAGAGCTCAAAAGTCAAAAGAAAGGGAGAAGAGAAAAAGTGGAGATACATGGCACTTATGAGGCCTATGGCAATTTTCTTATGGCATTTTGAACAAGACGTCAATGAACCATATCATTTAGAGCTAGTCTCTGCGAGATAAGGTGAGACAGACTAGCCACATCTGAGGCAGCAGGTGCATTCAATGTCTTGCCGATAAGGCAATCACGATGTGACAGAAGACTTGTGATGGAAATAGTTTACTCGGAATGGGCAATCAATAAATACTGATTCTAGCGAGCTACGGGTTCTACGACGACTGTCCGGGCGCTTATTTGCCGGGGGCCTGAGCGTAGGCTCCTCCGGCCGAGGGGTAAGCTCCACCTCCGACGGGTCCGGCGTAGGCCTGAGGAGGAGGAGGAGGGGGAGCAGCGTATCCGCCGGCGGAAGGGTACGATGAGGCTCCGATGAAGCCGGAACTGCAAGGTCAAATGGTTAGGATCGAGGAGTAGTTCACAGTGACTACGAATTCGCTCAATTTCTGTGGCAAAATGCAAATGAAGCATCAAACACATCAAATAAAGACTGAAAGTAAAGAAGCACTCACGGTCCACCTCCGCAAGCGGGGGCTCCTCCACATCCGGCGGCAGGGGCGGGAGAGGGGCAGCACTGAGATCCTCCTCCTCCTCCGATGCAAGCGAGAGAGACGGAGAGAAGAGCAGCGAGGACGAAGAGACGAGCGAACATTGCTAAGCTGTGATCGACTGATGATTCCCTCAGGGAAAGATCGCCCTTTATAGTGCCCTTCCATCCAGCCCCTCCTGCCATTGCGCAAACTCCGCCCTTCCAGAGCGAGGATTGAACATTGTGAACTACGTTCATGCGGCAAAGATGCGCCCAAGGACGGCAGAGTCCAGAGTAGAGTGGTCAAAGCAGAGGGCCAGTATGACTCACTAGAGGCCAGGTGAATTATCTAGTTACCTTATCAATCAGATGACTGAACAGTCTACTCTGTTTCTGACAGCTCATTGTACAAATTTCAACGTCGCATCTCCCTGGCACTTGTTTTTTTCCACGAGACGCATTATTCAAAGAAAAGAATCTAGGACTATGATTATAAATTGACTACTCTCCCCTTTCGACAAGTCTATGTGAGACATTACAATAGTCGAAAGTTGTATGCCATTCTTTTCGATCCAGAGCCAGTGCGCAATGTTGGTCGCACTCCTTACTCAATGAGGTGTAAATGTAATGGATGAATGCTTGTCTCCCTTTCTTCCCCTTTCCTTCCCCCAAGGGTATCGCTGATAGGTTCGAGGGAAGGGCAAAAAGGCATTCTTTCCCTCCTTTCACTTTCACATCCTTTCCTCATTCTACTTTCACCTTGGAGAAGGCCAAGCACACACGCATTCAATGCATTGTCAGCGAGAGGAGAGATAAAGCCGGAAGGGAGGATCGAATTAATGAGGGACAATGGGATAAGCAGAAAGTGGGGAGGGAATTGTGAGCTGAACGATGTGATTGATTCGAATCGGCACGGGATGGGCGAGGATATTTGGGCAGAGTCGATTGATCGAGCAACAATTCTTATCTCATCTGATCGCACGCAAAAGATGCTCGAAGTGACAGGTTCAAACTAAATCTGCGACTGACCAAAACCGCTGAATCAAATCAGATACTGGAGTAACTGTTTGGGCGGCATTTTCTCGAAAAGGAAAAATTTCTGAAAAGATCAAGAAACATGGAAACTTGGGAGTTGTAAAGAGCTCCGACGTTGGACCAGAACTTATCGCTTGCCAAACATTCCAAATATCGAATGTCGTAAACTTCTCGAGATGCGCGCGAACTGTGCTGCCATAAAGTCGAGACGTAATCGTAAATCTGTGATTCTGAATAGCGAGATCAAAGAAGTCTTCTCGAATCTCGGCAATTTGCGTGAGGAAAACCAATCTGGAAAGAGGAAAAGTCAGTATAAAACAGCGTGCAGTTTCAGCCACCAGCACCTCGCTACATCTTGCGAAATCTGGCAGCTGTTAGTCATTTCGTTTCCTTCTCTGCGGATTAGTTCATTGCATTCCTTAGAAATTCTTTGAAGAATCAGTAGCCGCGGGTGTTAGTCATCTGGGTTTCAGTTGTGCAGATCCGCAGCTAACTATCGGGTCCATTACTCACGTTTTTACTAGTAAATCGGTTTCCGTTGGATGAAACAGTGTTAGCTTATCGTATCGCACACAATCGCTGAGTCAGTCGACGATACTACATATACTACGAACCTGAACAAACAGATCATTTCAGGTAAGAATGAACTCCCTTCTTCTCGTCTCTCTCGTCGGCGTCGTCGCTGCGACTTCTGATGAACTTCTCTCCGTCAACATCGTCAGTCTTCTGATCTTGTGCCAATTTCCGGTCTCGGCTTCGAGTTCAATCGTCTGACCTCTCAGGTGATCCGTCACGCGGATCGCGCAGCCACGAGTGGATGGGCGACTCCCCAGTCTTCGTCGATTCTATTCCGCGGAAACGGCGAACTGACGGATGTGAGTATTTCCCGGTCGTGTAAATCCGTCAAGCCTATCTTGCAGGACGGAATCGGCAACGCGTTCGCTCAAGGAAAGGACTTCAAGGAGAGATACGTCAAGAGTGGATTCATCGACAAAACATTCGTCCCGTCTGAGGTATGCTTCAATCACCAATTAATTGCTTTCTAACGAGTCTATTGCAGGTCTTCGTCCGTTCTTCCGCCGTCAATCGCTGCCTGATGAGCGCCGCTTCGTTCTCCAACGCCCTCTTCAAGCAGTTAGAGCCTATTTCTACATCCCGATTTAGTCCTCTCACCTATAATTTACAGGACCCCGAAAGACCACGCAGTCGTTCCTCCCATCTACACGAAGGAAGAGGCAAACGATGGAGTAATTTATTAACCACTAACTCCCTTTTCTGGCCTCTAGACCTTATTCGGCCAACTCACTCAACTTGACAAATTCAGCTCCTCGTCCCTCTTCTCACGTGCACCGACGGATGGGATGACGTCATCGCCCGCTTCAACCTCACCTCCAACGTCAACGTCATGCAGACGTCCATCGTAGCCATGATGATGACGCAGTGGCCGGCCGCGTGCGCCGTGAGTACAGTACCCCAGCCGCACCATGATCGGTTATCGACAACTGACTGTCTACTTCCAGACCGTCAACCCTGGCCTAGTGGACGCAATCATCGCTGAACTGCCCAACAAGCTGATCAACATGCCTGCCAACTACAAGGCCTGCGCTGAGGGACCCGCTAAGGAGTTCATGTATAAGGTATGGTAGCTACAGTATCTATTCTACCGTAATCTTCCCTACAGTACATCGAGCTTCTGGCTGGAGCCGGAGCCAGCTTCAATCCGCTCCGTCTGAAGAGAGTCGCTGGACTTCTCACCACCGAACTCCTCAACAACTTCGCTGCTGTAAGTTACTTATCTTGTCGCCGTTACTGTATGCTCACAGGTCGCCAACTGCGCTACCGTACCCTGCCCCGGCCAACCCAAGATGCGCGTTTACTATACGGTAGGGCAAACAAATGGTTCCATTGCGAACTGACTCATTTCAGCATGACGTCAATGTGCTCGCTCTCTCCCACATCTTCGGAGTGCTCGACAAATTCAACGTCAGTACCGTAATCCACCGTAATCCCTCCAATCAATCAATATCAGGGAGTCACTCCGGCCTTCTCTTCAGCCCTCGTCTTCGAGACTCGTCGCAATGCCAATGGAGCCTACGTCAAGGCGAGTGCAATATTGCATCATCATTATGCAATTCTGGTTCAGATCTACCAGAAGAACGGACAGAAGGCCAACTTCGTGGACACCAACAACTGCGCCTCTGGTTGCTCTCTGGCGGCAGTTACTGCGGTTAGCGATGAGTCGTTAATGAATCATCAGGACAATTTCAATCATTGCAGGCCGCTTCTCCTCTCGCAATCACTTCGCCCATTCCTTGTGCTTGAATCCTCGTATCTCTATACTTGTATCAGATAAACATGTAGACATGCAAATAATTCAAGTCTCAATGAGTACACATCTGTGATCTATGTGTGCCCATACGAATTCACTACATTGTTCCCTTCCTTCAACTGTCAACTCCATTCTAGTACGTGCCCTATTCTCTCGTCCCTTGGTTACTCTTTTTCTGTGAATGAACTGAGAGGATCTTTCACTCCTCAGTGCATTCTCAAGGAGGCGGGAGCTCAATCTGACTCTGATCTTTCAAATAATGCGAGGAGTCACTCTAATCCTCCTTCTCATCAATCTCCCATCGACAATCGCTTCTTGCTTCACTCATTCTCCGTGGGTGAACGTCCGTCCTCTCCTTCGACTCGTCAATCCATGCCTCACTATCGATGAATGCGAGAGTTACTGCCTGGCCAATTCACAGGTGCGAACTATTCCCATAGGTAGTTTGATTCCTAGTTTCCCGAAGGACGCAACATTTTTCAGTGCTCTGCCTACTCATTTGTCAATGCCCAATGTGCCCTTCTTGGTGCTGATTCGGGAAATCTGCTGATTTGCATCTCAGCGAATCCCACTCTCTCGATTCGAACGGCTGCCTGTGATAGTGAGCGATTTGAGCTTACTCTTGGGATTCACTGTCACTCTCCATACTTTGAGTCACGTCCACTTCAACGATTACGACGCCTTCGACAACGTCGACGACGACTCCATCTTCCACCACATCGACTTCCACTACGAGTAATTCCCATTCGTTTCCTATCTGAAACAGAAGTTGTCGGAGAATAGTCAGTTTCCGACTTCCGCTTCTCACACCATCCTTGCAGCCACGTCGACATCCGCTTCAACCACAACGAATCCGACGGCTAGTAGTCCGTGCGGTCCCTTGAACTTTGAGGTTCGGCCTATTATTGCAATGTAAAAATTTTGTAAAACAGAAGCAATGCAAAAATAGACCCCGTTTGAGGTACCCGTCGGCTGTGGAACCTGCTCCATTCCCACATTCAACGGCAACCTCTACAACTGCGGATCGGCAAAATACTGGGTCGATGGAGTGGTAATCAGAGAGAGAGAGAGAGAGAGCCAGCGAAAAGACAGATTGAATAAGACTTTCCTTTGATTGTCAATCCACGAATGGTGTATTCTCTAAAGAACTCAGCACTACAGCAGCGTGACGAATTGCCTTCTAAATTGATACAATTTGAGGTGACCGGTGTCGTGAACATAATGTGCTTCGGAAGCACGTGGATGCCCAGTCCTGTTGTCACTGGATCGACGAGTGCGTTTCTCTCTCTTTGTGATGGATTCATTCTCTCGATTCCATTAAATCTCGTGCCATCCCATCAACAAGAGTTGGGTCAAGTAGATAGATTATTTTCATTTTCAGTTTACTGCAAGCTCTGAATCTGCGGATCTGGAAGTCTAATTGCTTGTTTGATTAGATGATAATTGGATTGCTGATTGCTATTTCATTGTTACATTGAACTTAGCTTTTGATTGATTGTTTATTCAAGCAGGTTTTACAAAAGTTTGTTCAATAAAAGTTCTTACAAGTTGTGCGAATGCAACAGATCGGAACGCAGAAAGGTCAGAAAGTCAGAATCACATCGCACTTCGCCAGCGTTTATCGGTGTTCAAACATTCAGAATGTCGAAAGTTATAAAATTCTTGACTTTGAGGGTGATGTGAGGAATAATAAAATCGAATCTGCATCGTAAATCTGCGATTCTGAATACTCAAGATCGAGGGAAACGATCAAAAGTTGCCGTTTATGTCAGCGTGTGAACTTTACGAACCAAAGAAAACGGATATAAAACCCTGCCGGTTCTCACCTTACGACATCCACTGCCTTCCCTCATCTGATGAACTCCCTCCTTCTCGTCTCTCTCATCGGCGTCGTCGCTGCGACTTCCGATGAACTTCTCTCAGTCAACGTAGTCAGTTTGTGGATGCCTGGCTATTCTCCGGATCTGGCCTTCCAAACAATCTCCTCAGGTGATTCGTCACGCCGAGCGCCCTGGACAATCGGGATGGGCAACGCCCGAGTCTCCATCCGTTTTCTTCCGTGGAAATGGCGAATTGTCGGATGTCAGACCTCGTCTTATTCTCCGGGAGAATTACATACTATTTGGGGCATATTTCAGCAAGGAATCGACAACGCGTACGCTCAGGGCAAGGCATTCAAGAAGAGATACGTCAAGAGTGGATTCATCGATAAGAGATTCCTGCCCACTGAGGTTTTCGCATTGTGGATATTCAGATTAAAAGTGTGCGCCTAAGGTCTACGTCCGTTCTTCCTCCGTCAATCGCTGTTTGATGAGTTTTTTTTTTCTAACAAGGACTGTTTTTTTCTAACAATGTTTTTTTTTTTCTAATGCCCTGTTCAAAGAGTAAGTAATATTTACAGTTTCGAAAGCATTCAGTACATTAATCTTGTAGGACGTCCAAGGACCACGCCATCATCCCGCCCATCTACACCAAGGACCAGAAGGATGATGGAGTAAGCCTTCACTTTCCTAATCCAACCCAACCCTCCCTTCTCAGCTCCTCGTCCCTCTCCTCTCGTGCTCCGATGGATGGGATGACGTCATCGCCCGCTTCAATCTCACCTCCAGCGTTAACATCCAGCAGCAGGCACTGCTCAAGTTGATCACGACGAGTTGGCCTGCCGGATGCGCTGTGAGTACAGCCCTCAGAGTGAGGAAGACGCCGAATGTACTATTTCAGGGAGTAAACCCTGCTCTTATCGAAGCGATCATCAACGAACTTCCTAATCCGAAGATCAAGATGCCTTCCAACTACGTCGCCTGTGCCGCGGCTGCGAAGGATCTCGTTTACGATGTACGATCACTACCGTAACCCACACACCGTAATCTTCCCTACAGTACGCAACGATCGGGGCTGGAGCCACCCCCAACTTCAACGCTCTCCGTCTCAAGCGAGTCGCCGGCCTGCTCACCAACGAGCTGCTCAACAACTTTGCCGCTGTGAGAGTTCTACCGTATCCCCCAGACTACCGTAATCCTTCAGATCACCAACTGCTCTACCGTACCCTGCCCCGGACAGTCCAAGATGCGCATCTACTACACGGTGGGACACTTTCTCATCTCAGCTTGACTGATTTCTTTCAGCACGACACAAACGTGTTTGGCATCGCGCAAGTCTTCGGCGTCCTCGGCCGATTCAACGTGAGCGATGCATGGACCTCATGTGCGAAGATAAATATTGGAATTGCAGGGAGAAGCACCCGAATTCTCTGCCGCCCTCGTCTTCGAGACTCGACGCAATTCAAATGGCACCTATGTGAAGGAAAGGGAATAGGGTGACGTCATCAATACGTAATTCTGGTTTAGATCTTCCTCAAGAACGGGTACAAGGCTGATTTCGTTGATACGGGCAACTGCGCCACTGATTGTTCACTGGCAGCTGTTACTGCGGTGAGATCGAGTTCAGTTTTAGAAGATACTAAACAGTATTTTTCAGGCCGCCTCTCCACTCGCAATTACCGCCCAGATTCCGTGTGCTTAGAACGTGTCCGATTGGTTGCATTCTTAAACGATAAATATGTAGATCAGAGAAGCGATGAAGCGAGTACGAACGAAGCAAGTTTTTCTGATTTATCTAATTGTAACAAGGATTCGAGCTTGTATATCCCTGATTGTATCTCCACTGAAAGTTCGGCACATAAGTGTATGATAGATTGTAGATAGAAGAGAAAAACAAAGTCCCGTTGGATGTTGCTATTTCTCAGTTATGTTCGCACTTTCAACGTTATCCGTTTTGTTCCTTATGGGAAAGGGAATACACTACGATGAATGAGAATGTGCTTGAATTGAGGTTATAAAGAAATTCGATTTACGACTAGTGAAAATAAATAGAAACACAACTACGAAATAACAGGAACAGTTTACAGTGAATAAAACAAAAAAGAATTGAGTATTACGCTCTGTTCTCTGTTAATTGTATCTATCTACTTGGAAATTCGCAGTGGTACTTTTGTCGTTTGCTCCCCCCCCTGTCTTTGCTGTTCTCATATCAATGATACCGTGCATTGACTAGTCAATTGGCAAGTCTTATCAAGTTGACCCATTCTTGTTATCATTCCCTCGTCATGTACATGCGAACAGATAAGAACATTTGCTGTCATACCATTCCTTGGGTTCCGCATTGGTCCCTCTTGTTTCTTCTCACTTTCGCCCGTTTCTGAGTGACTGCTGTATAAGCATCGAGAAGATTTCAGATGAGACTCGCGCTTGTTCTCGCCATATTCGCGACAGTGATTTGGGCAGCCCCGCTTTCCCCCACCACTCCTATTCCCTGGGAAGTTGAGATGCACGTAAGATTTTGAGAAAACTACCATAATAAGTTCAAAAATAATTCGTAATACAAACTAACCTTGCGTTAATTTTTCAGTGCGTCGAGTGCTACTTCGATGTGACGGGAACGCTGTCGCTAGGCTCCAATGATGTCATCGCGAAGACCCTCTACAACGGCGGAGTCAATTCGCTCAGTCGAAGAAAATTCCAAGAGATGGAGAGAAACGAGGCCAGCATGGTGCTTTGTCGATTGATCTGCGCGTCAGTTTGCATTTCTTGTGTTTGGTCTTCTTGGGTTATTCTCAATTCCAGCAGTCTAAACATATAAACCCTGTTATAAGTTTATCCTCGATTGAATCAATTGCAGAGCGACGGCGAATGGCGGGCCGTACGAACTTTCGACAAGACAGCACACTCGTCACGTTCGAGCACAGCCTCAATTCAGGACTGCGATGGCAGGCAACTGATTGAATGATGCAAATCAGAGTTATCGTTGTTATATCATATACTTTACATTCTTTATTATCGATAAATGGTCATTCTTGGTTGAGTGACAGTACTCATCGTGGATCCATTGAAATATTAAACTTGTGTCGGACCGGGGTTGGCCAACACTTTCCAGATGTAGACTATGCGATTGCGATAACTGAAATGACTCTTTTGGTCCGAACAGGTTCAAGGATCACTACCTTTTTTTTAAATGCACCTTCAAACGAAGTACCGTCAAGCGGGAGCAAAACGATACACTCACGCTATTTTGAGCTATTTTAGCGTGAAATCGACTATTGGCTGGCAAATCCGTCAGTGTTGATAAAAAGCCGCCATTTTTGGAGTATAAGCCCTCGAGGTGATTACCTCAAATGTGTTTTCTTAGTTTTTTGATAGGGCTCTTCTAAACCCTAGAACTCGAGTACGGTAAAATGGCACTTTGGTGGTGTGAAAACGTGGTGTGCGGGGAAAAGCTGTATCCATTAAATTGGAATGCTACATTTGACTTTTTCAGACCTGAATTCACAAAATATCACCAAAGAAAAGGCTCAACCAAGCAAATGCACTAATTTTGATGAATGCACCATACACACCACGTTTTCACACCACCAAAATGCCATTTTACCGTACCCGAGTTCTAGGGGTTAGAAGAGCCCTATCAAAAAACTAAGAAAACACAGTTTAGGTAATCACCTCGAGGGCTTATACTCCAAAAATGGCGACTTTTTATCAACTCTGACGGATTTTCCAGCCCTTAGTCGATTTCACGCTAAAATAGCGCAAAATAGCGTGGGTGTATCGTTTTGCTCCCGCTTGACGGTATAAATGATAAAAGGGTCGATCGCAGGAAAGACAGCGGTGGACATTATCATGAGATCACCGTAGATTCCGGCCATATCGAAACCAAGAAATGGAACGAGAAAGATCATTCCGAATGAGATGTAGGAGAAGATGGAAGGAATTATTGTATGTAAACTGGGTTGAATTTCGCAAAAAAAATCAAACACCTCACAGCATTCTGCTCCTACAGAAAAGGGGTGATCACTTTACATATCGAACTGCAAATTCGAATCTTGAAACGGTCCTGAAACATATCCCAATTCTCATTCTGAACAAGGGGATTAATTTTTGAATTTTCCCGCGTTGCCGTATTCGCGATATGTTTCAGAGATATCTCAAATTGCGAAAGTGTTTTGCAGTTCGATTGTGGTAACGCGGGAAAATTCAAAAATTAATCCCCTTGTTCACCCTTATCTGGAGAGAACAAAGGGGGTCAGAAAGCTGTGACCTGCACAAGCGGCGCCTAGTGCATTTTGCGTTTTGCGCCTTTGTGTGGAGATGAGCGTTGATCTAGACGAGAATTTGTTGAAGATTTTACACTCAAACGAGATTACTTGGAAATTCTCAACTGTCGTAGAATGAGAATACTGCAGGTTATTATGACGATTGTAGTTAGACCGAAGAGGGTGAGAGCTATGATTATAGCACCAATAGCATCCGTCTGCCAGATTTCACCTACTGAACGGTCGGAAGATGGCTTCTGAATCAAAATCTTAGAATTATCAATAAAGCACAAAGGAAATCACTCAAAATACGTCGGCGACATAGCCGAAATCGTCCTTTTCATTGTCGATTCAGAGTTTGCGAGCAGTACTGCGCGATAGTCGGCAGACTTTGCCTCCGAGCATGAATCCAATCTGAAACGGCAATACGCCTAATTTAATCCGTAGATTAAGAATACCTGAACGGCTTCGTAGTATCCATAGGTGTAGAAAAGTTGGACAATGGTTGCGATGGAATCCCACCAGAACGTAGTGAACTTGGAAATTTTTTTGCTCCATCTTGGTCCAGAATAAAAAACAAGACAAGTGTTCATTCACTAGAACGTACTCGCATACAACATCATATCGGTAGATGTAGTGACCGGTCAGAATCATAAAGGTTTGGTAGATGAAAACAACGAAGAGAATGGCTGAAAAACATTTACATAACGCAGATTTTCAGAGAACTGACTGGCTCATCGACAGACTACTCCCGCAGATGTATGAGATCTCCTTTTGTTTGGCGGCATTTGGGTTAATGCCAATGACGACTCAGCAGTTGTTGTATTGCATCTCATCAAAGAGGCTTATTCAGCTATTGATGTTTCGATGGAAGTGCAAGGAAGTGGGAGGTTCGCAACTTGTCAGTTTATCTTTGCGTTTCACTGCTTACAGTACACATGATCGGCTTTGACAATGGAATATTTCAACTGAGTGGGGTCGAGTCTGAAGACGTACGATTTCGAGTTCGGGTCATAGACACATGCGACGAGATTTGAGTCTACGCAACCGTTTGCTGCGATAGCACAGATGTCTTCGGTCGTGTCCATTGAAATGCACATTTTGCTGTACAGCGTGCCTGTACAGCGGTACTGTCCGTTGACGTCGCTGGGGTTTTGACACGGCCCGTCGTAGATCCGATCGCACAATTGGGGTATCGTATTAGAGCAGGGATCTAAATAAAGTAATTATTTAAAAACCGGATGTACTGACTAGCATCATACACATTGTTCATAAATACGATTCTTGTTTTTCCAATAGGCGGCTTTGCAATAAATTCGTCATTCCGAATCCCCCGATTAAAATGCTGTTCACCAAGAGTGTACGGAATCCCAGGCGTCGTGGGCTTCATGGCGATGCACGCCTCTGACGGAAGAGCAGTGATGAGGATGAAGAGGAGAAGTACGCACCGATTGAACGTGGCTAAAACGAATTATTGGTTCTTTCTCGTTGTTATTCGTCAGTGTTAATATTTCATTAGCAATGATGAGGTATTTCTCTCCCGACTCTCATAGCTGCAAGTTAGAGCGAGGGAGTGAGAGATCTCTCACTCTGCAACCGTTCGTGCACTAATTATTGTCTAGACAGAGGCGATGACCTTCGAAATGAGAGTGACTAGAGAACCATAGCGAGATGCTGTGCTTTTGAGGTTACTTTGATTATCGAAATTGCCCTTTGTCCGGCGAATGTGTTGCATGCAGATGTGAAAATTCATCATTTCGTGAGTCTAATTTATTTATTTTTGTCTAACTAGTCTATTTTAAATTTGCTCAGGCTCGCTCTTTGCCATCCGGGTTTTCATTCTCACACACGCATCCACTGCATCCATCACTAAAGCATGAAACTGCGTGACGATTCCCGACTGAAATTTTATCGAATGAAATGTGGCAATGGTATGCTCACTAGGGTTGACGGTTCGAACAATCGAAACGCCATTCGAAACTGAGCAGAATGACTCTCGTTGCGCAATCTACGTGACTTTCGTTCCGAAACGAGTCTCATTGAGCAACGAATGCAAATTGGCCATTGTACCCCGAAACCCCGCGCGAACACGGATGAAACATATTCAAAATGAGGACAAATCGGAATAATTGTGCGGTGCACCGATCCTCTCGCGGGCTGATCCGAACAATGGAATTGATCCGAAATCGTTCCGAAACGACGAGAGGCGAGTCTCATTGCGCAATCTATGCAAATAGGCGCGCCGATTCGAAACTTTCGGAATTCGTGTTCGTTCGGTTAACCCTAATGCTCACCAGGGCTGTACAAAATTTCATGATATTTCTCATTTCTCATGCTATCTCACGGCGGTTAGAGAAGACGAGAGAGCATGCGAAAGTGAGAGAGTCGTAACATTCTTGCACAGCCCTGATGCTCACCATCATCGAAGGGAGATCGGGGTCGACGGCGCTGACGGCAGATCGAAATGAGCCGGCAGACGATCAGCTTTTATAAATGATATTTGCCATGTTCGCATCTCTCTAATCCAGTTTTCAATAGCAAAGAAACATCTGACTAGAGAACAGGAGATAGGCGAGGGAAATAAGAACGTTTTTGTCGATAATTCCGTCGAGCAATCCATAAAAGCTGTTTGATTTGGCGCGGATAAAAAATGTATGAGAATGGTGCTAACATATTTTGATGACATCTCATTGAAGAAGTAGAACCATGGCATCGAGGCCTGCTGTTGCAAAAACAAAACGGGAAGTAGTTTTCTTTTATGCGGTTTGTATGATTTTTCCCCTGTGGCCGTTCTTGCATGCCTAATACATACTATTCGCTTGAATCTTTATTTTGCACAGACGAACGGTAAACATATTGGATGGGGGAAAACTGCTGCGTATATAAGCGAAAGGCGTCCTTGACTCCTTCAGCTGAGAGGACGATTGACCCTTCGGTCGTCTGAGGATGGGCCGTGAAGGATCCGTTCGTGTGGGTGATGAAGAGAGTGCAATTTGATTCACGAACAAGCTCATCTCCTGAATGTGAATTATTTCTGGGTTTCTAAACCACTTTTAGAATTGAAGAATTCTTACGCTTATCATCCTCAGGGACCGCCTTCTCATCGATGAGTTGGTCTTCGCGGGTACCATGCGTTCATAGACAAGCACGAGCGAGCGAATGCTGCCTACCGTTTTGGTGATCACTCAATGCAAATGATAATAGATAGGACATCGCGAAAGCTCCTCACACAACTTCGAATCTTCATAGCATTTTAGAAGTGTAGAATAGTGTTTCGTAGATCAGTAGATTCCTAGCCTTCGATGAGTTCGTGTAGGAAACTGAATGTTTATTGTGAGGGCAAAATCGGAAGAATGGGGAAGCTGAGATTCCCAGTGAGGAGGGAGCGAAATGATATGGTGTGTCGGACAAAAATGAAATGAAGAAGTGTATAGTGGGCCTCATCGAAGGGAAGAAATGAGAGAGAGGGAGGAATTATTTCCATAGCGACAAAGGGAGAGGGCCGAATGCAAGAGTACGATTTGATGGCAGAAGACCAAGTAGCATTATTGGTTGATAGTTTCCTGTCTCTCAAAGGTCAGCAACATAAGGATGATTTCGAACTTCGAATGTTACTGGAGAAAGAACAACGATCGATTGAAGCAGAAGGCTTCAAGAAACACTTTCCTTCACTAGTCACGTATTAAGAATTATGCGGGTGAAAGAGAAAAAAGCTAACAGCTTCTAGACTATCTTGAAAAGGTCACTGAACCCATCCATTGAAAGTGAAAGGAGAAGATAATGGCGCTCATGGAATGTCTATTGTTTGAGTTCAGCAGTTCTCAATCCTCTCACGGTCCCAGACAGCTTATTCTTCGTCTGGAAGGTTTCTGACTGACATTTAGAGACCGTCAGACCCTTCCTTTTTGCATCCATTGTATTACTCCCATTCGACTGTGAAAAGCAATAGTCGCTTTTCAATGGCCCGAGCTCCATTCATCGAGTCTTCACAGTAGAATGGAAACTTTTTCACAGTTTGCGTTTTTATGAGACTCGAAAGGATCCTCAACTTGTGCTGTGAAGTAGTGCCTCTCAAAGCGGCTGCCTGGCTGCGTAGACTCTTCCAAATATGTTTCGACCCGAGGTTCATTCAGTCCAATAGAACTTTTCTCATTCGAATGGGTGTTTTTTTCACTTTCCTTTGACTCAAGCTTTGAGCTTTGAACTCAGGCTTTGAGTACCTCCCCTATAGGTCATCCCCACATTAGCATGACTGTTGAAGGAAATCACTATTTTTTGTTGTCGAAGAGGACCGTTGGAATTCAGCATTGCTTTATACCACGTCTAACGGCGCTTGGTAATGGCCTGCCTCGGACTTTCTCGCAAAAAGGGTGTACAATGAACCTCCCTAGTTTGGTGGTTGGTCCATGTATTTACTCTTCCTTGTATTGTCCACTCGTCACTCTCACTATGACTATGCGAGTTGCTTTTCTTGAGTGGCTCAAATCTTCCCCTTGAAAGCTTGACCATTCCAGGTAAGTGCGGATAAAGACTTTTCCCTCTCACAACTCGACCCATCCGCTGATTCGATCATTTCATTCGTCAGTATGGATGTTCTCTCCATCGTCGCCCTTTTCTCCGTTCTCATCAGTCGATCAGAAGGATGCTTCGCCACTCCTTCGACGAATACCACTCGTCAGTTTCACTTTCTTTTTTTTTTTACATTTTTAAGACCTTTTCAAGATTTTCAGGATCTCCGTTATTGGATTAGTTATCGAAATACTGTTCATGAAACCGAATGTTTCGCAAACTTTCGCTTTTTTTTGAGTTTTCCACCCTCTAGTTTGCGTATATCATTTACTTTCGATCTGATAGATGATTCAAAAGTCTACAGTCCAGAGGACTATGCGTAGTTCTCTCGAACAGCACTTGAAAGATCGGTCAAGAGGGGTCAAGTTACGAACCCCTTTTATAAATTCAATAGTTATGACAGGGAATACAGATCGGGCGATTGACTCTCAAAAAATTGATATTTCAGCCTGTCGCGCGTGCGCGGGCAGTCTCATCCGTGTCACTCAACTTGGAATGGGAGCGAAGCCAATGGACGGAGACGTGATCAACAGGACAGGCGCCGCTTGTGCTACAAGGACTTTCACATGCATGAGTGCAGTCGCCAATAACCCAAATATCGAGGTTTGTCTTCCTAAAAAACTGTACTGATAGATGCAAATGCTAAAGGATATACGTTCAGCACAGAAATACCGCAAAATATCCCAAAGAACCCGCATACTAGGCGTATCTTCCTCAAGGCCAAACCGGTAGCGAGAGTGCGTGGGATGCAAAGGGGATTACCCGAATTTCGGACTAGACGAATTAGTCCAACGGATGCGCGCCCACATCATTTAGCCATTAACAGCACCTAGAATGCGTATTCCCGGAAGATGACAAACAAATCGCGTATCACAAGGATCAGACAGTTTAGAATCCATACATAACTATACGATTTTTTGTAGCACTCTCATAAAAAAAACCAGACTCCGATTGCAGATCAACGGCGGCGATGGTGTCATTCTGGACGGTGATAATGGAGCTGTCGATGGAGTGACGACATTCACCGTCATGTGCAATGCCGCAGGAACTGCTTGGGTCTACATGGGAGTGGTGATCACACAAGTGGAATGCGCCGCGGGAATGTAAAGAACTTGGATACATTTCGCTGTAACGTGACTACTCCTGTTACCAATGAGATTACCGCCATTATTTGTAATGTGTGATACCTCAAGCAAGTAATTTCAATCTATCCTCCTACGGTCACTAATAATTAGTCCCAGTCCTCCTCCCAATTTCTCAGAATGGCGATTCGATTCAATCGGCGATCATTAGCTTCGTGTCCTCATTGAAGTAAATAATTGTAATTGCAAATATAATTAATGAATGAATAGATATTGAGAATAATAAATGGATGTGTGAAAAGGTGACGGGAAGATTCCAAGACAACAAGGCTTTTATCATCGACAGAATTATGCTATCTGAACCCATCTCTGTGTGTTTATTGTGCTAGGATGCGTCTTGGGTACATTAGCTCTCTGCATAGTTTGGTGTCGATCTTTCCCCTTTCCGCTTCCCGATTACCATAAATGCGTACTTTCCTGAGTAGCTCTAACCTCGTTCTCGAGAGTTTCGCCGCAGTCTTTAGAGAGTGGAAGAGCGCATCTCTCGATCGCAGAGTTCACTCTTGTTGGTCACTCTTTATGGATGCATTCATGATCTGGGCTCTCGTCTTTGCACTCATCGATCGCTATGAGAGTTGTGTCGCCACTCCTGCTGTCACTACACCTGCCACTGCTGGTCAGCCTCCAGTCATCTTTGTTTTCATCAATCAGTTTAGCCTGTCTCAATTGCGCCCAAAACCTCATCGCCGTCACGATGCTCAACGCTGCGGCGAAACCGATGGACAACGACGCGACGGTGACGACGACTGGCTGTGCAGTGAGGACATTCACCTGTCTGGGCACTGCAGCGAATAACCCGAACATTGAGGTTTGTATCGTGCTTTTTCAATAAGGGATGTGTGACTCACTTTGTACTTGATATGTTTCATGTACCTTTGCGGTGTTTTGTTTTTTTACGATGTCCGAATATTTTTTTTCATCCTCAATCGAATTCTCAGATCAACAACGGCCTCGGCGCGATCCAGGACGGAGATGATGGAGCAGTGGACGGAGTGACCACATTCACTGTGACCTGCAATGCAGCAGGAACTGCTTGGGAGAACACGGGAATATCCATCACTCAAGTGGAGTGCGCCGTGGGAGCTGTCGCTACTCGTATGTTCTCGCTGAACTTCTATTACTGATCATCAGATTCTCTGGTTTTTTTTCAGTATGAAGACAGGACGACCGGTTATAAAGTATCAGCATTTCAGCCTGTCTCGCATGTGCGGCCAACTTGATCACGGTCACTACTGCTCTGCCGGGAGCGAAGGCGATGGATGGTGACGTCACCGATGTGACTGGAGCATGCGCAGTGAGGACGTTCACCTGCCAAGGAATGAGTCCAGTTATCGAAGTGAGGGTGTCTACTGCACGTCAGATGTTCGCTGTTTTAGCTACTGCCGTTTGTCAATTCCAGATAAAGAAAAGACAAAGATCATCAGGGGGAGGGGCCAAATAGGGACCGTTACTCCGAGACCACAAGCTAGAAAGGGAAAGCTCTGCAAGCACACTAAACACCAAAGTGCTGAATGGGGCTAATGATCTCTTGCATTTGCACACGCATCTCTAAAGAGCCAGTCCTGCAAAAGTGAACAGGAAATAGAGGAATTGGTCTTCTTTTTGCAGAAAAAAATATTAGAATATTCTAATCACTATCACTTTCAGCTGAATGCCGGTGCAACTCAAGTGACCGATGCTGCCGATGGGGCTGCAGATGGAACGGCGACTGTTGTTGCGACATGCAATGCTGCAGGAACAGCCTGGGAGGTCAACGGGATGGCTATCACAAATGTCGAGTGCACTATACGTGAGTTTCCATCATTTTTCATCATCACTCCTACAATTGTTTTTCAGCATGTCAAGTATGCGACGCGGCAATGCTCACATTGACTACCATGTTCGGAGGAGTCATTCCGACGACACCTGCGACAATCGATCGAACGGGTGCATGTGCCACGTGGCAGATTCAGTGCACAGGGGCTATGAATCCCAGTTTTGATGTACGATCATTTTTCAGTTATTTGAATTCAGTGTAATTCCTTTTCAGATCAATGGAGGCGGTGGTATCATTTCTGATGCAGACGACGGAATGATTGATGGGTTCATCAATATCGATCTAACTTGCAAAGCTGATGGAACAGCCTGGACTGGATTCGGAGCGGATATCACAGCATTGGAATGCTTCTTGCAATAAACCTCGCCATGAGAATAAACATTTCAGAAACAATGCGTATCTAGTGCATGAAATACTTTTGCACATCAACGGTTATTAAGGTTGTCACATTATTTCTCGAAATTTGAATTTTGTTTATCTTTCGAATAATCACAGAACAGTTCTGAAGAAGGCAAAGCGTGAATAGTTATATTTTATTATTCATATCGTTTCTGATTATAAGAGGGATAGTGTAAGAGATACCAGGAAGGCTATTGCGTGAAATTGGGAACCAGGAATGATCTTGAATCTCACACAAAGAGGCATTACCTAATGATCCTCGAGCATTGACCGAAGGGTTCAAAAGATCTCTTTAGGTTGGTCTTTCACTTTCACTTGAAAACTTCCGTCTCCATTCAGGCATTTATGCACCTGGTCTTAAAAGATGCATCCATGGTCCTCGAACTTGAGGGTTCTCGAGAGAGTGTAAGGGCGCTCGATTCATGCCTCCCTTTGGCCATAATGACTCTCGTTGCAATCTCGGCTCTTGTCGTCTCACTTATCGACCACGCCGATAGCTGCATTGCTACTACGCCAGTCACTACTCCCGTTGCCGCCGGTGAGTCTCTCTCATGCCCACGGCTTTCACTCTCACTTTCTCTATGTTTTCGAAATACGCGCTCTCTCTTTTCCAGCCTGCCTCGCGTGCGCTGCCAATCTCATTGCCGTCACGGCCGTTGCGAATGGAGCGAAGCCGTTTGATGGAGATGTCACTGATACGGCGGGAGCATGTGCGACAAGGACGTTCACCTGTCTAGGAGCGAATAATCCTAACATCAACGTAATTATTCTTCGCCTGGTCGCATCTTTGTTTGTCTACATCATTATTCAGATCAACAGCGGGGCGACCATAATAAACGACGCTGACGACGGGGCGGCGGATGGGTCGACGATCCTCGTCGTCACTTGCAATGCTGCCGGAACTGCCTGGGAGAGCAATGGAGTGACGATCACACAAGTGGAGTGTGCTGTGGAGACGCGTGAGTCACTTTATTTCTAGACTGAATTTCACTTTCATGTAGCCGTTAATACTGAGTTTTTCAGCCTGTCTCATGTGCGCCGCCAACCTCATCACAATCACGATGGCTGGAAACGGAGCGAAAGTGATGGATGGTGACGTCACCGATGTGACGGGAGTCTGTGCTGTGAGGACGTTCACATGTCTGGGCACTGCGGCGAATATGCCCAACATTGAGGCAAGTGGCGTGAGAAGAACGATATCAGAAGGTGCTTATAGACCAACAACGGAGTGATCACTGATGGAGCCGACGGGGCGGTTGATGGCTCAACGATGCTCGTTGTCACGTGCAACGCTGCCGGAACTGCCTGGGAGAGCAACGGGGTAGCAATCACACAAGTCGAGTGTGCGGTGACACCACGTACGTTTCTTGAAGAGCACTTGAAGACTGCATGCTGTCTCTCAATCTTTCGATCCGCCTATTGATTTATACATGAGCTATTAGTTGAAATAGAATACGGACAAATAAGTCGTATTTCCATTCACAGAATGTCTCCTGTGCGCGGCCAATCTCATCACGGTCACTACTGCGGGTGCTGGAGCGAAGCCAATGGACATGGACGTCACTAACACTATGGGCGCCTGTGCAGTGAGGACGTTTACATGTCTGGGCACCAACCCGAACATTGAGGTTTTAGCAATTAAGAAAAAGTGTGAAATGAGACCGTTTGTCGCAGAACAATAACGGAGTGATTATGGACGGCGATGATGGAGCTGTCGATGGATCGACTATGCTCGTAGTGACTTGCAATGCGGATGGAACAGCCTGGGAAAGCAATGGAGTGGCGATCACTCAAGTGGAGTGCGCAATTCGTAAGTCGCATTGATTTTCTCTTGTTTTCAATAGTAGTGTTTTTCTCAGCTTGCAAGACGTGTGCCGCCAATCTGATAACTGTCACAACCGTCGGCGCCGGAGTGAAACCAATGGACATGGATGTCACCGTTACAACGGGTGCGTGTGCCGTGAGGACGTTCACGTGCCTGGGCACAAACCCAACTATCGGGGTATGATAACTCTTTCTATGGCATTACTTAAAATAATATTACTGCAGAACAACAACGTCAAAATCATGGATGGTGATGACGGGGCGGTCGACGGATCGACAATGTTGGCTGTCACTTGCAACGCCGCCGGAACGGCTTGGGAAAGTAATGGAGTTGCGATAACGCAAGTCCAGTGCTCAATTCGTGAGTATCATACTATTTCAATATTATGAATTTCCAATAAACTTCCTTTTCTCAGCTTGCCAAACGTGCGCCGCCAACTTCATAGCTGTCACGATGGCTCTACCTGGAGCAAAACCAATGGACATGGACGTCACCGTTACCACTGGCGCCTGTGCTGTTAGGACGTTCACATGCCTCGGAGCTGCCAATCCGAATATTCAGGTTAGAATAAGACTTCCAGACTTGTTCAATAGATAAAAAATGCAGAGCAACAATGGCGTCATTATGGACGGCGACGATGGGGCTGTTGATGGGTCGACCATGTTGGCTGTCACTTGCAATGCCGCCGGAACGACATGGGAGAGCAATGGAGTGGCCATAACGAGTGTGGAATGTGTTCTTCGTAAGTGTTCCTTGAGAAAGCGCAATTGATATTCCAACTACCAGCCTGCCGAACATGCGCCGCCAATCTGATCACGATCACAATGACCGGGTTCGGGTCGAAGCCATTCGATGGAGATAACACCGTCACTACTGGTGGTTGCGCTGTGCGAACTTTCACGTGTCTCGGAGCGAATCAACCCAACATCGATGTACGCGTTATTAGGTTTACAGTCGACCTGAACAATCCCTTTCAGATCAACAACGGCTTCGGCGTGATCTCAGACGGAGACGACGGGGTGGTCGACGGATCGGCCACATTCGTCGTCACGTGCAATGCGGCGGGAACTGCATGGGAGGTCGGAGGAGTGGCAGTGACCCAAGTGGAGTGCGCGTCCGTGCAACGTAAGTCCCTTATTAATTGAGTCGAACTACAACTGATCTTAGCATGCCAACTGTGCGCTGCCAATCTCATCACCGTCACTACCACTCTTCCGGGAGCGAAGGCGATGGACGGTGACGTCACCGTTGCCACGGGCGGATGCGCTGTGAGGACGTTTACCTGCCAAGGAGCGGTCAATCCGGTCATTGAGGTGAGCATCGGGATGGTCACGGAGAAGTGCATCCCCACAATCAGATCAACGGCGGGGCGACGCAAATGGCCGACGCTGACGACGGGGCGGCGGATGGAACGGCGACTGTTGTCGCCACTTGCAATGCAGCTGGAACAGCCTGGGTGGCTAATGGAGTGACAGTCACCAATGTCGAGTGCACTATTCGTGAGTTTCATCATTTCTTGTAGCTAACTTTCAGCTTCACTTTCAGCATGCCGAGTATGTGCGGCGAATTTGATCACATTGACTACGTCTTTCGGAGGAACCATCCCAACGACGCCTGCAACCATCGATCGAACGGGCGCTTGTGCTACATGGCAGATACGGTGTACGGGACCAATGAATCCCAGCTTCGATGTACGATATTTTTTAAAAATAGAATACATAGAATTCCGCAATAGGCATTCGGTTTTATTTAGGAGGCCGTTCGCGGAACAGTCGAACAATGTCTGGCACAGGGCAAAAAATGAAATTGTCTGAAACTGTGCGATTTGGGGTTCGCAAGGGTGCTGATGACCATGGGCATACTCATTTTCCATGTCGAGTCGCCGTTGACTTCAGACGACGTGACGTCGAAAACAGCTATTCTTAAATTTCTCCGTCCATGATATCGCTAAAATTAAGCAAAAATGTTTCCTAGGGCAGAATTCGATGCTTATCACGCCTGTCTACTTCTCTTTTCATAATTTTCAAAAATAATTTTTAAAAATGGATATTTTCGCAGAGTGGAATGCAACCAGGGAGACTATCATAGATCGGACCGGAATGATGCAAGGATTCCAAATATGTTTTTCAATTTCCTTACAAACACATTTACGCAAAAGATAGTGATCCTTCTTGTGGGCAAATTTTGCCATCCTTCCTCTTGTTTGCTCCCCTTTGATCGATCGCGAATCTATCCCCTCTGGCATGTTTACGTGAGGCGAGGGAACAGGGGAAATGGAGAGGGCGCAGACACACGAGAGGCGGAGGAGAGACGAGACTCGAGGTAGATCAAAGGGGAGCAAACAAGGGGAAAGATGGCAGAATTTACTTACAAGAAGGTTATACTATCTTTTGCGTAAAACCTTTCGGGCATGTTTGTAAAGAAAATTAAAAACATATTTGGAATCCTTGCATCATTCCGGTCCGATCTATGATAGTCTCCCTGGTTGCATTCCACTCTGCGAAAATATCCATTTTTAAAAATTATTTTTGAAAATTATGAAAAGTGAAGTAGACAGGCGTGATAAGCATCGAATTCTGCCCTAGGAAACATTTTTGCTTAATTTTAGCGATATCATGGACGGAGAAATTTAAGAATAGCTGTTTTCGACGTCACGTCGTCTGAAGTCAACGGCGACTCGACATGGAAAATGAGTATGCCCATGGTCATCAGCACCCTTGAGAACCCCAAATCGCACAGTTTCAGAGAATTTCATTTTTTGCCCTGTGCCAAATATCTGGGGATCTGTCCGATTGTTATGCGAACGGCCTCTTAGTAGTATTTTATATTGCACAATCAACAACCATTTCGTTGATCATTTGTCTCAAATAAACTTTATTCCAGATCAATGGAGGCGGCGGTATCATTTCCGACGCAGATGATGGAATGATTGATGGGTTCCTCAACATGGATCTCACTTGCAAGGAAGATGGATCAGCCTGGACTGCATTTGGAGCCGATATAACGGCATTAGATTGCTTCTTGCAATGAAATAATAATCGCTGTGTCTCTGATGCTTATAATAACGGGGTCACCTGTATCTTTACTTGCAATAGATTCCATGAGAATAAACATTTCACAAATATCGCTTCGAGATGCTATGAAGATCACACAAAAAGTGAAATTCATTGAAATTTTTCTTGGAATAGCCATTGCTGTCATCACATATCAAGAGCACTGGTGATGAAGAGAATTCAGTCGTTTCATAATCTCACGCTGCCACATTCTTAACATTTTACCTTCCTTTATCAAAATAACATGGTGAATCTCATCTACGAGGAAGGGATAGTAGACGAATTGAATAACTACATTGAGATCAAACATCACAACACATACTTGTAACATGGGATTTCGGTAGAAAAGCTCGTTCGAAGCTGTCCATTGTTTGAAGTGGTGGAATGTATGAAATCCTAGTGAAGTAATCGTTAACATACAAAACTACGAATGGAATTATGGAATTAGGTGATTGGAAATTAAATTTAGTAGTAGGTTTCTCTCTCGACCCATCCTCCGGGATAGCGACGAATGAGATAACGGCGGATTTCGTCGTAGCAGAAGATGAGAATGGAGAAGGGAAGTCCGGGGAACCACCACGAGAAACGGAGACCGTACATCCTGCAATGATTACGGTGAAGACAGTACAAGTTATCAATTTCTCACTTGAGTCCATTGTCCAGTCCGGGGCAGTAGCACATGAATGCAGCAAGAATTGTCTCGAAGACAAGACCGAAGTTGAGCGTCCAGTTGGACATGCCTGGAATGCGACTCATTAGCGTCTCCCTCGCTTGGTCCCTGATGGGGAGAGAGGATAGCAAGGATACTTACCCTGCTGAACGATGGAGTTTCTTCTAGTCTTGGAGATGATCAAATCCGCCCATTGCACGACGACGATGGTCACGAAATAGGCCGTCTGGCACGTGTACTCGAGGATCTTCCGGTTCGCGTACGTCTGCAATTAGTCAGACATGAATTTGCTCCATCAAACTACCGTATACTCATCAACTCACCCATTCCTGTCCGTACGAATCGGCGACATTATTGTACGCGCGCGAGTCCCACTGAGCTCTCAGCTGGATCAGATCCATCGGATAGAATCCGTTGTCGGCCATGATCCAGAAGTAGGTGAAGAAGCCCGCGGAGGCCTGTAAAAGCCAGTTGGTGATAAACGATCTTGAAATACCGTATACCTGGATCATTCCGATCTGTCCGTACGCGAGCGAGATGAGACGTTCGTTGACCAATTTGTCGTGGAGCGGATCACGGGGTCTGCGCTTCATAATGTCAGATTCGGCCTCTTCGTAGGCAAGGGAGATGGCGGGGACCTACATAGAAAATTAGTTTGCGATAGTCTTGAGATATACCGTACCATGTCCGTTCCCAGATCAATGCAGAGGATGGTGACAGTTCCGAGGGGAAGAGGAATGCCGAAGACGATGTGGACGAGGAAGGGGGAGATCTCAGGGATGTTCGATGTGAGGGTGTAAGCGATGGACTTCTTGAGGTTGTCGAAGATGAGTCTTCCTTCCTCCACGCCGACGACGATCGAGGCGAAGTTGTCGTCGAGAAGAATCATGTCGGCGGCCTGCTTGGAGACGTCGGATCCTGAATGGAAATAGGGTAAACTGAACGATCGAATAGGAAACGGACCAGCAATTCCCATGGCAACTCCAATATCGGCTCTCTTGAGAGCGGGCGAATCGTTGACTCCGTCTCCAGTCACGGCGACAATCTGAGAAAATTTGTATTCTTCATGTTTGAAGAATAAGTATAATTTCGAAATAAGCAATTAGTCGTTCGACTACCGTACCTGGCCCTGCTTCTGGAATCCCTCGACGATCATGAGCTTCTGCTGAGGAGAAGTGCGGGCGAAGACGATCTCGGAGTGGTAACGGATGATCTACAATCGATTGAGATTACGGTAGCGGGTAGATCATCGACTCACGTCAGCCAGCTGGTCTTCGGACATTTCTCTCAGGTCAGATCCATGGATGACTGCGGCCTTGGCTTCACGGGGGTTCACCTGCAATGCGATTACTCATCTACCGTAGTCCAAGCTACAGTAATCTCCTCATTCGTACCTGCTCAACCGGGATTCCTCTGCGAATAGCGATATCCTCGACAGTCTCAGTGCCCTCAGAGATGATTCCGACGGACTTTGCAATGGCCTTGGCGGTGATCGGGTGGTCACCAGTCACCATGACGACCTGTGATAGAATATCGTAAGTCAGTTCTCGATAGATGGACTACCGTACCTTGATTCCGGCAGATCTGCACTTGGCGACGGCGTCGGGCACGGCGGCACGAGGGGGGTCGATCATGGACATGAGGCCGACGAAGCGAAGACCGTCAATGGGGAAGTTGACATCTTCAGTCTCGAACTTGAATCCCTTCGGGAACTGATCCTTGGGCAGAGTGAAGTCGCAGAATCCGAGCACTCTTTCTCCCATTCCTCCCAACTCAAGATACGCAGACTCGAAATCGGCCTTGTGCTTCTCAGTCATTTCCTCTTCCTTTCCATCGAGAAGAATTGTCGTGCATCTCTCGAGGATTCTCTCGGGCGCTCCCTTCATCACAAGGAGATACTCGTCCTGGCCGGGCAGATCGTGGATCGAAACTTGGTACTTGTTGGTCGAATTGAAGGGAATCTCGGCGATCTTGGGGTTCTGCACTCGGTACTTGGACACCTCTCCGATGGCCAATTCGGTGAACTTGAGCAGCGCGATCTCAGAGGCGTCACCAGTGCATTCCTTCCTGATAAGGTACAAATTAGAATTAATTAATTATGAGATACCTCACTTGAGAATGGGCACGGCGTCCTGTCCATTCTTGAACTCGGCTCTGTTGCACAGCGCGGCCACTCTGGACAGCATTCCTCTCGTGCCAGTCAGTCCCTTTGAGTGTCCTCCTCCCGTTCCTCCCGATTGGTTCTCCGTCGTGTCGCACTCCTCGATCTTCTTGTCGTACCTGACGAATATTTTATTCAATTAATCATTTTGAATCATAATCAGTGCGAGATCGACATTGTTATTAGGTTGGAAAACTAACCACATGTGCGCTACGGTCATTCTGTTCTGCGTGAGTGTTCCGGTCTTATCGGAGCAGATGGTTGAAGTCGATCCGAGTGTCTCGACAGCCTCGAGATTCTTGACGAGACAGTTCTTCGAGGCCATTCTCTTGGCAGTGAGAGTGAGACAGACAGTGACGGTGGCGATGAGACCCTCGGGCACGTTTGCCACGATGATTCCTGAATGAAAGATGAATTATTTCGTGTTATGCCAAAAGCTGTTCCACCAGTTGTTGCTCGTTTCTGACCCCACAGGCTGCCTCCAAGCTGATGGCAAGCACGCCCAAGGGACTATTTGTTACGGATTGCGCGGAAGCGAGGCATTTCCGATAGAAGGAAAATACGGAAAAGATACTAACCAATGAGGAAGACAACAGCCGTCAGCCAGTGGTATCCGAGGGCGAAGGCGACGATGAAGAAGGAGACGCCGAGGACGACGGCGACACTCGTGATGATGTGGATGAAGTGCTCGATCTCACGGGCGATCGGAGTCATTCCCGTGTCCAATCCGGAGGCCAGATGGGCGATGCGACCCATGACGGTGTTATCACCAGTGTAGATGACCTGCAGATTGGGATGTTGGGTATTGCTCGCATCAGAGAAAGAAATAGACTCACCATTCCCTTGCAGGTTCCCTCCACAGCATTGGTCGAGAAGAAGGCAACGTTGCGCGTCTCGAGCGGGTTCTCATTCGTGCACTCGGCATTGCGAGACTGCGGCTCGGACTCACCAGTGAGCGAGGAGTTGTCGACCTGTAAACATAAACAGTCAGTTCTCGATCACCATCTACCGTATTCTACCGTACCTTGAATCCGAAGGCGGAGATGACTCTGATGTCAGCAGGCACTCGATCTCCTCCCTTCACTTCCACGATATCTCCCACGACCAGCTCCTCGCAACGAATCTGCTGCTTCTGCCCGTCACGATGTACCGTAGCGAACTGAAGTAAGGGAGGGTACGATAGTCGATCGACAACTGACTTACCGTAGGCACCATATTCTTGAAGGAGTCCATGATCTTGCTCGACTTGCTCTCCTGGTAGTACTGGAAGCAGCCGGTGATGATCACCACCGTCATCAGCACGATTCCGAGGTACAGCTGCAAAGAATACGGTAGTCCGCCAGGTCAGTAGGTAGGTCACTCACGTTATCCGGGGAGGGGTATTCGACGGTGAAGTAGTCGACTCCGTAGGCAATGTAGCAGAGGATGGCGCCGACCCAGAGGAGAAGGGCGAAGCCGCCGAAGAGATTCTTGCAGAATTTGATCCATTCGGGGGTGGTCTTGGGGGGAGAAAGAGCATTCGGACCGTCGCGAGCGAGGAATTCAGCTGCCTTCTGGCGAGTTAGACCCTGTAATAAATCTGTAATGCAATTGATATTTAGATGAATAAAGAACAGCTATTCCCGGATTTGCTGCTGGGATTGCGTGGAATAGTTAGTAGAATTCTGAACACATTCTAGGGATATTCCCTCCCTCGTTTAGAGTGATAAATTTCTCAATGCTTCTTCTCCCTCCTTCTGACTCGCTCATTGTGTGGTAGTCCCTTCTCTGACGTCACTAGTCCCTAGCTTCTTTCTCCTCTATAGCCATCTGGCAGCAACCTCCCTCTCCTCTAAGTACACTCTCTCCGAGGAGAGGAGAGAGAGAAGTTGATCTCTTGTTCGCCTCCTCCTCTCCTCTGCGCCTTTTCCCCTTCTCCATCCCAGCTTTCAGTCTGTCTACGTAGGCAAGGGCGAGAGGGAGGGGAGGGAGGGAGAGAGTACGAACGGTTAGAGAGATGAGAAGAAGGGGAAAAGACACTCAGAATGCGCCCTTTCCGCCGCCTCAATTCGATATGAAGAATCTCTCTAGAGACATAGGGAAGATAGAGGACTACGACATACTTTGGGGAAGAATTCCCTTATAAACGCAGTCAAAATGTGAGCATACATTGGGGGTATCAACTAACTAACATCGACATCAATGACATCACTTCTTCGAATTGTTCGAGGACATTTAATCTGTGTGCTTTCTCTCAAGCTGAGTGCCACTGACGCGCTTCTTTCTGTAATCTTCCCCGAGTCAAACGGTAATCTTGAAGGAACCCTCTGCAATTTCTACCTTTGCTCAGTGCAATTCCTCTCCCTACTCTTCTTCCATTGCAGTTTATTGCTCAGTAACAGCGTACGTGACGAATTGAGACTAGGAAAGAGGAGCGGCTCTCTATTTTAGTCGCTGTGACGCTGCGAGAGCGGGGAGATCCTTTTTGCATGACGTGAATCACCCCATCTGACAGGTGCATGGAGAGGAGGGAGCAGGTGCAAAGGAGAGTAGTAGTGTACGCGTGGAATATCGATTGTAGTACACGGGGAAAGGCCGCAGCTGCTAAGGGTTACCATGCACACCCTTGTTGAGGAGGGCCCGCGTGTCTCGCAACGATCACTAGACACAATCTTACCGTATCGACGTTAGTGGAGAGACGAGCACACAGTTGTTGGATCGGAATTTGGTGCTCGTCCATTTTGACCTGCAAATTATCGATTTTACTGGATTTCTTAAGAATTAACATTATTTCCAAGGTACCGTGGAAAACGAACCTCCTTCTTGAGGTCATTGAGATCATTTCCTTTCTTGTCCTTCCCCATGGCTGGGAACGGCCGGCGGTTAGTCTACCCTGAAATGAAGGACTCCTTTGAGTGAAGAACGAGGAAAGAAAGAGGGGAAAAGGACGAGTGGATAGAAAGGGGAAATGGCGCAGTGGAGTCTTTTCCAAGCGGAGACGAAGGCGAAGGGGGCGGAGGGAAGAAGGAGGAGGGAAGGGGAGGAGAGAGCAAGAAGAGGGGAGGAAATGTTTCCATTGTGAAATAGGAGAAAGTCACAATGAAGCAAGTGATTCATTCAACTGAAACGGAATGTCGGCGACACAAGGAGAAGTGGCAGCGAGTGGTGTCCGATTCTTCCCTCCCCCTCTCTCCCCCTTCCATTGATCGGTAGCTAAAAGGAAAATGCAAAGTGCCATCAATGGACATTAACATTTTCTGACGACCACATCACGACTCCCTCCATGTTCCCAATGAAAGGGCAATAAGAAGATGCATAGGCTACGACCATATGAACGACGAAATGTCAGGGAGAAAGAGGTAATAGAGTCAATCCTGCAGATCTTTATCGAGCGGGGCCCAAAAAGCGACTGATACGGAGACGTCTTCGTTCAGTGTCGCGGCTGAATCTTCACTAGGAAGTCCTCGACAGTGCGACTCAGTCCCGTGGTAAACTCGATTGCGGGCGGCACCTCAAATTCATAGATTATCTTGGGTTTTGAGGCGAAACAACCTTCGAAACTGGAGAGAAGTTGCACGACTGCACAAACGTGGCGGTCATTACGAAAACTTCCATGCGAGCGAGCTGCTCTCCTACAATTTGCGTGATCAATCGAAGTAAGCAATTCGAAATTGCTCACCTATACACGAGCGTTTACCGATCGAGAAGGGATTGATTCGCGGGTCCTTCAAGTGTGAAGTTAGGGGTCATATTTGAAGGCGAACGAACCTTGATGAATTGTCCGTGCTCATTTAAATGTCTCTCGGGACAGAAGAAGTCGGGTCGATTGAACTCGTCGGGATTGTTGTGCACCATCGAGAATTGCGGGAGGATTGTCGTGCCGGCTGCGATTGAGTGGCCTGATATAATTTTCAGAGTTGTGTACCTCTCTCTACAGTTGCAAATAGATAATGCTTACCATCGATCTCTGTGTTCTGTGTGGCTCTTCGAAGGAAGTTGATGGGCAGTGGATTGCTCAGACGGTAGACCTAACTTTTTATTTTTGTTTTTTCAAATAAGTGAAAAAACCTCCTGCAGCACAGCGCACGTGTACGGCAGCAGCTTTGCGTCTTCATTTAGAATTCTCTGGAATTTCATTATTGATCTTTGATCTCTAGTCCTGCACTCACCCTCTCGCCGATAACTTCATCGATCTCCTTCTGCATATTTCTCTGTGCATCGGGATGATTGACGAGTTCGAGAATTACCATTCGCAGTACACTCACAGTTGTGTCGAAACCTTGAATTATCGATGAAAATTTAGTGCAAATTAAGACACTGGCTAGGTAAGACTCCAGGATAGGCCGGACATCGATATCTCAGATCCCGACCAAAACTTTTTTGGGGATACCCCTATGGGTCCTCAACATCAAATGGGACATTATTAGTCCATAACTCAAAAACCCGAAAAGGGGCGGGGCTTCAAACTTTAAAAATGAAAAATTCGCCATAAAAAAGTGGTGCTACCTAGGTCCAATGTTAGTGTGGTTATATTATGTACTGACCTAGGCCCCCAAAATCCACTTTTAGCCGGTTCGAAATTTCGATCGCAAACTGATTTTTCACTTTCAAAAAATCAGTTTTTAATTTTTATAAAATCTCAAAAAAATAGGCGTCGCCTATATTTTTTATATGTTGTAGGGCATAAAATTCTACGTCGAAACAGCCTAAAACGGGAAAAATTTCAGGGACCCAACCGCGCCGTTTTGGCGCCTGAAAATGGTGTTTGAAAATTTTTTTTTCCAAACCTGTGCAATATGGGGCTCATTTTGACGAGCTCATCGAATACATCATTTTTCCTTTTTGCACGGTTTTTTAAACTCATTTTTGAAGAAACTACGACCGCTCACATGCGTGAAATGAACACCGAATAAAAACAAATATTTTTGGCGTGCCGAATGCGACTGCCCAGGTTGTAGAGCATAAAATTCTGAGTCGAAAATGTTCAGACACCAAAAAAATCGGAGGGACCCAACCGCGCCATTTTCGGCCTCAAATGTGGTCGAAGAAAAAAAAAGTTGATCAAAACCTCCCGTGTTTGTGCTCATTTTGTAGAGCTCGTTAAGCCGATCATTTGTCATGTTGATCATTTTTCATGACTCCTCCGTCATAACGAGCTACAAGCTCCGAAACATGCCTTTTACCGATAATTGTCGAATAAAATCAAGTTTTTAATTTGTATAAAATCTCAAAAAAATAGGCGTCGCCATTATTTTTTATATGTTGTAGAGCATAAAATTCTACGTCGAAACAGCCTAAAACGGGGAAAATTTCAGGGACCCAACCGCGCCGTTTTGGGGCCTGAAAATGGCATTTGAAAAAAAAAATTTTCCAACCTGTGCAATATGGGGCTCATTTTGACGAGCTCATCGAATACATCATTTCTCATGTTAATTATCTTCCATGAAAGTCATTGGCTCGCGAGCTACGGCGGTTTAAATGTGTGAAAACCGCATTTGTATGGCTTTTCGTGGAAGTGGAAAGGGAATGCCGTTCTGGCCTCTTCTTTCACTGTTCTCTCGATTCAAAGGAGAGGACTTTTTTGTGAACGCAGTGCTATTTTCCTTGTTAATTTCTCTGTTGATATTGATATAGTTCACGACAAATGATCACAAACGGCACTGAGAACGAATGCGCTGACTGTCCATCCTTTCACTTTCCCTCAATTGTGAGGACGCTTTTTCGAGTGCACTGTTGTGCAGTGTTGCGTTCGACGCGAGTCGAGTCGGCTCAATTTGGCGATTGCGCCCATGAGTCCGTTTTTGCTGCAGAGCGAGGCAGCGGAGAATGCTTGCCGAGGCAATCACGGAGTCTTTTTGTACGCCCAAAAAGAGGGAACTGCTTTGAAACAGGGGTATAAAAGGAACGAGTGTGATATGAAATTGCCCACTGGTCTCCCATCCTCCCGTATCATGCTCAGAATATTGAAATGAGAGGACAGAGACGACTGACCGTCTTCACAAGAGTGCCAATGTCGGCCAGAATTCTCCAAGAATGCATCCGGGTGTGTGAATTGTCTTTTATTATAGAAATGAAACAATGTAGTGGGTTGTTATTTTATTTTTTGTAGACATTGCGCCTGAACAATGGAGGAATGGAGGTCGTGTTCATCGCCCCTCAGGATACCGATACATTTATCACGCGTCTTCTGAGAGATTGCATGACCTTGAGGAACCAGGAGCCGAAAGTTTGAGCTTTGGCTATGGCAATTTTTTGTTAGACTATATAGACGACGAGAAATTTTTGAGCGTCAATTATTTGTCCCAAAACCGGGTTTTAGGCATTTTCCGGCTCTGGAGCCGGCTATGTCATATCTCAGCTCCCAGATATGCTAGGAAGCTCTACCCGGGCTCAAAAAATGCGGAAAAATATTCTGAACAACTTTGCTGTTGACATGAAACCATATGGAAAAATATTTCGATGCTCCAGAGCCGGAAAATGCCTAAACCCGGTTTTGGGACAAATCATTGGGACTCGAAAGTTTCTCGTCGCCTATATAGTCTAACAAAAAATTGCCATAGCCAAAGCTCAAACTTTCGGCTCCTGGTTCCGCAAGGGAGGCGTTTTCCTGCATTCTCTCAGAAGACGCGTGTTATACATCTCGACGGAGCTCCTACTCCTATAACCCTGAGAATGAATGGAGCCTATCGTGCCCCTTCTTGCATCTCTCCCCTAGGTACCTTCTTTGGGGTGAAAGTGGAATACAGGGAGGGTATTGATGGCCCATTCCCCCCCCCCTGGATACCTTTACAGATCCAAAACAAACTTTTTTGAGGAGGACATTACTATCCCCTCGTTTCATCTGAACTACGTTCAGATCGTCTCGATTAAGATATTAGAGAGTCCTCTTGTTTCTGGCCTCCACCGTAATTAGCGCTTACAGGCTCTCACTGCACTCTAACTCTCACATTACTCTAACGCACTTCTGTTTTATCCTATCAGACATATGTCATTGTAACTGTCACTCTCATAATACATTTTACGATTATTATAACATTGTATATCACTTTCTCTATTTGTATAGTGTTCATTTCAACCATTGTACAACCATTGTAAAATCTTCAAAAATGTATCTTCAAAAATGAGTTTAAAAAACCCTGCAAAAAGGAAAAATGATGTATTCGATGAGCTCGTCAAAATGAGCCCCATATTGCACAGGTTGGAAAATTTTTTTTTTCAAACACCATTTTCAGGCCCCAAAACGGCGCGGTTGGGTCCCTGAAATTTTCCCCGTTTTAGGCTGTTTCGACGTAGAATTTTATGCTCTACAACATATAAAAAATAAGGGCGACGCCTATTTTTTTGAGATTTTATACAAATTAAAAACTTGATTTTATTCGACAATTATCGGTAAAAGGCATGTTTCGGAGCTTGTAGGTCGTTATGACGGAGGAGTCATGAAAAATGATCAACATGACAAATGATCGGCTTGACGAGCTCTACAAAATGAGCACAAACACGGGAGGTTTTGATCAACTTTTTTTTCTTCGACCACATTTGAGGCCGAAAATGGCGCGGTTGGGTCCCTCCGATTTTTTTGGTGTCTGAACATTTTCGACTCAGAATTTTATGCTCTACAACCTGGGCAGTCGCATTCGGCACGCCAAAAATATTTGTTTTTATTCGGTGTTCATTTCACGCATGTGAGCGGTCGTAGTTTCTT